>JAAWXA010000009.1:17599492-17660520 GCA_038090715.1 Florisuga fusca
GGTGGGGACCCCGGGCACCCCGCTGGGCAAGCGGCCCCGGGTCTCTGGCCTGCAGGCAGCGCAGGGACGTGTCGGCTGCCCTGCGGCAGCTGGGGGGTGTGGGGGTGACACAGGGTGTGGTTTTGTGCTCCTTGAGGTGGATCCGGGACAGATCCTGAGCTGGGCTCTGGCTGACTTCAAGCATTTGTCCTGACATTAATTCAGGTGTCTTACAACATGAGTGTTTGACTGACCTGCTAAGGCGAGGCAGGTAGTTTCATGGAAGCTGGTTCAGTACGTGGAGACACATGCAGACTGTGCTTTGCCATATTTTGTGACAGTGGAAATCAGTGATGTCTGTGTCTGTTGAGGGCCTACATCTTGCATGCAGCCCCTAACAATTTAAAAGGCTTGGTTTGTTTGCCCATCACTGCCAGCGTGGAGGCCTTCCAGTCTAGTAAGGTCAAGTTCTGATAAGCTTTGAAAATTAGTAACCCAGTAAATTGTTATGATACTTTTCGGGCCATTAGTGCACACATAAGCATCATTTTACTTTCTGAAGTATAGGTTTCAGAGTGTGTATAGGGAAGTGTAGCTGCCAGTGCATGACTGCTTTTAAGGTCCCCCAAAGCTCCACAGTGAAGATCTACCTGAAATTATTAGCACTTTGATACACTGGGCTGACACAGCAGTCTGTTGCTTCTGGGGTTAGTGGGAATGGGCTGAATTCAACCAGCCTAAACATACCAGAATAAGGCTTTTGCTTTCCACACTGCCTTTGGGTTGACTTCCAACACTTGAATATCCTTGATACTTGTTTTCATTATAAAATAAATTACTTAGAAGATAAATTACTTGCAAATGGAGTCTTGGTGTTTTTCTTAATTGTAGTTAAAACTTTTTCTATCTACCTCAGTTTTTTAAGTATACAGTGATATAGCTCAAGATCTTCAGCCACAGGTAATGGTAAGAGCCTTATTTGTTACGTGGTCATCTGGAGGTATCTCAAAGGGACTGTATTTTCAGGGCATGCTGAGCTTGCTAAGCATCTGAAAACCATCTCTTCATAGCAACTGAAAGGCAGGATTCAAGGTCATCTTTGGTGATGAAGTTTGGGGGTCCTTTCCTCCAGTTTCTTTTGTAGAGAAGTAAACTAATAACAAAGCTCACAACACTGTATAGCTGTATATGTGCCTTGATACTGTTTGAGATGTACAGGTTTGAACCTCAGTATGCCTGAAGATACCCTTGGGTGCAGGAAAGATCATGCCATGCCTCTTCATGTGTGTCCCTTCACATTGTACAGGGTTCCCAGCAGAAGTCCTTCCATGACTCACTGCTGATACAGACAGCAGTTACTTGTTCCATATGAACAAATTCTCCAAGAATGCAGAGGAAGGCTCAAGTCTTAAAGACTCGTTGGTACAGCAGATATCCCTTTGCAAGTCTAACCTGTGGTCAGTGCGAGTATGTGGAAGAGAGAGAGTCTACTGAATTTCTACATTGGAATTTATTTTATTCTTTGGAAAACTAATCTCCAGGCTGATGGTTGTGATCCACATTTATTTTTCAGAAGTACCAAAACCAGCATCATTTGTGTCTACTGGGTATGCTCATTTGACCCACCAGGATATAGGGCAGTGACCTATTGCATCCTGACAGGGCAAAGCTTACAAGGTGACATAGGAAAAACCCTTATGTCTTTGGAAAACACTCTTCCATCATGTGATGCCATGTGTTTGTTCAGATGGTCTGCAGTTAGAAAAATATGAGAAAAAAAAAAAATATGCAAGGGAATGTAATACAAATGCTGTAAGATTCTGATGAAACTAAACAGATTCCTTTTTGGAGTAGTGGTGAACTGCTCAGGACTGATGGATTCAGCTTAGTTTCGACAGCGTTCAAGAGCAAAACTATTAATTTTAATGTGATCTGAATCTGGTGTTACTCTGATCAAAACAGTATCTACTCGGGCTCCTCGACTAAGTCAAACTTGTCCAGAGACTCTGGCAGTGGTAATAGTGATAGTCCAGCTGGATACAGGATCATTTCTCATTTTGTTTTACCCATGAGCTGCCATCAATCTTTTAAAAATCCATCTTCATTGCTTGCTATGCATACTGCTCCCTGTGTGTACTTTAAATAAAGGTATGAAGAGTGCAAACTTTCCTGACAAAATTGAGTACAGTTCCCGTTGCCCCTTTGGCTGTGAGTATCATAATAGCTTTTCAGACCTGCCTTGAGCCCTTATGTGCATCAGATTTTACTTCAAACTAGGAAATGGAGTTTGACGCTTGTTTTTATTCCTGCTTCTGTTAATGATACTCTGCAAGGCATTGAAAGCTACTGCCATGCCACTAAACTGACAGCAGCCCCCTTTTCTGAGGTCTGTCCCAGCTTACTTAATCAGTGTTGGTAAAGCTCCTGGAACAGTGGTGTGTGCACTTGGGGCATGAAACTGTAGTCATCAAAAAGCAGTGGTTTCTCACAAGACATTTCTCCTTGGTTTGGAAGAGTCTGCATGATCAGTGCATGGAGAAGCCTCTGTACTTCTCTGATCTACCTTTGAGTTTGTGTGTGGGATCAAGCATAGCTTTAAAACATAGTCAAGAGCACCTGTACAGCCCAGTACAGGTGTAGTGAGAGCAGCAGCATGGGCTGTGCAGAAGGCATGGCCATCCCAGGGTGGTGCTGAGCCCTCTGGGGCCAGAAGCTGCAGCGGAGCACAGGGGAAAGCAGAATAGCCCCACAACATGGGACAAAAAAAGTGTGTTGTTTATTTAAAAGATTATAATCAACAACCTTCAGAATCATTGTATCAGTAGTATAGTACATGGTATACTGTATTTTGCTTATGGGTGAAGATACAGTTATTTAGTTATGTTGGTTTAGAGCCATGGGCAAAATCATCGTTTAGGTCAGTGCATTTGCTGTTCATATAAGTGATTTGTTTGTCCACATAGTGGAGTGTTCTGGTCTTTACATCACTTTTGAGAAATTAAATCTCAATTAAATTGAGAAATTAAATTTGAGAATTTGGGGGCCCCAAATTCTGTGTTAGTAGCATAAAATGCAAGACTTAATTATTCCTTAATTATTAATATATTACAGAGATACTATGCTATATATTATATACTATGCTGATTTTTCTGAATAAATTAGAATCCATCTGAACTTAATGTTACAAAAGGCTTTAAATTAAGTCTTGGGCTTTTCTTCTATTATCTATGTCATAGAATCATAAAATGGTTTGGGTTGGAAGGCACCTGCATGGGCAGGGACATGTTCCACCAGACCAGGTTGCTTAAAGCCCCACCCACTGTGGTCTTGAACATTTCCAGGGAGAGGACATCGGCAACCACCCTGGGCAATCTGTTCTGGTGTCTCCACACTCTCACAGTGCATATTTTTTTTCCTTATGTCCAATCTAAAGGTACCCTCTTTCAGTTTAAAACCATTGCCTCTTGTCCTGTCCCTACAGGTGCTGGTAAAAAGTCTTTCTTTGTCTTTCTTGTCAGCCCCCTTTGAGGTACTGGAAAGCATCTGTGAGGTCTCCCTGGAGCCTTCTCCTCTTTATGCTGAACAGCCCCAACTCTCAGCTTGTCTTTATAGGAGAGGTGTTCCACCCCTCTGGTCATCTTCATGGCCCTCCTCTGAACTTCCTCTAGACAATCTTTCTTGTACCAGGGACCCTAGAATTGGGCACAGTACTTCAGGTGCAGTCTTTTGGGAGCAGAGTGGAGGGGAAGAATTCACCACTAGTGACCTGGTGGACACACTCCTTGTTAAGGGGCCCCAGGTGTCCACAGGATCCTCACAGTCTGTCAATCTGTCTGACTGTAAAAAAAAAAACCAAGCCATGGGCTGTCATCCTTTCTTCACTCTTGCCCTTCAATCTGTAACACACTACATTTTTTGAGATAAAATTTTGTTTCCAAACTTCACTACTAGCTGGCAGTGCATTTCGGGTGAAATTGAGCTCTCTGCAGGGGGAAGATGTAGGGCATACGTGTCACTAGGATGTGTTCCTGGGAGTTCAGTTCAGGCTGTGAAGGAGTCAGTAAGAGTTTGAGTATTGATTTCAGTGGTGACAGGACTTCATTCATCATGGCTGAAGTAAGATATGTTTCTTGCACTGGCCCTTCTGCAAAGCAATGCATACACCTTCCTTTACAGCTACTAAACTTTCTTTCATAAAAGAAAAGAAAGTCACTTAGCTAACCTCTTGTATTATCAATTCTGAGACTCCTGATTCTCCTTCAGTGGTTTTCAAACAAACCAGTATGATTCTGGGAAGGACTCCCATAAAAAGTTAATTAAAATAAATCCATATGCCATTTTAATAGTGGGCAAAAGGTAATCATAAAGTTACTTAGGAGAAATAGCCAGCTACCCTACACAAGGGAGATCCACATGAGTACTTAGAAAGAGGAATGAATGTTGTTTCTAAAACTCACCCGTGGAGAGACTTCATATAAAACCAGTTCATTCTGTATTTAGGAGCCATTGTATGTTGACCTTCAAGAGAACAAGGAAGGTTCTGGAGGTGTGTTTTTCTTATGCAGTGGATGGATGTGTATTTCAGTGGAACTGATTTTTTGAAGTCGGTGAGCTCTCAGCCCTGGTGAAGGTGCCTATGTAAGGCAGCACAGACTAATGGAAACTTCTTCCCTAGCAATGTTCTTGTTGAGAATACCAGTGCAGTTGGTAGTCCCAAGTTTCTTCAGTTTTCTCTGTTTTCATTAGGAAATTACTGCTTCAAAAGTAGAAATTTTAATATATTTTTAAAAATATGAATGTGTTTGAATTTCTGACAGAACAGTGACATGACCCCCATTAAGCCCTCTATATTCTTAGGCTTCTGTTGAAGCACTCATTTAAATGTATATGCAGTGCTTTGCAAAGAAAACATTTGAATTGTTTTCATGTTGAAGCAGACTAGGCTTAGATTAATATTTAGTGAAAATATGGTAAGCCACCAAACTTTAATTCAATGTTAGTAGGTAGGGCTCTAAGATGCATAGTTCAGACTGAGCTACAGACTATGCCAGTGTTCAGCAGTTGTTTTTGATGATGAAGCTTCAGTATCTCCAATCAAAGCATGGTCAGGAGGGTTCTGGATAAAAAGGGACTGGCTCTTTAATTACTGCCTTCCCATTTTCACTTCCCTTCTGAAATGCACAGAAAGCAGAATATTGTTAGACTGCAACATCCATTATCAGTTTGAAGTGTGTGTGTTTGGTGTTCCATGTGGTTTTCATCGTTTCCTCTACCCTCATTGTTTTTACCACGAAACCAGTACAGACAGACCACAGCCATGAGCAGGATGCTGTCAGGTGCATAATACTGGTACTCAACAGCAAGTTCTGTCTTCAGTGAATGGCAGCAGTGCTACTGGAAGCAAGTGGCAGACATTTATAATAAAATATCTGATGGCATTTGCTGAACTTTTCCACAAGACTATTTTCTACAGTCCAGAAGATGGAGATATACTTGGCTTTCATGATGTGCTGCTTAGTTTGTTTGTATTTTTCAATATTTTTACTAAGGGTTTTAAATATTCTGGTTCTATGTTTTGCTGCATTCAGAGGCAACACTATCAGTAGTGTCATTGGGAGGTTCTCTGTGTAAGGGACCAGAGAGTGGTGGGCCCCAAAAAAGAGTATGTTGCTGTTTCTGTTGTATGTTGTCTTCACAATACTGAAATATTTTGGTTTCCAAACTTTCAAAAGGTTTATGACTGATGTAGTCAATTACAGGGATTGCTAAGTCATATCCTTTTCACATAGTGCCTCATGCTTTCTATCCACAATTAATTATTTCTTCTGTATTGCAGTCATGATTGCTTTACCTTTAGAAGCTGTTAAATACTAATATTTCGTTAAAATAAAGTAAAACAGTTATGCTGGTGATTTTTTTATATTTTAGTCAAAAGCCAAGCTTTGGCATTGATTTGCTTGCTAGGTTTATAAAACAGTGCCAACAAAATACCAAAAAGTTGCTCATAAATACTGTATTTCTATGTCTCTTAGCAGTTACGTAGCTCAGCCCTCTACCACCCTTCTGCTAGAAAATTCTCATGAGGAAGTAATGGAAGGATACAGTAAGTTAAATGACTGAAGGGTCAGTTAAAGTTTCTATATTTTATTTTCTTATTTGTAATCATTTTTCATAAGCAATGCTTACTTCACTGTGTAGTACACTATATGCGTGAGTTCAATGGTTTTTTTATGCGTTTCACCCTACAGTATGTTTGAAATAGTATTTGTTGGAGATTTCTCTACTATAAGATGGAGTTTTATTTTGTATTTCTGGTAAACCTTTCTAATATTTATTTCTGATTCAACTTGTGGGCAGCATATTTATGTATGCTCACTTACATGACTTACCTATTCGATGGGTTTTGAGCTTCTTTTCTGTTTTTTCTCTTTACCTGCACCTAAAGCTGCATACAAAAAGATAGTGAACATGACAGACAGTTCTCCAAGTGATTATTGTTAATGCTAAGAGTATAGGGCTAGATTACTTTTTGTACGTGACAACACCAGTGCAGAAATTGGTTCTGAGGTGGAATTAGCTGTGATAAGAGAATTTAAGAAACATCTCAGTAGCACTTGTGTTTAAGTGCTTTCCTATATATTATTAATGAAATTGTACAAGCAACCACAGGTTGGCTGCAGTTCAGCCAGTGGCTGTTTTGATTGCTGAAATTTTTCCCAAAGAGTAAGAGCAATTCACACACACACAAACACGAGTTGGGCACAAGATATGCAAGCTGCCTTTGCATAAGTTTTGGTGATTTGCAGTTACACAGTTGAGTGTTAAATATAAAGGATAATCTTGAGGAAATGCATGACCATTACATGTAATCATTCCACTGCAGTTCCTAGTGGCTACAGATATTTTTATGTCATGAATTCCATTTCTCAAATTTCATTGACACGTATACATCGTATACTTCTTTGTATGAAAAGTAATAACCCTGTTTCCACTGTTGAACCCTTCATCTTCCAAAGTGTCACATACGTGAAGAGGTCCAAAATGTGGATGTGATTTAGCTTAGTACATGCTTTCAGATAACTTCAACAATTTGAACAAATGGTCAAAATATTTTTGTTTAAGAGCTATTTAATTCATTCATCGTTGTCAAGAGAAAACCTTATGAAGAAATTAGTAAGGTCAAGACTGTTTTTTCAAAGCTACCCTGAAGTATTTTGAAGCTTTTTCTCCCTAAACTGGATGGATATTATGCATCTGTGGTCTAGATAAAATAGAAGCTTGTACTGTTTCTTAGAACTGTATACCTCTTCAAGAAGAATCTGCATAATTTCTGAGTTCCTTGGGTTTTGTCAGCATTGAAAATGACTGCAGTGGGCACCTGTAGTAGGTACACATGTTTAATTATCAAAGTTGAACAATTTTGCAGTAGATCGGAATGAGACTTGTAGAAGTTCCCTTCAGGATTTATTCTAAGAAAGACACTGAAATCAGTGCAGCTATTTCCATCATAAGGAATTTTCTCCCGAACTTGCATTTGAACTGGGAAATAGAGTAGTTCATTACAACAGCAAGGTTTGGGGTTTTTTGGCTTTTCTTTTCTGGCACCATACCTGTGTGCAGATTCTGAGGTACCAGAGCAGCAGCACAGCCGGGTGCTTGAAATGAATGGTAGATTAGAACCATTCTGGTACTTTACAAAGCCCCAATTTCTTTACACATGGAGGAACCAGTTTTCCAGAAAGCAGTACAGCAGCCATCTCTGCCTCCAAATAACTGTGTTATTAAAATAACAGTTACCTAATGAGCTAACTAACTATTGGTGTTTTTCTTCTTTTTTTAATACAAAGTTTTCGGGGTGCTGTGTTCATGCCACGAGGTACTTAATGCAAGCCATCTTTTTAATTTCTAGTCATTACATAACAATAATGCAGTAGAATGAACCTGCTGTTTCCTGTTGCTCCCTGTGTCTGTATTTTGCCCTTGACCCTTGAATTAAGAAGCCACCCTGGTCTGTGTATCACCAGTTTCACTGTTTTTACATAAATCATTTCATTTCAGCATTTAGATTGTCTTGCAGTTTGCTTTAGCTAGTATTCTAGTCCCCTTTATCACAGTGTCCCAGTGCTTGTGTAGTTGCTTTGAGGTTCCTTCTCTAGAGGGGTATTTTTAAGAAGGCCTAAAATGGGAGGGTTTTTTTACAGATTACTTCTTTTCCTATGCAGGTGATCTGTGCATCACCAAAATTCCACTCATCTCATCCTGTAAGGCCTAAATTTGGAAATAAATATTATTCAGATATCTTGTGTAGAATTATCTGTATGGCTGAATTTAATTTTTTTATATTTTGCTGGATACATTCTTTTAGTTTCAGATCTAACTTTCCCTCAAATCTTAATGTATAACTAAGTAACATTATAATACAGAAACACCTGTAGGTGCAAGTACAAGCATTGTAATTTCCTTCCAGGTGTTTTGTGTTTTCTGTGTTCTCACAGAGTTCTCTTGAGCACAGAATAGAATCAGAGGATGTTAGGGGTTGGAAGGGACCTCTGGATATCATCTAGTCCAACCCCCTGCCAGAGCAGGTTCACCTACAGCAGGTTGCACAGGATGTTATCCAGGTGGGTTTTGAATGTCTCCAGAGACAGAGACTCCACCACCTCTCTGGGCAGCCTGTTCCAGTTCCTCCTCATGTTTGGATAAAACTTCTTATGTTCAAGTTTGTGCCTGTTACCTCTTGTTCTGTCACTGGGCACCACTGAAAAAAGACTTGCACAATCCTTCTGGCATCTAGTCTGCAAGAGCAAATGCTCCTAGTGGCATTTAACAGTACAGTCACTGTAACTAAGCTCTCTTTCCAATAGTGTTACCACCATACTGAGTGCCATCACATGGTAGCTCACTGAAACATTCCTCTATAGAAGCAGCTTAAGATTCCTCTTGAATGTTTTTGTGTGACATCTCTGTAACAGTTGTCACTTCTGGTATAACCTTCTCTAACACAGCACATCATCCAGGTAGGAGTAGGTGCTTTTCTTTTGGGGCTTGGACTAGATGATCTCCAGAGGTCCCTTCTAACCCCTAACATTCTGTGATTCTCTCCTGAATAACCTGAGCAGGCATTTCAAGTCTTAAAGCCTCAGGTTGCTGGTAAGTGAACTTTAGCACACCACCTATTCTCAGAAGTTCCATTGTTTATTACATACAGGGAGTAGTGTTCTGTAAATTTTTATATACGTTAGGAAAGTGCATTACTTATTTATTGATTCTGTAGATCCAAAATATATGAAATACAAGCTCTAGTCCTGCAAGGAAAATAGACCCAAACTGTAAATTTAGGGACACCTGCTGCTGTCCTTACATTGTACTTACCCCTGTGGGGTCTTCCTTACCTATCAGTCTTTGAACCTGCTTATCTACAACTTGCCCATTACAACTGATCCTTATAGAGTATGAGCCAGAAAAATGTGCTAGCAGCAGTGGTTTCCTGTCTCTTTTCTTCAGGGACTTCCTCTTCAAGATTTTTTTCTTAAACAGGACAAGTGGTTTCAGAGAGTGGGCAAAAAAGGCTATACCTTACCTTGTTGATCATGGAGAAATTTGTACCTTAGGAAGACTTCATGGGCATGGATCCTATATTCAGATTTGGAAAGAATATTCCCTAAGAAAGGTAAAGGTATTGTCTTTTTGTTTTCATAAAAGTAATAATTCTTAATAATTAACTTGTTAAGTTAAGGCTTAGTTTGATGAATGTTTTTTTTATTCACATGAGTAAACTCAATGAGCTAAATAGGACTGTATGACTACAGTTGATACACAAAAGTAATTTCAGGAATTCATCTTCATGCTGTAATAATTTCTAACCTTTAAATACCATTTAAATAAAGCAGTTGAAATAAACCAGTTAAATTAAAGGAGGTTTTGGGTGTGAATTAATTTGGATATTAGTCAGCATTTGTTAAAATTACATTCAAAATATAGAATTATATATTCATTGTGGACTGTGGGACTGAGATGGAAAACCTGTATACTGTTTAAATGATGTTATATTTCCTTAAACTACATTTTCAACCTCAGTAACATGAATATCTTTTCTCTTTTTTTTTCCCAGAGACAAGAGGATCCAGGACTTTTCTTCTTTTCCATTTGAAAATTGATGAAAAACTACTAAATAAATTATTTCTGTTTTTAAAAATAAACGGTTTGCTACCTGCTTTCTTGTGCAATCATTTTTGTATCCAAGATGATGAGTCATTTGTGTCTGATAGCTCACACCTTCGTGACACAACATAACGACAGCAGTGTATAAGGACTACCCGTATCAAACACTGCCATTTATTGTTGAAGTCAGGAAGTTCCTCATTTATCTGGACTGATAGAAACTTGTGTTCTGCCATCTCATGGGTAGGAAGATTCAGAGATTCTACCTAAACACCAATTTTCTTCTCAGAATCGAGTGGAGAGGACTGTACAAGGAGTGCTTTAGGGAACTTGACTGGAATGTTGCCTTTTCTTCATAGGCAGATGGGGCACTGGCATGAGGATGATTTAGCAGCCCTCTTCAAGAGGGCAGAAAGTCAATTGCTAGTAAGCACTAGGCCTAGAGTTAGGCTGTAGTATATTTAACTCAGTAAGTATATTTATCAATACACTTGCCTGGGACTTAACTTGGGTCTTCAGCATGAGGGTTTAGGCAGTTGCTCAGGAGCTGGGAGGTCCAACCTGATCAACACCACCTGAGCACCTCTTCTGCTGCCTGTACCCAATGTAGGGCCACGGTAGTCAGGCTGAATGCTTACTTGTAGATCCCTGAATAATTTTTTGCATAAAAGGCTTACTTGCCTTTTTTTTTTTGGTGTAGCAAGCACAGGAATTTTCATCTTTTTTCTTTTTTGAATTGTATTTTCTGAAAACTAGGTTTCTTTTTTTCTGTCTACTGGAAGAAAATTGTGCTACTCATTCTTCATTATTGAATTATCACACTGCCAAAATCATACAATCAAGTTGGAAGATTAATGAGTAAATTCAGAGTAAATTCTAAAAGTTGAAGGTCACAGGAGATGTGCAGAGTTTATTATTATATTTTATATTTTGCTTCAGGTAAATATATAGTGGGTGTGAAAATTTATTTGCCCTCTTATATAGGGCAAATAATTGTACTGTTTATAATTACTATTTTTCTTCCTTACTTTTTAATGGCTTCCAAAAACCTTGTAAATGTACTGTCCATATTTAATTAAATAACGTCTGCTTATAATAACACTTTAGAAGCTTGAAATTTATCCCCCTCCAGCATCAGTTCTTCAAAGATGCCAAATTTTATGCACTGTGAGTAATCCCATTGGCTTCAAAGGAACTGCCCGATGCATAAAGTCACTTCATTCTTTTTAGGAGTAGGTCTATTTTTTTACTGTTTTGAATACGAAGAGATTGGATTTGTTATCTTTATTTTCAAGGAGCAAAAAGTTTGTGTTAGAAGCAATTCACTCACTTTGCCAGGAAGACTTGTAGAAACCTCACTTCGCAGAGGGAGTGGAGGGTGATATAGTATCTACCAGCTTCACCATGTATTCTTGACAGTGTCATTCCTGTGTTCCATACACCAGCTTATGTTTGTTTTGCAAGGTTGTGTTGTTTGTTTGGTTTTTTTAATAATAGGCAAATACACACACAGCCTTGTTGGTGAGCTATGCTATCGATACCTCTTTCTTTGAGATGCAATACTGAGGACTGACTCTAGCCACTTGCCTTGCAATCATAGCCTTGCATGGTAATTATTTTACTTGGCATGTTCCTAATGCAACTGGGCATTGCATTCTTTTTTTTTGGAAATGGCCATTCCTCAAAAGCAGGAAAAGATACTACTTTCATTCCCCTAAAGTGTGCCCTTTGCATACACACTGCCTGCCAGGCATTTTTCTCCACTGAAGTTGCACTTAAACTCACAGGATGAGGTGCCACAGAGTGGAGTGTGTGAAAAAACTCAAGGGATTTTAATCAAGGGATTTTGATTTTCAAGTGGCATAGTATGATCAATTGTATTACACAGCTGACTAAGTAATTCTGCATTGATTATTTCATCTTACTTGCATGTCCAAAAAATAGTGAGATGTCTCTTGTACCTACTTTTTTAGTGAGCAGGATAAAATGTCTTTAGAGCTGCTGCAAATGTCTCGTGTCCTGCTCCTGTGATCATCTAACAATATCCAAAAAGGGAAGCTTAGCTTCCTAGTACTCATCTTAATACTCAAGGCAGGATAAGATGGCAGAAGTCATCTTGGCTCAGTGAAAAAACTTGAAGAGACCCATTCACAGCTTATTTGGTAGAAGCAGCTTGTACATGAACCCAAAAATAATCCTTGCAAATTATTTGTATGAATATTTGTTGCTGTCTTCCCGAGCATCATGGTGCTGATAGCTAGGAGACATGAATACCTGTATGTCACAGGAAACTGGGTTTCATATTGGCAGGTTCTGCTGAGCTTAGGGACACCCAATTCAAAATGTTTCTACTTAGGAGAAACACACCATGCTTCTATGCCTTTTTTTTTTTTTCAGCCCACAGCAACATTTTCTCATACAGAAATCTACTTTGTCTCAAGAAATCATACAGTAAATCTTTGATAGTAAGAGTTGTAATTTTTTGTATGCATTCCTTCATGGTTAAGGTTGGGAAGGCATGTAATTATCCAAACCTAGTGAGCCAGTGAGCATTTTTCATGTAACACATGGCAGTAAATACACAGAAATAGTCTAAATGGGAAGCTGCATAACATCAGAGTGCTTTAAGCTCTCCTCTGAGTTTGAAATTAGATTATTTTCAAATAATCTTCAAAAATTAGGGAATTTGCAGGGCTTACTCGCTTTACCTGCTATCTTGGGTAGCATCATTTATTCTAGCAACTCTGCTTAAATTGGTTGTATTTTGGAAAATAATCCTCACTGAATCACTTTTTAAAACAAAACAATTTTTGTGCAGTCCTCAAGATGTAGATCTGAGTAGGTCACGGGAGAGGTTTACACCCCAACATTTTGCCAAAGAACCAGTAAAAGTTCTTGATTATCTTGCATATGAGAAGTAGCTGTTCAAATAAGGAGTTCTCTGTTAAGCCAAAAGGATTTGGGTTTAGGGTTTTTTGCCTGCTTATTTTTAATATTTTCTTTACTGCTGTCAAACAAAATAGTATTTCAGTATTTCTCTTTGTGATTTCTATTATAAATAGAACAGTACTGCTGCTCTCTTCCAGTGAGCTGTTCTCAGTCTGAATTGTAAACTGCATTTAGAACTGGAGCAAGCTTGGTGCTCTTGAGCAATTTTCAGTTCAAGAGAACGTGCCTTCTTCTTATGGGTCTCATTTCAGGAAGTTTTTAAAATGTATTCCATAACACTGTAAAATACATTCCCTTTGTTCTACCTGCCAAAATATGAAAATATGGTTTTCCTCATTGAGGATGTTTTGATAATGGTCGTTGTCTTTGAGCAATTAATGCTATTCTAGCTGTCACAAGTTTTCCTATTCTATCTTACTTTCATGTATTGCTAGAAAAATGTAATTGTATAAAAACATAACTTATATACTGGGTCAAGACTTAAACTTTTTGAGCCCAACATCCTGTCTCTGGTGATGGCAAAAAGCAAATGCTTAGGAAGGGGTGTTAAAATAGAGAAGCAGATGGTGTTACTTCCTTTGATAAACGCTTCCACACTTCAGCAGCCAAGTGGCTTTAAGAAGTCCTGAGAGAAAAACTGCATCACTATCTGTGTATTTAATACTACTTGCTCTGCTTTTTCTTCCATTACTTTTATTGCTTTGTCAATCCAAAGTATTTGTTCCTTCCATAGTACTGTGTGACAGTGAATTCCACCATTCAATTGCACACTGTATAAAAAAGTGTTGCAGCTTCAAATGTAGAAGTAAATTTCATAGTAATAAATACAGTTAACATGGGGATTCTGCCCTTTTCATTTATACTTCAATTCAAGAGTGTTAGCTGGTAGGTATACAGTTGACTAAATGCTTGTATGTCTTTAAGTTTCTATTTTTTTCTACCATATGCAATGAGTAGACTTTATTAATAAAGACAAAAAACATTGCCTTCACTACATTTTTTTTTTCTATTTAGAAGAGTATTTAGCTGGGATGAACCTTAAATTTCACCTAAATGAGCCTTTCAGCATTTGCACAGAACATCCTCAGCTCCTGTAGAGTGGATATCAGGTCTTTTAGCTTTACAGAGTTGAGGTCACAGTTGCTTAGGATTTTGTTCTCTGAGAAGTAGTGAAAACAAAATGCCTATTTCTTGCTGATATTTCTAGCTCAGGTTCATTCTAAAACGTCCAGATAAATAGTTTTGCCTGGGGGCTTGTGAAGATGCGTGCAGGCGGAGCTGTCTAATAGACATGGAGGGCTTAACAGTCATGGAAAGATGCAGTAAAATAAAATCGATATAATTTGAAATGTTTATTTTCCAGAGCTCCTTTTGTAGGTTAAATGCACAGCAGTGACTTTTCTCTCTGTTATACAGAGGAGCCAATATACTGTTACACACCACACAACTTCACCCGCGATCAAGCCTTGTATGCCAGAGGATATTGTTGGACAGAATTAAAAGATGCCTTGCCAGGAGTTGATGCCAGCCACTGGCCCTCCTTGTTTGAGCATAAGTTCCTACCTTATGCATTGCTGGCTTTTGCTGGGATAATGTACATTCCAGCTCTGGGCTGGGAATTTCTGGCCTCTACCAGACTGACTTCAGAGCTTAATTTTTTGCTTCAGGAGATCGATAACTGCTACCACCGTGCAGCTGAAGGGCGGGCACCAAAAATAGAGAAACAGATTCAGTCCAAAGGCCCAGGGATCACGGAGAGAGAGAAGAGAGAGATCATTGAGAATGCAGAGAAGGAAAAAAGCCCTGAACAGAACTTGTTTGAGAAATACCTGGAAAGAAGAGGACGAAGTAACTTTTTAGCTAAGCTTTACCTTGCGAGACATTTGCTTATCATCTTTTTAAGCATCATACCAATTACATACTTATCCACCTACTATGCTACACAGAAGCAAAATGAGTTTACATGTGCACTAGGAGAGCCTCCGGACAAGACGAGCAGCTCCAAGTTGCACATCAGAGTGAACTGCAAACTGCCATCTGTCCAGCTCCAGCGGATTATTGCTGGTGTAGATATCTTTCTCCTCTGCTTCATGAACTTGATAATCCTTGTCAACTTAATTCACCTCTTCATATTCCGCAAGTCCAACTTCATATTTGACAAGCTGAACAAAGTGGGAATAAAGACCAAGAAACAGTGGCAGAAGTCCCAGTTTTGTGATATCAATATTTTGGCCATGTTCTGTAATGAAAATCGAGATCACATAAAATCGTTGAATCGTCTGGATTTTATTACAAATGAAAGTGATCTGATGTATGACAATGTGGTACGCCAGCTGCTTGCAGCACTGGCCCAGTCCAATCATGATGCCACTCCAACCATGCGTGATTCAGGGATCCAAACGATAGACCCAAGCGTCGATCCAGCAGACATTGATGCTAATGAGCAGCTCATCATTAAGAGACCAAGGAAGAAGATGAAATGGATCCCAACTACCAATCCCCTTCCTCAGCCATTTAAGGAACAGTTAGCCATTATGAAGGTTGAAAACCATAAACCTGAAAAACCGAAGCCTGTGCGGAGAAAAACAGCCACAGACAGTCTTATAGCTCCTTTGTTAGAGTCTGCTGCAAAATCCTCACAGCAACCGTCCACTCATAAATCTGAGCCAAACGCCATCCCAAGCACAAGCAGTGAAAAAAAACACACACGACATTTTTCCTTGGATGTTCATCCATATATACTCAGTAGCAAAAAACCCAAGCCAGAGATTCAAGCCATCCCCTCGATGCCTACATCAAAAAGCCAAGAGGGTGGATTTTTAAACCAGGAAGAGAATGTCGTAGTACACGTTACCTCCTCTCTCAAAGGTACAGTATGCCATAATGCCCCTGCCACCTCCACAGACCATGGTTTGCAATCTTCAGAAGCTCAAAGCTTATCTGAATTGTTTGATCTACCTTGCTAGATGTTGGCACAGCTAATAATTTTAGGCCTCGTGGACCTCAGAAATAGGGGTTCTCTCTTTTTGTCCATTATATGGAAGATAACCATTAGTACAGGTAGAACACCATGAGACAGCCTGCAGACTGTTGGTGCAGGTAATTTTTCAACTGTAGGAACATTTTCTCAATTGCAAATGTGGTCATGTTTTGCCAAGAAAATTAGGAGTGTTTGGCCTCCTTGATACCCTTCATGCTCTACCAGCACCTGGCACTTTTCAAGCCTGCCTTACTTTTAAGTCATATGGAAACTGCCATGGTAGATCACCAGTACTCTGACCAGTTACAGCCACTTACTAGGAGTGTGTGAGAAGCTGTACTAATGGCAGTTAAAGCTCCCTGTAGAAAAAATTACCTTAAACTACCAGTTCCGAGGGGTTGGCATGTGTTTGTCACCTAGAAAGTTACAACTCTGGTCACTGATTGATAATTTTAAATTTTCCTCTGTCTAATGTGGACCAGAGGATGGATGGTCCAAAGTGTAGGTGCTGGTCGGGGTTTCAGGAATCCTGCCATTCCCATCCCACGTGGCCTCACAAGAGATGCTTTTTCTGTGCCTCATCTCTCAGTGTGTGTTTTGGAAACCCTGTTCCTTTCTGACCTGAAAGGAGTGTTTCAGGTGTATCAATAATTGTTAGGTGCTAGAGTGATGGGTAGAGCTATGTGAGCATTAAGTGATAGATAAGTAGACAGACTGATAGACAGAAAAGTATCTTCTTGTTTATTTTTGTAAGCTACTGACATAAAGAAAGAAGCACTGTGCAGTTGAAGTTACAGAAAGATTTGTACGTACTTAAAGCAATGGCTCTCATCTCATTACAAGCTAAGACCTCCCTCTGGGCTTCGACAGACTGACAGCTACGTCACCCCACTGCCCAGCAAAGAAGTGATTTGAGGTATAAAAGTTTCTGTCACTTCCAAATCCTTATGCTCCTTAGAGCCTTCCAACTCCCCAGTGTGCATGTGAGCTATTTTACAGCATTCCTTATCCAGTCACCTGCTCTGATTTCAACTCCTCAAAACTACGGGGGTTTTCTGGTCTCAATTACTTTCATCTAAATTAGTGCTTGAATATTTTAAGGGCAAAAATTAATTACTGTAGTTTTGGGGCTCTGTTACTCCCCATTACCATTGTTAGACCTATATTGCAGTCCGTCAGGTAAGGCAGACTTATAATTTCTGGAAAGAGACATCAGTTTATGTCAAATTGCTGAGTTCTTTCTAAAGACAAGTGGCTTACGATGTGTAACCACTATTTTTTCCCATTGAAAATATCAGTGGTTTTTGTATTCCATCCTGTGGATTTCAACATTCATAATGTTTGTAAAAACATTAAATTGTAACATTTCTAAATCATAACATATACAAAACACCTGCCAGACTGTAGAGAGGAATAGAAGTTACTTTTTAATTGGTTTTTGTTAATTTTATGAAAGCACCATTCATGTAAGGAAGCATGAGCATGCATACAAGAGCAAGATTTACAAAACCCATTTGTTACTTGTCCTGTTTCCCTGAACCCTATTGTTTTGAAACAGTCCTGTTGGATTTCTCAAAGGGTCCCAAGAAAATTCATTTCTGGGGTCCCCTCCTGCTCCCACTGAAATCAGTGGCAAAACTGCCAGTGGCTTATATTGGTTTGGGACAGTGCTCAGTGGTGGGCTGGAAGGGTGAAAGATTACCTGACTTTTAAGTGCCTGTTATGTTTTCTTCTAGACACCCCTCATCCTGCAAAAGAGATCCTGTACTCATCTGAGACATGCAGAAGCTCTCCTGCTGCCGGGGCTTTTGTCACCTGTAACCACAACCATATAGCCACAACCACTGCTGCAACAAGTGGGACTTTGAACCAAGTCAATCCGGAGCCAACACCTGCACTGACCTGCAACCCAGCCCACCCCTTGCTGCACATCAACACCCTCTACGAGGATCACGAGGAGGAGGTTTCAAACATGATGGACAATGGTATCCACTCACCAACTGACGCTGGAGAAATGCTCTCCATCCCCACCCCAAAGCAGATGAGGTTGGCCACCTTTGATGAACCAATGGCAATGGTGAGCTCAGTGGAGTACTGAAGGCCACGGGCTGCAGAGCTGCTCCCTTGTGGCCCAGCCCGTGCCCGCTGCAGTGCAGAGCGTGGTCCCCCGGGTGATGCAATTCACTGCATGAGCATGCAGAGTTTTCACACTGACTATAGTTTCTGGGAATAACACCGAATTTTTTTTCAGGATCACATCATGAGCACTGTCAGACATTTGCAAAAGAGAATAAAGAAAATCTGGTGGAATTAGACCTTTAACACCAAGACAACCATTATCTCTAGCTCTAAACTATAGTTTCCTTATTTAAATGTGGATTAGCACAACCTGTGAACACTAACAGGCTGATGACATGCCACAGTAATTTTAGTGAGTGCTTAAATCCTTTACATTCAGAATCACTGATTAAAGTTAAAATAACATAGAGATGAGGTATACTTTTTTAATGGCAGCAGTTATATAAGAGGTTTTTTCTAAGCAGAGAGGAATTTGTTTTCAATTCAGGATTATAAAAAAGTTATATGCAAGCAAAAATTTTTGTTTGTTTGTTTCTTTAGCTCACTGATGTTGGGCTTGATGGAGACTTAGCTGAAAGGGCCTTACTACCACCAGCATTCAAGTGCAAAAGGATTGATAACTCAGCCTCTTGCATTTGTAAATGAAAATACCTGAGGTATGCCCTGCCCTTCAATATGCTTATATGTTTGATGGAAGATGATGAAATGAAGAGTTTATTTTTTTAAATCTATTTTACCATGGGAAAAATTACTTTAATAACTTTTCAAAACCAGTGTTGCTTTTAACAAAATGTGTAGAAGAGAGTCATTATAGCTGCTTATTTTTTCATGGTGCATTTATGAACCAGGTTAGAAACTTCCATGGGTGCTTCACTGATGTGAAAAATCTTACAAAGGTCATTACAAAATATCTTACAAAATATGAAACCAGCAAAATCATTTTCAAATAACACACAGTTAAAGGCCTAAATGAATTCAGGTCTGCAGACTTGGCTAGTCCCTGATTCAGCAAACACTTCAGGCCACGTATGGCACTGAAACAACTCATATGTCTAAAGCTAAGCACACACTGAAATGGCTTTGCTGGATCTGGGCTCTAGTGCAGGCAGACAATAATCCTGCAGTATGTGCTGCCACTCTGATTCAATATTTGCCTTCCTTGGCTCAAAGCACATCTTCATGCCCATCTTCCTATAACTACAGTATGTGTGATTGAATAGAAAACTCTAGTATAACTAAAACATCTAATAAAAGTGTATCATGCAATAACCATTCTTGGCAAAATTATAGTGAAACAAAAAGTGACTGTGTTAAAATAATATTCCTAGCTGCATTCAGAATTATGGACTATGTGTGTTTGCTTCAAAATTATGTATAATGGTAGAAAAATATGCAGCACAAGTATGGGACTGAAATCTTGAATTTATTTTTAATTTATTACCTCAGACATGGATATATGATACCAATATTTAATGAAAATAGCACTGAAAATAAATACTTATTATTCTGAATAGTTTAATGTGTACTATTTCCTAGCTTAGTTATATACAAGTGGGATTTTATTATAAGCAGTTTGTGGGACATGTAAAGCCACCCTTCCTCCCTGCATCACTTCAGTACATCTGAACTTTTTGGCCTGAACAGCCAAATACCAAAAAGGCAGCAAGCAACAGGACAGATATCTCAGACAGGTGAGGGGATGCTGGGGACAGCTGAGTGACCAGGCTTGTGACACCTCGAGGCATGGAGCTGGTGAGGGACCTCAGTCCAGGACAGCCAGGCGATGATGGCTGCAGTGGCTTCTGCTGCTGTTTCTCCTCCCAGCCCTGGGGACATCGATGTTCCCCTGCAGCCTGCAGCAAAGCTGGCTGTGTGATGCTGCTGTGGGATGAGCAGGGATCTGAGCAGTTTATACAGTGCCTGTGGCTCCCGGGCCATAGATTGGTCACCTCTCTTCTAACCCCCTCAAACACAAGCTGCAGGGTGCTCAGCATCACTGCCTGTGTGACTGGCAAACCAATGGGACCTATTAAAGTACAAATCTGCAACCTGCATAGCCAGGGCCTCATTCTGCCCCAGGTACAGGAGGAAGTTTTCTGCAGTGAAGGACTGCAAGGTCTCTGCCCAGCCTGATGGGAACTGCCACCCATTTATTCACCTGAAAGCAATGGCACATAAAGAGTTTGGAGGTGAGGTAGATGTCCTACTACATTCTGCTCCCTTAGATGAGTACTGTAGTTTGAATTAATTTTTTGGGCAAATTAAAACTGTTACAGTTCAGTCTCTGTTAAATACCAATAAAAATTAGGAAAAAAAAATTGGAAAATTGCCTTAAGAAAATAAGGAACTTATTATGAAAAACAGAGTGAAAAATAGGACCCGGAGGTTAAAGAGATGTAACTCCCTTATATCACTTCGGTTGCTGAAAGGCAGGGTGGTGAATTTCTTCCTGGTTGCAGCAGCTGAGCTGATAATACACCAAATGCGTGGGGAAATCCTTGGGGATGCCTGAAAGCTCTCCCTTTGGTATCACACAGTGAGAAAGATGTCAGCTCTACAGGTCTATAGCTAAAGTAATAAGCCAGGATACGTATACACCAGTGTCAGGCAAAGCAGACTGTCTTGAAACTAAGGAGCTGAATTTTGTGTAGTACACTGAAAATAGCAAAATTCAGTAACTAGAGCCATTTTCATTATGCAGAAAGTGCAGGGTTGAGGGTGTGTGTGTCCTAGGAAGGGTTTCATACTAAGTTACATCTCTTTTCATTTGAGAACACACTGTGGACACTATCATTCTCCATGAAAATGTGAAGTGTCCTACCCACCTCCTAAACTGAATGACCAAAGATGAGACAGCCTGAATATAGCTCAAAAGATGCTTATNGATTTTATTATAAGCAGTTTGTGGGACATGTAAAGCCACCCTTCCTCCCTGCATCACTTCAGTACATCTGAACTTTTTGGCCTGAACAGCCAAATACCAAAAAGGCAGCAAGCAACAGGACAGATATCTCAGACAGGTGAGGGGGTGCTGGGGACAGCTGAGTGACCAGGCTTGTGACACCTCGAGGCATGGAGCTGGTGAGGGACCTCAGTCCAGGACAGCCAGGCGATGATGGCTGCAGTGGCTTCTGCTGCTGTTTCTCCTCCCAGCCCTGGGGACATCGATGTTCCCCTGCAGCCTGCAGCAAAGCTGGCTGTGTGATGCTGCTGTGGGATGAGCAGGGATCTGAGCAGTTTATACAGTGCCTGTGGCTCCCAGGCCATAGAATGGTCACCTCTCTTCTAACCCCCTCAAACACAAGCTGCAGGGTGCTCAGCATCACTGCCTGTGTGACTGGCAAACCAATGGGACCTATTAAAGTACAAATCTGCAACCTGCATAGCCAGGGCCTCATTCTGCCCCAGGTACAGGAGGAAGTTTTCTGCAGTGACGTATCCTAGGTGGAACATCACCCGTGACAGGACTGCAAGGTCTCTGCCCAGCTTGATGGGAACTGCCACCCATTTAGTCACCTGAAAGCAATGGCACATAAAGAATTTGGAGGTGAGGTAGATGTCCTACTACATCCTGTTCCCTTAGATGAATACTGTAGTTTGAATTAATTTTTCGGGCAAATTAAAACAGTTACAGTTCTGTCTCTGTTAAATACCAATAAAAATTAGGAAAAAAATTTGAAAATTGCCTTAAGAAAATGAGGAACTTATTATGAAAAACAGAGTGAAAAATAGGACCCTGAGGTTAAAGAGATGTAACTCCCTTATATCACTATACTTTCAGTTGCTGAAAGGCAGGGTGGTGAATTTCTTCCCGGTTGCAGCAGCTGAGCTGATAATACACCAAATGCGTGGGGAAATCCTTGGGGCTGCCTGAAAGCTCTCCCTTTGGTATCACACAGTGAGAAAGATGTCAGCTCTACAGGTCTATAGCTAAAGTAATAAGCCAGGATACGTATACACCAGTGTCAGGCAAAGCAGACTGTCTTGAAACTAAGGAGCTGAATTTTGTGTAGTACACTGAAAATAGCAAAATTCAGTAACTAGAGCCATTTTCATTATGCAGAAAGTGCAGGGTTGAGGGTGTGTGTGTCCTAGGAAGGGTTTCATACTAAGTTACATCTCTTTTCATTTGAGAACACACTGTGGACACTATCATTCTCCATGAAAATGTGAAGTGTCCTACCCACCTCCTAAACTGAATGACCAAAGATGAGACAGCCTCATGTTTAGATTTCTATTTAGCCTGCACTGCATTAGCATCTCCATTTGCCTGGTCCCTGCCTAAGGAGTTCAGTTTGACAGATGAGGTGACTCACATTCTCCAAAGCTGGCTTCCCATTTCCTTCACTGGAAAAAAGACCACATTCTGAGAGCACAGAAACTCCTTTCTTCATGATACTCTTATTCAGAGTACAGTTGACAACCAAATAGGAGAGACAAGTGTGTCATAAGCATCTTTTGAGCTATATTCAGGCTGCCCAAACCCAGCAGGAGATCAGCCATTTCTGTCTCACAGCCAGCTAGAGAAGTTGTTGGAATTTTTTGTGCAATAGTACAGTTATCCTTTTTAAATTGATGTTACTAACATTTAGCTCTACTGAGTAAATGTACACATACATACACACACACACAGATTTATGTATAACAATTGCATACCTACCAATTCTATATGCACATTTAAAAATCTTTTGCATAGAAATGCACATCATCTCTACTTTGCTTCATAAATAAGCTGTTCTTAGTAATTTCCCTTCCTTTCATCTCCAATTAGCATGCATTAGGCCCAACCCAGCAACAAGTTATGTACCTTTCTGACTCCACTGGCATTTTCTGATGCTTGGTGTGCAGGTGAGGATGCTCTGTTCCCTGCAGTCAGGCATGCTGGGTAGTTTATATTTTGATATTTATATTTTGATATATTTTATCTTGGGAGCCCTTTTCTGCACAGTGCTTCCTACACCTCCTTGGCATCAAAAACCAGGACAGAATTTATTTCCCACCTGCTGGGGGTGCAGTTATCACAGCTGACAGCCATTCTGCACATCCTTTGGCTCCCAAAGCCACCGTTGGACCTCAAGGCAAGCAAAGCAGAGTTGGAAGTTGCCCTCACTTATCCTGGTTACCAGCTACCAGGTTATCTGCCAGTCAGCAGCACAGCAGGGGTAATGCTCACAGGCTCTGTGTCTGTAAGAGAGGCTGCACTGAGGGAATTTCATCACTGGCTTTAAGCTTGTCACTGCCCTTTCAGGCTTGATGAAAAGCTTATTCTGAGAGCATGATCCCAGGGTCCTAAAGCTGAGTGAAAATTCTTCCCTTCATATCACAGCCAGAGAAAATTGCTAATAGGAATAGTGAAAATCCAGCTTTAACCTTTCAGTCAGACAGTTCAAGGAGCTCTAGCAGGGCTCATCATCATCGGCCCCAGCTTATGGATGCAGACACTGAAACACAAGAAAGTGGAGCAAATTGTCCCAAAGCTACTTAGGCTCTGTCTAAAACTCATCTAAAGCTGAGAACTTGCCATCAGCAGGACACTGGCCTCCCTGCCAGCGGAAACAAGTGAGGATGGATTTGGGTGCTGCAGGAAAACTCTCTGAATTCTAGCAGAAAACATTTTTTTAAAATTTATTCTACAGAAACCCTGTGGAATATTGATCAAAGAATGCTTTGCTTTAAAGAAGCAATGGATTTTCTTATTAAAATAGTTCTGCTTAAATACAAGCCATAGAGCATATTGGGGGTTATAAACAGGGCAATTATTTTCCAGACACCTTTCAATATATTCTGGCTTTTAATGTGGAACATTCCACTCCATCTGTAAACAGACTGTAGCTAATGGGAAAATATTCTGTGTACATTACTTGCAAGCAACAAATTTTCAGCTTTTTCTATTCTCTGAAGGGTTTTTAAGCATTTCTTAGCTATTTTGTAACACTGAAAAATTTATGAGTTACTCTGCCACAGCAATGAGGATCTCAGGGCTCTGCAGGTCAGATGCAAGGAAATGCTGGCCCCCCAATCCTGCTGTGCTCAGCAGTTACTGATGCTTCTGACTTACTGCCTTGCTGTTTGTTCACAGAATGAATGTGTCAGAGCCAGCTTATGCTGAAAGAAGTTGTTATTGGACCTCCTGCTGGACTTGAGAGCAAAGTTTACTGACTCTTGGTTAACTAGAAATAATTTGGCTTTATAATGCATGATTCACAAGCAAAATCTGACCTGTTGCATGAAATGGGACAAAACCCACTCCATATCCTCCACTGCAGATGCCTGCCAGTAAACTACATAATTAAACAATTATACCCATTTTTGCTCTAAGAGCTTTTTTACTACATCAATAAAGCCATGGCAGTTTACTTCACTTATGACTCTAGGATAACAAGCCTATGCCCAGACCATGGGGTGCCCAGCAGAGGAGACAGATGGGTACATTTTGTTGCTGAGTGAAAGAGCTCCTGAGAGCAGCTCAGGAACTTCTTTTGCAAAGTGATGGATGTGTTTGTCCACAAAAACTCAGAAAAAGGATGTGCCAGAATGGGGGCCAAAGAAACTGTACTATTTGTTCTCTCTGTACAGTCCTGTGGACTTCACACTGACAGATTTATCCTGTTATTGGGAAGGCCTAAACACTGTAAAAGAGTGTAGAAGAAATGAATAGACTGGAGAAGAGAAGACTCTGGGAAGACATTGCAGCCTTTCAATACTTAAAGAGGGTTTATAAGAAAGGTGAAGACAGAATTTTTAATAGTGCCTGTAGTAGTAGGACAATTATTTTAAACTGAAAGGGGGTGGGTTCAGGAAGAAGAAGGAAAAAATAGTAAAAGAATAACAGAGCTGAGAACCTGAGGAAGCAGGTATCCCAACAGAGCAAAGGGATGCTTCATGTGACAAGAACAGCAGAAGAGTCAAATGAGCTCCCAGGAGAAGCTTTAAATATCATGAGAATGACTGCAAAGCAGTGTCAGAGAGTACTGTAATGCCTGGGAAGAATGCAGTGAGGGACAACAAAGATGATGGAGGTGCTGGAATCATATCTCCTATAAGGAAAAGCTGAGAGAGCTGGGACAATGTATCTAACCTTTCAGCTAGGCAGGGAGTGACTGTAAAAGGAACAGCATTCAACACACTGAAAGTCTCTGGCATCACACAGACCCCTGGCTCCAGACTCCCTGGCAGCCTGGATGCTCTCCTAGAAACTCTTCTCAGACCTCATGAAATCAAGGGACTCCCTGTTGTGAAAAAAGACCATCAGTCTGGGAAAATCCACCATATAAATATATATAAGTATATATAAATATATATGCAGGTATGTATTTTTTTTCTCTGTATTTCAGGATCTTTGTGAAAGCTTGCTTAGCTCTTTTTCTCACACATTTGTCAGACTGTCCCACAACATCAGTCCAAGTATTTGTATGCAAGCCTGTCTTTACTTATAAAAGTTGCTAGCTTGTCCTGCCACTACCTAATTTGCTCTAAATCGTCAGTTTCTACTCGAGTGCTGGTGAGGCCTGGTCTCCTGCCATAAGTCCTTTTGTTTAAGCCAGCTCTCATATTAAACTAACCACAGGATGGCAACTGAGGGCAGATCCAAGGCAAAGTCTTGGAAAGAGACATTTGGACCTAAAGCAAGGGCTATTTCTTTTTGTGAGTTTCCCTTTTACCATTTGAATGCAGGTTTATGATCCACTGAATCTCTGGGAAACACCAGAGGAAGTGTGGGCTGGCAAATGAAACATCCTCTGCAGGCAACCTTTTCTTTTTTCCAGCAGACCAAGTATCTTCTCTGGAGGTTCTGGCCCTGGGCTCTACACAGTTATAATTAAGCATGTATGGTTTTATGCTGCACAGACTTCCTCAGGAAATACATATTAAATGTCATTTTCCCTGAAATGGGAGTTTGCTTTTTCATTCTTACTCTAAGAATTGCAACCAGAATCCATAAAAGATTATCTAATTTCTGCAAGTTTTGAGTTGTGTGATTAAGTTTTATCAGTTATGTAGTGAATTCAGATGTGTAAATCACTGGCTTTTTTAAAAAAAGTTTCTGGTTCAGACTAAAAATAAATTACAAGATACTTGATGACAGGTTTCATGAGCAAAATCAAGGGGGGAGACTTCTGATGAGATAACTTGCTGATTTGTTATATGTTACTACCTTGTGCTTGGACATCAGTAATACTTGGGAGCTGCTGTCAGACACCAGTAATACAATGGCAGCTCCAGCCAAGAAGCCAGCAAGTCCATGGGCTGCTCCTGTCCAGGCAGCCTTGTCTTGGGCTTAGAGCTGCCCCCCCTTGGAGAGCTCCTGGGCAAGCACTGAGCAGCCTCAACTTATTGGTCATTAAAGTCATAGAATCATAGAAAGTTAGGGGTTGGAAGGGACCTTGAAAGATCATCTAGTCCAAACCCTCCTGTATTCTTACAGATGCTGTGCCCAGGTTTTTCTCACTGCTGCAATTGATATGATCAGAGAGTTGAAACTGAGGTGACATTTAGTGTGCTGCCCTGGACCAAACATTCCTGCCAGGCATGCATGTGAGCCCTGCTGTGTGTCTGGACCCCTATTTCTCTATCAGGGGCTGGTTGGTACCTCAGTGGAGACACCAGGGCTGTTTGATCTTGGAGAAGTTGCCATCACAACCAATCCACTCTGCAAAAGGAACCAGCGCACAGCTGGCAGGCCAAAAGGGAATTTTCTCCCAAACCACTCTACTTCTCCAAGTCAAAAGGCCAAACCTGATGTCATTGTAATTCTCTCTTCTCCTGTATTGTCCTTTCCCCTGCCATCCTCCTGACACATTACTCCTAGAGCTACAGATCATGTGGGCTGTGCAGCACCTTGCTCTGCCTCAGCCTCACCTGAGCACCTGCCTGGCTGCAGAACATCACCAGAGCTGGCACTGAAGGGGCTGCAGAGCTGTTTCCCCTGCCAGCAATGAAGAGAACAAGGAGGAGCAGCAAGTGCTAATACTGCTCCCCAGATCTGCGGAGGTCTTTGGAATTTACCTGTTCAGGAGCAAGGTGAGTTCTGCCCAGAGGGTAAATCTG
The DNA here is from genome assembly GCA_038090715.1 of Florisuga fusca. Taxonomy (NCBI): domain Eukaryota; kingdom Metazoa; phylum Chordata; class Aves; order Apodiformes; family Trochilidae; genus Florisuga; species Florisuga fusca. The sequence continues at coordinate 17,626,689 of JAAWXA010000009.1, forward strand.
TGCATATGAGCCATCATGGTGTTTGGCTTTGCCTGCTGAGTGTGGTAATGTCCAGCTACCATGAAGTTAAATTGGATTATGGATTTTTAGTGTATTAATTACCTCCATGTGACAACTATCAATGTGCATACTCTTGTCTCATTCTAAATATTAAATCCCCTATTCTCACTGAAGAGCACGCTTTGCTTCACCATAGGATGGACACAGATACAAGATTTACTACCCCAGAGTACCCAACACTTCCTAAATACTTGTCCTAGCCTTCCCCACAGCTTCTTGTTTTCTGTGGCACTGACTCCATTAGGAAGCTCCTTAGAGACAGGAACACTAATTGCTCCATTGCAAAGCTGAGATTTTATATATTCGTTTGTTGCTGTTGTTTAGGAAGCCAAAGAGCATGGTAAGTGATACTAAATGTTTTCAAATAAGCTGTGATTGTGCTGAGCCATCTATCAGGTTCCAAGTAATAAACGACTACACAAGTAGCTAGCTTTAATGATGTTACCTCTGCAGATTTATAGCAGAAATAAAATCCCAAAGCATTTGGTTCCTGAGGACCACTGACAAGATTTAGTTGGTTGATACACACAGATTTTATGGGATGGAAGTTGCTATGCAAACTGAGGATTTTATGATATTGTTTCCATTTTCTTCCCCATTTTCTTATCAACTTCCTCTGTGCACTAGGTAATGTGTAAGTGTTGGTCCAGTTATCTCTTACTCCAGGAGAAATAATTCCTACTCTTTAGCAGAGCCATTATTTCAATGATACATTATCTCCAAATGTTTCTGTTAAAATATCTTCCTTTTGATAGCTCCCTTAATTGCCTTCTGAAATGTTAGTGTGTCTCTGCCCTTCTGTTGGTATATTAAATCCCTTTGCTTTTAATTAGAGAGTTCAAAAACAAAAGCTATACAAATGAAATGGAGTCAAGTCTACTCTCTATTAGCCTGGGCAGTTCATTTTGTAGTCACTTGGGTTGGACCAGGAGCTGTTCCCACTGTCTTGCCAAGTGCAAGTCCTGCAGGGCAGACAGGATGGGCTCCTCTTCAGCAAGGCTGAGGCATCCAACACCTCGGCCTTTATCCTCAGCAGGGCTGTGACTGAAAGGCCATGTACCCCCTGAGTGCCCCTCACCACAGCAAACTCTGTCAGCTGGAGCCTGTACTTCAGTGACACAACTGAGCCCTTAATCCAGGCCACAGAAATTCAGACAGAACTTAATATAAACTGCTTTTTTTCAGACACAACAGGCAACTGGCATTTTTCCTAATCTAAACTTTAGATCAGTGGATAAAACACTGAAGCAGGGGGATTTTATCCCCTTAGAGTACAGTGTTTTGAAGTAGGGTGGGCTTCTTTCTCTCAGCACCAGAGCTGCTTTACTGTCAAAACTGTCCTGATCATTAGGATCATGGTGAGGGTGATCAGAGACTGGAAGGGACTGCCCAGGGAAGTGGTGGAGTCACCATCCCTGGAGGTGTTTAAGGAAAGGCTGGATGTGGCACTTAGTGCCATGGTCTGTCCAGTGTGGTAGTGTCAGGTCATAGGCTGGACTTGATGGTCTCTGAGGTCTTTTCCAGCCTCAGTAATTCTATGATTCTGTGAAACTTGTAATAAAAAAGATCTTCTAGACAATAATTCAGTTACCTCAATAAGCCAGAGAGTGAGTTGAGGCTCTGCAGCATGAATTGTACTGAACTAAAAAGTTCTTTGCTGCCTGAGAGGGGTCTGGCAGCTCTGCCTGGGCAATGCTCTGGGCATGGGGCAGGTTCAGGTACAGCAGCATTTCCACACACCATATATAACAAGCATTTCTAATGAGCTGATGCCAGCCCCTCCCAGTCCCCCTCCCTCCAGGAGACTTTTAATAGTGCCAACAGGAGCTGCCTTCACTACACTCATGGAAATGTCTCCATTAACTTCAAAATTGTCATTGGCCACACTCAGGGGCTGAGGTGGAAACAAAAGGTTTGGAAAGGAACAACTGTCTGCTGCCTCTGATAAATTAGTTCAAAGGCTGGCATGTTGTATGTGATTTAACCCGTCCTGAACAGCCTCACTGAATGTCCAGTTTTGTTGGTTAATATTTCCACAGAATCCATTACAAATGTCATTAGAGGAGTTATAATATTATGGTTAATTCACTTGATTATGAGTTATTTTAATATTTATTAACAAGTATTTGTGATGATCTCAGCCAATATCCAGGTAACTACTATTAATAACAAGCTCCCTAAATGAACTATCAGAAATACTAATCAGACAATACCTTCATTGTATATTGCATACACTTACCCTATAAAAGCAACTAAAATTCAAGCCTCACCAGAAAGTACACTTAAGAACCAACAAATAAATTTTTAACAGCTTAAAGCTAAAGTCACTTCTCACACAATTTCTATTAAGAGAAAATCATAACATTGGGTTTGCAAATAGTATGCAGACATGGTCATTTGTCTGAAATTTTGTAACACACATGCATTTTTTGTTGCTACCAATTTGTTGCAAACCAGTTTACTTAGACATCTTCACACACATTGTACAACATTGTCTATCAAGAGGTTTAAAATCAGTTTTTTCGGAAGAAAATAAAATTTTTAAATTGCAGTGTTAAATCCAAAACTATCACAACTGCTAATGACAGAAATAGAGAAAATATGTTTCCAAAAGCATGTGTAATAGAATCTGAATTCATCTCAGTGATGGACAGGGAGCAGAAATTTTTCTTTTACTAAGCCTTCTGTGAAGAAACACCCTCCTAGTAGTAACCAGAATATCAGCAATATTTATTCTTTCACTGTCACAAGTCATATGTAGCCAAAAAGATTCATCCTGCACTTGTGAGCCTTCACTCACAGCTTTGATGTATAACATATTAATACTGCACAGAAAGAACTTGGAACAGTTTTCCATATACCTACCATGTGTGCTTTGTGTTTATGCTAATTTATTTTATGGATTTAGAGTGCTCCCAGTGGTAATGCAATGAAATCAGTGCAGCTGCTGTAATTGGATTTACCTTGCCAGAGGAAAGGTCAGGTTTCAAAGAAGAATAAATTATTTTACCTTTCTCTTCATCAGTCAGACTCCTCTCTCATGGGTACACATAAAGGTTCAATTCCCATCTCTTTTTTTGACTAATAATTTTACTGCTACTGCCTGAAAAAAACCAACCAAACAACCAAACAAAAAAGGCAAAGTAACCCTCAGTTGAAAGCATTTTCAAGCTGCATTTGGAAATTACTTTACTCACTCCTAAAGTCCAATCACCCTGAGTGAAGTGAAATGGCTTTTCTAATGAGAAGCAGCAACAATTTCAAAGTGAAATTTCAGGGTGAATGGAGATAAGTTCGGCTGTAATTACACCTGGTGAAAATTACCTAGGATTGAAGCCTAATAGCACTTCTCTTCTGAAGTCCCATGGGAATACTTAAGGGACTGAAAGCAGCAGAGAATTCCCATCATGAGACAGGAGCAGATGAGGTGGAGCTACCAGAGAAAAGCAGATCTGCTGAAGGACCAGGGATGATGTAAGGGATTTGGGTGGTCACAGTAGAGACATTGAGGTGGCTCTCTGTGAGCTACCTCCAAAATGCCAAGCAGAGGAGCTGCTTGCTGAGACAGAGTGCTGCAGCTGTAGGTTGGGCTGCTCTGAGGCTGAGTCCATCTCTGTGGCCCCATGGATCCCTGCTTCCTCCCCTCAGCCCCAGCCAGAGCTTACTCAGGAGTTCCAGCATCTCCGTGCAGTCTGTCATATTCTTGTACTCCAAAGTATCTGAGTGAGTAAATTTCTGGATATCCAGGGAGCCCACAGTTCCCAGGGAAATTAAACAGGTTTTTCTAGGCAGGCTTTGTTGAATCAGTCTGAAATTAAACTCTTTTTTGGAAAACACTGACTTTGTATAAGCCAAATCTCTACCACCATGCTAGGAGAGCAGTTCTGCAACCAGCACGTCTGCAGCAATCAGACCACTGCCTGAGCCAGCCCTGCCCTCTGGTCTGTGTCTCTGGCTGCAAGAAGGATTAAACTTTTTAACTTGCATATTTTCTGATGGGCAAGGTCACTGAAATGATGGATATTTGATCATGTCACGCCTGAACACAAGCGTAAGTGACCCATGAAATTAAAGGACATTTTCTGGCATTTGTTCAGGACAGCTCAAGTTTTTCAAGGGTAGATCACCCTGGAAAGTCCTAGCAATGAAGAAAAGATTTTAATCTCTATGTGGAAGAAATACCTGAAGTAAAAATAGACAGAGAGAAAGAACTTAACTTGAGTCCAATCAAAGAGAGAAGTGTCAGTGGTTTGGGGTGTTGTGTTGGTTTTTTTTTTTCCCCATCAGAGAACAAAATAAAAAACAAGGAAAGAAAATAATTCTATAGATGCGTTATATCTTACAGTCCTTTAAGGAACTGATTCTGTTCAACATCAGTGATGACAGCAGCTTATAGGGAGCATTGGACAACAGCACTGCAGCGTCTGCAATGATCTGGCTGCTGCCTGGGCTTTGGCAAGAATTTCAGTCCTCTGAGAGTCTGTGGGGAGCAAGCAGCCTGTGCAGAACGGTCTCTTTCCATAGGTGTGGTCACAGAAAAACTCCTTTGATACTTCCCCTCATTGAAGGGGCCAAAGACTGTTTGCTGTGAGGTCTCAGAGGCATACAAGTCTGCTGCTTTCCAATCTGAAACCCTCTAGATAAGGCAATGCACTGAGCAAGGGCCTACAGAAGATACCTGAGGTCTGCCTCTGTCCTACAGGGCTTTGGAGGTGCTTCCCACAGCTCCCAAGGGATATGACATAGTATCCAGCCACCTGATCTGCCCCTTGAAAACTAACTTCATAGCTTGATATCCACTAACTTTTGGGTTTCACTGTGTCCAGTGCATTGTTAAAATTGTGCTGTAGTGCCTAAAGCCAAATAGGCCTTTCTGGGTTTTTAATAAGACTAATAAATACATTTCCAGAAAATTAATATAGCAGCATCAAGCTGTAACAGTCCAATCTTGCCCATTAGATAAATATCAAAAGTTGTGCACTTACTTGTTGACTGAAAAATGCTCAGCTTGATGGTGTCTAAAAAGGGAGACAAGAATTACTCTTTCAAATACAAAATCTGCAAAAGATAATTGATGTTGGTGCCAGGCAAAATACTCATGTCAGCTTTCTAATACCCAATAGAATTATGCCAAGCACTGGGGTTTTTTTTATTATTGTGTGAAAAGGAACCTCTCTGAAAATGCGCCTGTGCCCCATTTTGATCTGAATGACAAGCAGTGTTGCCAGACATGGCAGTGATTTCTCCAACCTACCACACCTGCTTGGTATTTGGAGCCTTCAGTTATACTCTTGGTATCACCACAGAGTACAAGTTGGACATTTGCAGGAGAAAAAAAAACCAGCTTACCATGAAACTGTACAGTGCAATTATTCTTGTTTCCAGAAAAGACATTAATAGTAGTGATATACCTGCCCTGTCAAAGTGCAAAGGTTTTCTTACAATCAACACATAAGATAATGCCCAGAAATGAGATACCTGGAAGTAAGGTGAACAACTGACTTCTTGTCTGTTATTTATATAAAGGGCTTTATGTGCCCTACTTATTAAAAAAAAAAACAACCCAAAACAAACAAACCAATATGGATTTTGAAGCTGGTAATTGCATGTTTTAAATGCAGAAGTTTGTTTAAAATACAAGCAATAAACCAGGAAATCATTACATAAAAGCATTATGAAAAGGTTTCTGGCATTAATAAGACAAAAATTACACAATATTGATATTTTCTCTAGTGTCCTATAATCATGTTTTCAGAGAGATGTTTCACTACGCCACTGAATTACTCTATTTGTGCCAAACTTTAAATAGTGATTTAAAGTATTTATCTTAGTTCCTGATTCTTATTTCCTGTTAAAAAAGTGCTAGTTGTATTTCATGATTCAACTTCTTGCACCCAGTCTTCTTGCAGCACTGTCAGATGACGTCATCAATGAAAATAAGTCTATCAGAACAACTCTGATTTTCAGTAATCTTTTCATCATTCTACATTCTATAGTCTGTAATAGCTGAAGTCTACGTGAGACCCGGGTCTGTGTCTGGTCTTCTGCTATTTCTGAAATAGAAAATGTCTCTTACTGCTCTCCCTGTCTCCTCTAAGTCTTCTTTATGCCTCAGACTTGTGAGTGGGGTAAAGGAATGTCCATATTGCCAATCACTTTTCCTAACTGGGAACTGAGACACTGCTAGCCAACAATGTCCTGGTAACATAATACTTACTGGCTTTCCAAGTATTTTTCAATTCACAAAGCCCTCTAGATATTAATCTCATTTTATTTGTGTTAGATATACAGCTCTGCCACTTGTGTCACTTAAACAAACAGCAAGATTAAGAGTTTGCAGACTGACATTCTCACATTACACTTTCTTTTGTCTGACTAACACCGTTTTAGAAATGACTAATCAATTCTGGATATCAGTGAATTTTTTTAATGTACTTCTCCTGTAAAGTCAGCAACCTTTCCTGAGCATTTGACAGGCATCTGCAGTGCCTGGCACTGAACATGTGAGAAAAGGCCACTGTATCACTGCCTCCTGTTTGGCTCGGGTACACAAATGTATACATGAAAGGAATCATATCAGAGAACCCCTCACCCTCACAGGGACACTCTTAATGTCAGTCTTCACCGATGGTGTTATTCCCTAAATTTGCTTGCAGCCCACAGCTGCACAAAGGACTCAACTGAGAGGAAACCCTTCCACAGCATCAGTAGAATGTACAATAAAATCTGTCATGGTTTAACACTGGTTAACAGATGCTCTCTATTAATCCCCCTGATAAAGAAAGGAGAGAGAATAAGGGAGAGAGACTTATGGGTTGGAAACTAAACTACACAACTTTAATCAAACAGTAATGATAAATAGGTAAAATTACTAAATATATACAAATATACAGGAAAAACTGATACCACGTTCCTCTCTCCTTTCCCCCATTAACTCTCACATCACCACGGAGGCTGCAGGGCAGCCCTGGGAAAGTCCAGGCTGGACTCCTGGAGTTGGCAGCAGTCAGGAGTTGGAGGCAGGAACACACAGATTCAGGCTGGCACGGATCAGGACCACAGGCAGACGAATGGACAGAATCCTCCCAGGATGCCAAAGTGAACAGGGAACAGGGGAGGAAGGGAAGCAGGAAGGGCAGGAAGAGCAGGAAAACGTTTCCAGAAAAGCATTGTGTCAGCAGGCAGTGTACTTCAACAGAGTTCCTAAGGGTACCTCCTGAAATGATACCTTTGGTCTCCTAATTTATAAAATGTGCCCACATGAACTGAAGTCCCCAGCCATAACCTCAAGTATCCTGCACAGTAAGTACAGTGCCATGATGCAAGCATCCAACCACAAAGATTATTGTAAACAAAACACAGACAAAATGGGGCCAAAAAACACCAGCTTGAACCATATTTTCAGGATCTAGTTTCTCATATCAGATTAGAATTTATAACACATTTGTAACCAACATTTATCCTGTCCTCTTTAGAGTGTGTAGCACATTCCTGTGATACAGAAAATAAAACCAAAGGAGTGTGTTTAGCCATATTCTAGTCCCAAAGCTGCTGCCTGCCAAGGCAAGGCCTCAAGAACACTTGTCTGGTTTAGTCACATCTGCTACTACTCAATGACTATTGTTCAACATTTAGTTATATTTTTCAAGAGATTTCATTCAATCCTTCCGCAAACCAGAAGTCTGTGTGGTGTGCACAATGAGTGCAGACTCATCCAAGCTGGTAACCACAGTGAGTAAACTCCAAAAGTGGCCTGCAGAGATGCCTCAGTTAGCTCTGTGGGAGCCATCACTGCAACCAGAAGCAGGGTTAGCTATGTCAGCATGTCCTCTGCCCCAGCTGAACAGACCTGCCAGGAAGATTCACAACCCAGGCTGGCAGATTTACATAGTTTGCTGAGCATTCAGCCTTGGGGACACACCACATGGGGATGTCTGTCCTGGTTCCTCTAGGTTTCTGCACCTGGTTATGCCTTGGTTCTTCAGTCCCTTCGAAGTGGAAAACCTCCTCAAGAATGGGTGAGGGAAGGACAAAGGCACAATAGGCTCATACCACTTCATCTGAAGTTTCAAATCAATCAACCCAGCTTGGTAATGGAAATAGGAGATGATGAATGATGTACAAAAATCTCCAGACATAAAGATTAACTGAGTTGTCCTGAAATGGCTGGATAAACTAGTGAAAAAATCACGGCTTCTTGTTTCTGACATGGTGTGACTGAAATTAAACATTCATCTTCCTTGCAAGTAAAGATAGATTGCCAGGACCTATCTGGAGGGGTAATGCAATGGCTGCATGGTGGCAATGTCCTGTTTGCTTGTGTAACAGTTGTTTTTTCCTCTCAGTTTTGCCTCAAGCCTGAAGGGTGACTGTCATGTGTGTCAGTTCCTATGAGTGACCACTGTGTGTAATTAAACACAGGAGTGCAGGATCTGCAAATGCAGACAGCTCTGATACCCAAAGGTCTGCATATTGGGCATCATAAAATCAAGCCACAAGACAGGTGAAGACAGCAGTTTGGTCCCCCACCAAGCCTTTTCTTCTCCAAGCTGAACAAACCCAAATCCCTTAGCCTCTCCTCATGTACCATGCTCTCCAGCTCCCAAACAGGCTTGGCAGCTCTCAGCTGAATGAGTTCCAGCTGAAAAACTCTTTCTTGTTCAAAACTGGACACAGTCCTCCAGACACAACCTCATAAGAGACAGAGAATTAATCCTTTCTCTGGTCCTCTTGGGTAGTTTTGTTAATGTAGCCCGGAATGTGGTTAAGCACCTTTGCCCCAAGACTGCCTTACTGACTCTGTTCAAATCATTCTACATGGCTGTCATGTCATTTTCTGCAAAGCTGAAAATGAAACAAACTTCCAGAGCACTGGACTTCAAAAGAAATTTAGTTGAGAATGACTTAATATTTTCTTCTCACCTCTAGTGTCTATGCTTTGGTGAATTGTTATTCTCAGTTAACATTCCCATTCACATTATCTCCTTATTTCTGAACATGTGCTCACCCACATCAGCAAACAGCCCCTCTATCAGCTATGATCTCTCACAGTACCAGCACAGCAGAGCTATCATTGCACTGATCCATTCCATATGGAATTATGTGTTTATAATGACTATAAAAATACAGCACTGGAAGCTGTAAAATCACCAGGAAGATGCTGTTTCCGCAAGCCCTGCATAAATCAGCATGGATTTGGGCAGTTGGGATGGAATGGACAGTGAGGTCTGCTTCCTCCTCACTGTCCCTCAGCTGGGTATGCCTTCTTCACAGAAGGTGCCTGTCCAAGAGAAATGCAAACAATTTTGCTGTTGCCACCTATGTACAGCTCACTAGCACTGCATCCACTGGTGGGATCAGGAAGAATGACTGCAGAGTACTTTTCTTTGACCAGCACTGGTAGTGGTAGATTAAGGAGAGGGTGTTTCTCCCTTTTTTTCTTTTTCTTCTTCTCCTGTAACTATGTTATATCACAGCTGGCTGCTTTTAGGGATGCTAGCTGTTTTGGCAAAGCAGCTTTATTGAAATAGGGCATCAAGAAGCATGTAGGAACACTTCCCTCACTTTTAACTGCAGAAAATTTGCCCTGAAAAGAAAAAAACCCCAATTTAGTCCAGTCAACCAGATTGACATCTGCTCTTGTAAATGGCTTGCTTGGAGTCAGCATCCAGGAAATGCCATGTGTCACAAGAAGAGAGCCCTACACTTCACCTTTCAGCCACCTCTTGAGCCACCACCTCCTCACTCTTGGAGCTCTTACCCAGCTGCCACACGTTTGGCTGCTCTGAATTGCCCTCTGTCTCCTTCACAGGGACCTCTGACTCTCCCCAGCAATGGGTTTAAAGCCATTTTCTTACCTCTGAGTGGAACAGTGGTGTGTCATGGAAGAACCACAGTGTCACCAAACAATACCGATAAATGCCTGATGGGAAGTGGGGCATGAAGATACTGTTTATTTCCTAAAAATACACCCAGTCCTTAGGATACCTCAAAACTGCCTTTTTACCTTTCTTTAATCAGTGGCTTGCCAAATCTAAACTAATTTGTGGATGAAAAAGCTATAACATCATGTGCAGGTCTTCCACAGAAAGTACAAACCTGAAGTGTCCTTGAACATCTTTTTGAAAAGTATACAAGCAGTACTCAATATCATCAAAACTAATGGTATTAAGCATTGATACAATCTATTGAGGTCCAAGAGAAATGAAGGCTTTGGCCTTGGTTAATGAGTGTTGAACAAAAAAGGCATTTTTAATAGGAGTACAGTACTGGGCCAACCATGGAAAAAGAGCAGACCAGGTTGAAAGAAAGAAGACAACCATGTCTGTGTTTCTGTCAGCCCAGTCATAATGTCTAATGGCTGGGCCTGGGACAAAATTTAATACATGGATATGTGCACAAACTACTGTATAGGCTGCACAATCATATTTCCTATGGTCATGTACACAGGTGTCCATCAACAGTGCTGTAAAACAAAAGAACCTAAGGATGCTCCTTTTGGGAATGAAATGTTAAGTTCCCGATGGCTTCCAGCTTTGTGCCAAAGAGCTCTGGAAAAGAGTCCCAGGATTCAGTATTGAAATAATTTTGGATCAAGTTAAATGTGAAGTAACTGATCTGACACCTAGGGTGTCAAATGCTTATTAAATCTCATTTGAAGCAGAACAGTGTGTACTGAAACATGTAATACTAGAGAGAAATAATCAATATGATAAAAGACAGGGTAAAGAACAAAGAAAATGCAGTTTCCAAAAATGTAACAAATAAGGAGTTGCCCAGCAGTCTTCTGGTTGTACTACAGTGTCATAAATAGAGGCTGGAGAAGAAAAGGCACCAGGGGAATTACATCAGTAAAGCTTCGATGGAACCATTGAACAGACACTGTAAAAAAATGGCTTAAAGGCAAGCAGTGCTTTTTATATGATAGAAGGCTCTGTGGGAAGAAGATTAATCTGTGTTTCATGCTATAAATTAGAAGCAAACAAGATACTGCACAGTGTAAACTCAGGGAAAAATAGCATTTTTTTGAAAGGATGAAATATGGAGGAAGCACTGGAGATATCTTATTGAATCCAACTGCAGGAACAGAATGGTGTTTCAACACTGCTGCTAAGCCTCCTGCAAAAGGAAAAGAACATGATGAAAAGTGTCTTGAGCCAAAAAAATGAGTAATAAATAAATGAGAATGTCATAAGCACACAAGGAACATGATGCAGAATGGAAAAGGATGGTGACCCTGGCACACTGGAAGCAACACATGCAGAAAATGCTGGAAAACTTTCTTCAAAACAGCACTCACATCTCCATTTCTATTTGGTAGGGAGGGCTGTATTAAGCAGGTATATGCCTCACTGTCCTGTATCAGGACACTTTAAATTAATCTCTATTTTCTTCAAACCATGAAATTCATTTTTTGAGGAGTCTATCTGGAAAAGAGAGCTGAATTCTACCTCTATTTTCTCCAGAAAGTATCTGATGACACATTCTGGTGAGTTTGTTCAGTGGTATCTTCTACATTAATTAAATTATTAACATAATCAGTAGAGCTGATCCAAAACCACTTATTTTCTTTGCAAAATAATTAGTTCAGCTTTTACCTAAGTTTCACAGAGAATTCATAGAATCATAGAATGTCAGGTTGGAAGGGATCTCAAGGACCATCTGGTCCAACCCTTCTAATATAATATTCATATGATATCTCTCAGCACCCCATTGAGCTGAGACACAAAGCTTTTCAAAGTGGGGGGAATCCACCACTTCTTCTGGGAGACCATTCCAATTCTGACTCTCCTCATGGTGAAAAATTATCCTCTTGTGTTCAGTCGGAATCTCACCAGGAGCAACTCGTGCCCATTGCCCCTTGTCTTGTCCATGTGACTCCTCCATGTGAAGATGGGAGTCTCCATCTTCTTTGTAGCCACAAAGTACTGAAACATCATATAGTTCTTCCCTAATCCTTCTCATCTTAAGGTTGAACAAGACCAGTTTTCTCAGCCTCTCTTTATATGGCAAGCGCTTCCGTCCTCCGATCATCCTTGTGGCTCTTCTCTGGATCCCCTCCAGCCTGTCTGAATCCTTTTTGTACAGCAGGGACCAAAACTGGATGCAATACTCCAGGTGTATTGGAGTCAAGTACAGCAGGGTGATGACTTCTTTGTTTCTGCTGGTGATGCCCTTGTTGATGCAGCCCAGCATCCTGTTGGTTTTTGCTGCTGCAGCACACACACTGTTCGCTCATGTTGAGCCTGTTGTCCACCAAGACCCCCAGATCCCTTTCCACAATGCTGCTCTCCAGCCAAGTGGATCCCAGCCTGAATTACACTCCTGGGTTATGTGTCCATCGGTACGAGACCTTGCACTTCTCTACATGAAACTTTTAAAGTTCCTGTTAGTCCACTTAAGCAATCTGTCTAAGTCATCCTGGAGGGTGGCTCTCCCTTCTGGGGTGTCAACCTCTGCACCTACATTGGTGTCACCAGTGACCTTCATCAGGGTGCTCTTATCATTCTAACAAAACAACAGCAACAACAAACAATACCATCAAGCCAATAAAAGATATGGGAGGTGGGTGGTGGTGATTGCTTTTAAAAGAAACAAATATTATCTAACAGAAAAGTAGCTATCTGAAATTATTGTTTAATTGTGTCTTTCTGCCAAATTTTCTATATAATTAAAAAACATAAAGATGACTACTAATGATAGAAGGTTGCTGTTATTAATGACAGGCAGATCAAGAGATTTACTTTCAAAAACCTGTCCTATCAGGAGCTCAGCCCTGGAAGAACTACCTGACTCCTGAGGGGGGAAGCTAGAAGAGAAAGAGGAGTTGGTTCAAGGGATCCATAAGTCAGCAGAAAACAAAGGACTGAGATGAGCATTGCAGACAGTAACATTCTGGGAACAAGTGGAGTTTCAGGTCTTGGAAGGACAAAATGGACAAAATAGTGTGAACATGTTACAATGGTGGGAAATTTTGCAACATCAATGAGTTTCCCATTCTGCTCATTAGCTAGTTATACTAATGTTTTCTTTACCTGTTTCAGTGAATAGGTCTATTCCAAATAATGAGAAAGGTACATTTAGCTTTTGCATATTTGCTTTTCTTTCATTATTTTGGCTGAACTCTGCATTGAAACTCAAGGTGCTACTGCAAATGGCAAGCCTCCTCCTCTATCTCTTCTGAGTACACTGTGTCAAGGAACATGACATAACAACCCAGCACAACTACTGAGAAAACATCTTGTCAGAGTGTTTTCAGGAAACTGAAGTGCTGAAGAAATCCAAAGCATCTCAGCAGTGAGCTGCTGCCTGATTAAGAGATTCCTGCTGCAAACCTCAGCACAGCAGAGGCTGACATCAGCAGGAGGGACACCATCACTCCAGTCCTCCAAGGGAAGCTTTATCATGTGAAAAAACTTTCATGGAAAAATATGTATTTGCTACAATTTCAAAAAAAAATTTCAAAAACAAATTTCAAAAACAATGTAAATTACATACAGAGATTTTTTCCTATATATTGTGGCAGGAATGTTAAAATAGAGCACAGAATTGCACGGGTCATTTCCCCAGCTCTACCACTATAATTATTTTACTTGTAAATTACTATAAGGTAGCAGGCACCCTACAGAGTGCTCACTGCAAGGCCAGGACACTAAATAGCAGACAAGCGGCCCTGGAAGATGCACTCAGAACAGCAATAAGGCAGTAGGACTGTAATTTATGCTGGCATTGTAAACAAGATATAAATCCCAGCTCTACAGTCAGTCCTGCAACTGACCAGGGATACTCCCCAAACCCTATCTTTGTGACCTGTAAGAAGTAAAACTATCAGAAATGATTAACACTAAGCATAAAAGATCCCTTCTCTTAGGTTTTATTAAGGCACCATATCACTGCTTTAAATTACTGACAACTTAAGGTGCATGCATCCCATGTTGACAGAGTAAAGCAGTAGAAAAGTCATTTTGGGCAATTCAGTAACATCAATCACCAAGCAGCACCTGACCCATTTGTTGCAATGTCAGGATGTGATATGATACTCTTCTAAGAATCTCCAGTTCCAAGTAGAAACCTGCCTTGGTCAAGATGTGCATTGCACCTCCCTTTGTTTTGCTGTGGTCTTGCCTAAGACTCAGGATATTGTCCAAAACTAACAAGCGAAAATGTTATATTCATAAAGTATCAGTTTAATACTTTAAATAGTTTGATACTATTAAATAGTTAATAGTTAATGAGTTTATAGGTAATAGTTATTTAAATAGCTTAATTACTTTTACTAATATAAGTAAACAATAAACAATGAACAATAAATATAACATAATAAATATAACAAATAATAAATTATACATAAATAATAGTTCATAATCAATAATAATTAAACAGGAGTAGTATTTACAACATTGTAATTGTCTAAGATTCAAGTTTCAAACACTACTTAACTCAAAACTTCATTGCAGTGAAGCCAGCCTAAGGGTGACTCTAGACATGAGCAGAATGGGAGGAGAAGCAAGGCTTCACAGAAATCACTTGAAGCAGGTTAGAGAAATCTTTATAGAATTAGAATAATGCTTAATTTCATAATTGTAATCCTATAGCACAGATAAGATTCTCTGGTAAATTCCATTACATGGATTAAAGTCATTAAGAAAGGATTTCCTCTCTACAGTAGACAGTACTGAGTATTCATTGCAAATGAAAAGTAATGCCAAGGACAGAATGCTGCCACGTTCTTTTAGGTTGATCCTTTTTTTTCCTGTTACTGTTTCATCCATAAGCAAACACACATATATGATCAATAAATACAGGGCTTCTGAAAAATGTTTGTGTTTGTTTTCTCATTGATAACATGAGAACAATATGTCCTTTGACATTTGAATGTTACTGGCCCAGAAATTAGACCAGGACAGCAGTGGGCACAAGAAAAAAGGGTTAAATTGTGGATGTTCTTTAGTTTCTCAGGAACCTACAATGACATATGGAACGTATTGGCATCTAAGGTTTTCAATCAAACCTATTTGGGTAGAAGAATGCATTTTCACCACTTTGAAGCATAATGGGTGCACAACCAGTGAAGTATAAACTGAAGTAAAATGACACAGTTATGTTTAGCCAATTAAGATTCTGGCATCAAAAATCTTGTCTTACACAGATGGTCAGCTTCTGAAAAAGAAAGAAACAGAGAAGAACCACAGGAGATTCCATGGCTAGGTTGTTTTGTACTCTGGATTGCTCTGCATTCAAGGATATGATATGATGCTCATTAACTTCTCAGGATTCACAAAGCAAACAGTAGTTTTAAAAGTAAACACATATCAAGTTGGTTAATGGCAAAAGGGTCTCCCAGTTAAATGCTTTTCATAGTTCAGGCTTAAATTCTGCTCAGAAAAATAAATCCTTTATGGCAATGCAGAACTTACCACTGTATTCTCCTCCTTTGTGGTCTCACTGTCACCACATCTACCCTTACCTTCTGGCATTTTGGGGTTTTTTTGTTTTGTTTCAGGTCTCATGCCAGATCTAACTTTGTTTAGCTGTACTTCTGTCTGGAGCTATTCCTTCATGTCCTGGCACTGGACCAAAAAGCCAAAGAAATAATCTGGGTGCAAAATAAACCAATGTGAACTGTTTGCTTTTCTAGTGAAAAAAAAAAAATCTCTTCCCACAAGTGTCACGGTTTAACACTGGCCCGGCAATTAAACCAAAAAACAGATTTTTATATTAATTCCCCTCTCCTCCCTGATAAGGAAAGGAGAGAGAATAAGGAAAAGAAACTTACGGGTTGGAAACTAAACTACACAACTTTAATGAAACAGTAATGATAAATAGGAAAGATTACTAAATATATACAAATATACAGGAAAAGATTGATCCCACGTTCCTCCCCCCTTTTCCCCAATAACTCTCACGTCACCACCGAGGCTGCAGGGCAGCCCTGGGAAAGTCCAGGCTGGACCCTGGGGTCAGGAGCAGTCGGGAGCTGGAGGCAGGAACACACAGATTCAGGCTGGCATGGATCAGGACCACAGGCAGAGGAACGGACGGAATCCTCCCGGATACCAAAGCACACAGGGAACCCGGTGAAGGAAGGGCAGGAAGAAGGGAAGGGGCAGGAAAGGTGTTTGACCCTCGTGATCCCTCAAATTTATACTGAGTATGACGTGTATGGGATGGAATACTCTGTTTGGTCAGTTCTGGCATCTATCTTGTCTCGGGCCTCCCCCGAGGAGGGGTTCAGGTGGGACCTCTTTACTCCTTCTGGAGGGTAAAATGTTTTCCTCAGAGCTGAGTAATGTCCTTGGCTTTGCATACCAATTTCTAGCAGTAACTATAAACATCCAGTGTTATCAGTCCTAGAAGCAGACACTGTCTGAGAAACTTCTGTTAATTTCAGCAAGTGCAACTACTTACAAGAAACTTATCTGAAAGCAAAAGTACAAACCAGAAAATCACCTTTATCCTGGCTCAAACCAGGACAACGAGTAAGTACTTTCTTTATCAGTTTGTCACAGAATTCAGGATATTATGGGGACGTGACCATGGCTTTGATAAGCTCCCTGAGGCAGCAATGTATGGCTGGACAAAAGAGAAGGACTGGACATGTAACATTTTCACAGATGTTCCCCCTATCCTTGCAGATACATTTATACACTGTAGAGATCTTTTGAAGTCAGGAGTATATTTTGACTTGCTCTGTTTAATGTTGATGCCACCACAGCTTGACTGAACCAATGCTAGCTTCCTGATGGTATCTGCCATGGCCCTGGGCTGAAGAGGTTTCAGATGAAAAGAAAGCCCCAAACTCTGTTAGTTGGGTGATTTATGTTTGAGTTTCTGACTAATATTTTGTGGTGCTTCAGAACAAGACAGCCATAAGACTTCTTAACTTGACCACCCAAACTTTCCTTGGACATGTCTTTTTTTGAAACCCAAGATGTTAGGTTGGAAAACAAACGAAATTTCAGCTCATCCCCCTATCTGATTTATCAAAATCTCCTATAGGCGGCTGGACCTCCTAAAAAGGGCATCTTTATCTGCTGATGAATGAGTGCTCTTCTTGTCACAGGCTTTATACAACATCAGCTGAAAAGAGTGGAAGTCAAGAGGGTTAATAAATTATTGTATTTTCTCCGTAAGAAAGAAGATAAGATAAATACATAAATAAACATGAAAAATTACTTTTTAACAAAAGAAATCTTCTTTCTTCTCCAATTTACCCAATCTTAATGCCTACTTGTTAAGTTTTCTGGCCCCAGAAAATCCATCTCATCTCTGAAAATTCATGAGGCCATTTTAATGTCTGATTATCTGTAATATCAAGTTCAGCTACACCCACATCCAGTGAATAATTGATGTTGGACAACATATCAAAATGCTTTAAGCTTTAAAGGGTCATGTTCTTGGTATTCTAGATCAATGTTATAAAACAGTCCTTGTTTCATAACAAGGGTCTGATCTTACACCCTGTTAATCCTAAATCTCAGTTTCTCCAAACAACAGAGCTATTGTTCCTACAATAGCAACACAGCTTGCTCCTACACTTAATATGGTATGTCTTTTAATTGATTAGATAAACAGTGATGTTAAAATTGAGATTAGGTTTTTGTAGAAGATGAAATCATCTTTTATTAAAGCTCATTTTGATGAGTGACTTTATGCTGAAGAGGATGACAAAAAAGAAATGTATTCCAGGATGGGGTATATAGTGTTGTCTGGTGTAACATTTTCCAGTTACAGCCATTCTGGCCATCCAGAACAAAATTAACATTGCATCTAAAGAATTTTAGAATATTGAATTAAAATTTGGCCACCAAGCGCAAAGAAATCAAGACAAAGAAAACAGATACTGTGAATCTGCTAGTCTGGGAATTCATTTCTTCCATAAATCCTACAAAAGTTCATGTTGTTAATTATTATTCTAGGAACTAGCAATAAAAAACTCAACTAAAACTCACATTCAGTCCACCAAATCTTTGGTGATGTAAAGTATAAATAACATTTACCTGGTCATTGCCAAGGTTTATCCTATTTCACTGAGTGTAAGCCAAGAGTGTAGCAATAGTCTGTATTTTTAATTATTCATTACATTAAGTTGGTGTCCTGAAATTCAGGCCTTACCACCATACAAACATGACTAGTATGCTTAAAAATTAGTCAATTGGTCATAAAATTCCTATTCTGATACTTATAGCAACTTAAAAATATGACAGCTCTACAAGAATAAGTATCTATAGAAGGGTTTTGGTTGAATGTGTTTTAACACATTCCTTCATTCTGAGTGACTGCTGTGTCTTGTAACATAGTCAGGGTCAGGATCAGACATACTTTTAGTAATCAGTGCAGCAAAAAGAAAAGCAATGCCATATTCTTGTAATTTTTCAGAGCTTATTGATTCAGACTGTTGTGGTAAACTCCACATGTGCAACTCCCTGTCCCTTTCCCACTCTCCACAATGCCTGTCTCACTGCTTCTGAGTGTAAAATACACAATATGCTTCTGTCTTTTCATTTCTGTGTACACTTCATTTCACTTGCACTCAGTTGAACTGTGCAGGAACATACAGAAATAGAAATATTGAATTAGATTCAAAACAGTGATCTGTATTGCTTGTAGAACTTGCCAGACTTTATTTCGGAAGTACCATTTCTGATACAAACTATACTTTTCGCCCGTTGTTGAAACTGTGTAACATGACATTGATTTCTAGAAAGTAAGAGGAATTCCACTACTGCATAAATTCAAAAAAGAGTTGTTAATAAAAGGACATTCACAAAAAAAATCTAAAAATTACATTATGTAAAACAATAAGCATTAGAACTAAAAACTGAAGCACTGTTTTCTTTATAAAGACAGTTTCACAACACATTTTCAAAGTCCATCTATTCAGATGAATAGTCAAATTTGACTGAGAAGTCTGATTACATTGCACTCTTCATCTGGCATGTGATTACCATAGTTCCATGGCCACCTAATACCTGAGCAAAGGGACTGTTAAGGTAAAGTCACAGCTAGCACCCAAGCACAACATGACTGTAAGGACAGTTAAGACTGCTACCAGAATCCCAAGATCCTTCCATGTGGACTAGAATCACTCCCCAGAAATGAAAACCCAGCTTCTCTTTTTCTACTTTTGATTTTGTGAACTTTGGTTGAAAGAACTGACCCCAAGAGAATTACTTCCATAAGCAAATATAATTTTTATAAATTCAGTAAAATCAGTTTGTGTCCCTGGACTCCAGTGAGTGCTGGAAACTTCCTGCTGGTCCTTATAGATTTTTGCTTGTAAATACTGTTCTGGATTAAGCAGTTCTCAGCTAGAAACTTCATTTAAACTTTATACTACATTGCACATCTACAGAGTAAAATGTCACTTGCCCATGGACACACTTATTTACATTGTTTTGGCTTGGGACTTTTTACATTCTCAACCACCATCAAGCTTGTACAATTGTTGATACACGTTGAAGGAATTCCCTTAACATTCCCTGGATAAGCCTGCTTCACTCTGCAAGGATACTGCACCTATACGAGGGCAGCCCAACAAGCCAGGGGGTTATTAGCAGGTGAAATTGAAGCACTCTCCCTGGGTCAGAAATAGTTACAATCCTGCAAATGGAACAAAATTCAACAGAGAATTGAGTGATCCCTCTGCCAAAAAAAAAAAAAAAAAAAAAAAAAAAAGAGGGAGGGGATGGCACTTCACTATCACAAAAGACAGGGAAGTGGTCCATTTCCAGCATTTCCAGGTGTTTTTAAATCGTGTAAGACATTAAAAGCAGTAAAGATACCTGAACTCAGAATCTTTCCAAATGAACATGCGTTTTGCCCAGAGGCAAATGCTCCTCAAGACCATTGACTAGAAGTTTATCTTCAGCCTGGGCAAAGCACACAAATATCAAGGCAGAGTTCCTTTAGGTACAGAAATTGTGGGGAGGAGAGTTAGCTCTACATTTGATCCCCCATGGAGAGGCAGTGATGGGTTCTGTCTCCCTTTGCCTGCCTCACCAGGGTGAGTGGGCATAGCTGACCCAGCCAGCAGGATGAGCTCCATCTCCTAAACTGAGATGGAGGAAAAGTTCTTGCCACCTCCTCTGGCGGGACAGAGGCTCTGCCTGGCTCATCCTTGCAGCCAAGCAGTCACTCTTCAGTGGAAGAAAAAGAGAAAGCCAGAAATATAGTCAAAAATAGTAAAGGCAAGCAAGGAATAAAATGAGCTAAGCCCCTCACACTGTTCATTTGCTGCCCGAGCACCAGAGCTTTGCTGCTAATCCCCTTTCCCCCAGGGGTACTCCACTCCCTCCATGAAGCTAGGGGTCATCGTTTTCAAGATTTCCTGTCCCACAGGTATTTGTTAGGATTTGACCATTCTTCACAGCTATTTTAGTCACATTCCTGAAAGATGACGGATCCTGGAGTTCTTTTCTGGTTCTTGGTTCTTTTCTGAAATCCTCCCTCCTCAGTTTTCTGGGTAGTTGAGCATGTCTTTCTGCTGTGAGGCAGAGAAACTTGTAAAAGTCCCATTCACAGGTTTTAAGGAAGTTGGAAGAAGCAGGAACGAAGTTCTGAAAATTCAAGAGACTCTAAAATGCATGGCTTGCTTTTCCTAAAGCTACATGGCAAGTCCTGGGGTACTTTATTTACTCTCGGGTTGTATAGAGCTGGATTCAAAACTGTAGGTGGGAACACACTTCAGAGACATCCTTTGAATAAGGAAATATATCAGAGGGCTAGATTGTAGACACCCTTCTCTAAGTTTGTTCTGCTCACCCTCCTCCTCTTGCCACCCCTAGAGCTTTTACCATCTTCTTGTATGACAGGAGCCCAAGTTTAAGGTCTTCTCAGTCCTGCAAAAACTTAAGCAGAACCACTCTGGCTAAGAGGACAAACACATCATGAAGGAGGGAGCAGCACTTGGAGCTGCAGCTCCACCTTTAGATGGAAACACCACAGCAGGATGAAGCCAGACAGCATGAATCTACACACAGTAAGGACAACTTCATGGATGTGAGGTGCATCAGATGGCAGTCCCTCAAGTAGACCCTAAAGGCAGATGCTGGTGAGGCTACCTGAATGTCCCTGGACCAGACCTGCCCCTTGTGCACTCCAGCAGTTTTCCAGTAACATAATTCTCCAGTCCCAGAAGAACACTCACCCAGCGTAACACTGAGCAGCCCTCCTGCTCTCTCAGGCCCTCTCTGCTTTCCTGGGCCCCATTTCAGTGCCTTGGGATGTTTGCATCACCCAGAAACCTGGTCAGCCTTGGCCCTGCTGCTCTCATTTTCCCAGAGGGCAACTTCTGTCCATGCTGCCACCACTCTCTGAGGAACGTGCTCCAGAGGCTCCAGGAGAGCAGTGGGGACCTGCTACCCCTCAGGGAACACAGCCAGGCCAGGAAGCACCTTCCGTGAGGGTCTCTGGAGATACCTGTGGTGATGCCAGACCTGCCACAAGCTCCAGAGGAACAGCATCCAGAAGAGGAAGCTCAGGTTCAGGTGGGGAATATGAAGGGAGGATTTTCCCGATGGGATGCACACAGGTCTGGGGGAAAGAAGGGAGCTGAAGAGGATAATGGGCATGAGCAGGGGCTGTCACCGAGGGGTGGCAATGTCCAGCAGGTCTGCAGGGATGCGTGCAGCCAGCAGGCAGGCCAGCAGAATGCCGATCAGCTGCAGCAGTGCCAAGCCCAGGGCGGCCGTGGCAACATAGGACATGTTGCTGCTGACGAAGGCCGAGACCTTGCTGAAGCAGCCGTCCCGGCGCAGCCCGTGGGCGTTCGGCAGGCTGACCTGGCAGCCCCGGCGGGCCCGGCAGCAGCTGAGGGGCACCGAGCCGTTCTGCTCCAGCCCCCAGGGCGAGGTGAGCCAGTCGCGGTAGCTCTCCACACCGCAGCAGGACAAGGTGCGCTGCAAAGTGTCCAGGGCGTCCGCTATTGCCTCGTCCTCCCCGTAGGCGAGCAGGGCCCGGCGCAGCCCTTCCTGGAAACCCTGCGCGACGTTCCGGCTGTAGAGAAGCGCCGAGAGCCCCGCCGCCAGCCCGGCCATCAGCACGATGGTCAGGAAGGTGCTGTAGGCCCGCAGGAGCCCCCGGTGCTCCGTGGCGGCACCGAAGCAGCCCAGGAAGCCCCAGATGATGACGGAGGCGCCGGTGGCCAAGAGGATGGCGGGGGCGCTGGGGTAGGTGTTGGACGACAGCACCAGGTAGCCCCCCAGAGACAGCTTGGCCCAGAGGCCGATGACAAACATGGTCAGCCCCGCTGCCCAGAAGACGAAGCTGAAGGCCATGAGGGACAGCTTGAGCATGGTCATGGTGCCCTCAGGCGGTGCTGGCGGGCGGTAAGAGCTTGGGTGCCGGTGCGCGGCCTCGGCGCCCTGGCTGGGTGCGGGCGGGTCCCAGACGTTCCCCGGGCAGCCCTCTGTGCGGAGCNATGGCGGGACGGGACGGGGCGGGGCGGGGCGGGACGGGACGGGACGGGACGGGATGGGACGGGGGGTTCCCCTCCCCTGGGCAGCCTCACTTTGCTGCGTATCTAGCAAACTGCGGTGGCAGGAGAGAGCATATAGAGTACATACGTACATACGCACATAGGTAGAGCTCTTCTCTAGGTTTGGGGTGCAGTAACTGGGTGAGTGTACGTGGAGGGGCAGCTCCCTCGGGTGGAAAGTTTCTGCAAATCGAAACCTCAAGATTAAGGTTTACTGGAATGTGCTGCGGCCCAGGTTTACTCCGGGCAAAGGGACTGAACTTCTCGCAAGCATTAGGAGTAGCACCTGAAAACCCAACAACTCATAGAATCATAGAATTGGCTGGGTTGGAAGGGACCTCAGAGATCATCAAGTCCAACCCTTGATCCACTACCACTGCGGTTACCAGACCATGGCACTGAGTGCCACATCCAGTCTCTTTTTAAATATCTCCAGGGACAGAGAATCCACCACCTCCTGGGGCAGCCCATTCCAATGCCTGATCACCCCCTCTTTAAAGAAATTCTTTTTAATATCCAACCTAAACTTCCCCCAGCACAACTTAAGACCATCCCCTCTTGTCTTGCTGATAGTTGTCTGGGAAAAGAGACCAACCCCCACCTGGCTCCAACCTCCTTTCAGGGAGTTGTAGAGAGTGATGAGGTCTCCCCTGAGCCTCCTCTTCTCCAGGCTGAACAGCCCCAGCTCCCTCAGCCTCTCCTCATAGGATCTGTGCTCGAGTCCCTTCACCAGCCTGGTTGCCCTCCTTAATGAACCATAGGATGTGTAAGAAATCTATTAAACCAGAGAATTTGTATTTCTTATACTGCATTAAGTTGTGCTATCAGGATACTTCGTAGAAACAAGCATAAATCTGGGCCTGAACATTTAACTACAGTCATTCAGTCAGTCTTGATTTTCCTGGCTGGAAACTACTTTCAAAGTGGCCCGACTCTGTTAAATATTTACTTGATTTGGACCATGATAACACTGGGCCACAGAGAAGGCATTAAACGGCTGTGAAATCGTGTCCACAGACAGGTATTGTTATAGTCCAGGAAGGTATGGTGTAAGATTCCACTGTCCTCAGTGTCTCAGAGCAAAAGAGAAGCTAGTCCTACAGCCCAGATAAGAAAAAGGTGAAAAGTAAACCACAAATGAGGCAGGATCTCAGTTGGATGTAGACTTAGCATCCCTAGTGGTCAGTCATTGCTTACTGAGTCTTTGACCATACTAAGTGACCAGTTTCTCTTGAGCATTTCTTGACAGCACCACAAGAGGTGTGTAGTACTCTTCAGTTCAAGATACTGTGTCATCTACATTGCTTTGGGGTCTTTGCACTGAAAAGAGAAGCTACTCAAAGGCATTGCAAGACATAGAGCTGACTTTCATGTCTTCAGGGGCTCAAGAAAATAATTTTGTTATATACTAACTTAATATCAGACTTCTGTAAAATGTTTATAGTGCTTTTAAAAAGTGTTTTAATAAAATGTTTATTTTTAGTTTTGTTAGGTGGGAAAGCTCCTTGACCTGTGCAGATCACTGTGTACTTGGAACTGTCAGTCTTTTTTTTTTTTTTCCTTTTTCTTCTGTAATTCCTTGTCCTGTGACAATACTGTCCTTGTTTGAATTTCCACTTTTCCACTGATATAACTTTGAGTGAAATGGGGGCTTCTAGTTTGCATACATAATAGTCACAGCAAAAAATCAGGGTACCCCTGCTGTTGACATCTTTTTCAAACTCATCTGAGACTGAATTGGGAAGTTTATTTTTGTTCCTGTGGGGGGTTTTTTTGTGGAATTTTGAGAAAACCATTTTGTTGGTTTCTTTCTGTTACAGAATCATGGAAGGTAAAGAGATGCTTTATGGATAATATTTTGGCACATCTGTTTAATACACAACCAGAAACTCATAGATGTCAAATCATTAATACAGGATAATCATCATTGAAACATTATCTGTGCTTCATCTGAGGCCTTAATAATTTAATTAGCAGGAGGATGTTATCATCCCTTCATTTTACAGATTCTCTTCTTTTGCCTTTTTACAATATAAAGCTTTCCATCAGTTTCCTGACAGATCAAGCCTTAGCTAGTTCCTTTGATTCTCACATCTTCTCAGAAGATTCCTGGATCTTCATGTGCAGACAACTTAGGAATGATGATTTCCATGCTCTGGAAGTACTCTCCAGTACATTGCATTATTTTACCCATTTTAGCAATAAATAATATGAGTAATGGTGCACAGTGAAGAATAAAAGCTCATGGCAAAACAAAACTAGAGTTCTGCAGGTAGGGAATTTCATAACTGGTGGCTGAAAGGGGGAGGCTTTCAGAGTTTCACACTGAAGTAAATATACAGTGTTGGGAGGCTCTGAAAGGGACATACATGAAGTTATGTTCCTTCTGAAGCAGCAATTCTCTCCTGGCCAGGCAGTTGACAGGCACCTGGGGAAAAATTCTTGCTGACCTTGCTGTATTACCATCTTCCAAATACCTGTTGTTTTTTTTGTTTGTTTCTTTAGTCTCTCTTAGGATTTTACATCTTTTCACAGAAGTTTTTTTCCTTTTGAATCCTTGAAGCACTAACCACATCTCAAGACTACCTGCTGCCATTTTGCCTTTCTTATCTCTCTTGATTCTCTGTATTTTCTCACAATGGAGAATTTTTTTCAGATGTTTCCTGGAGCTGGTGCTATCAGAACTTGGTCCTGGATGGCAGAGAGCTGAAGCCCATAGGAGCAGGGCTAGACTAGCTGTGTTGGGGGCTACAAACCCTCTTCACAGGGTAAACTCATGAATGCTCTCTCTGTCTCAGATTTGAAGCCAAATTTGGCCTCAAGAGCAATAAAGAACACCAAAGAGAACACCAGTAAGAGGTGCTTTCTCTTACCCTTGCCCTTCATTACAGTGAAAGCAGCTAAGCAAAACAGGTTTAGAACAGGTACCTCAGGATGCACTGTGGCAGCTAAAAGTCATTAAAATACAGGGCATATGGGCATGTTTATTGTCACCCTGGTTCATATAGCATATGTCAGAGATGAAGGATGGTGTGAAGGATACAGAAACCTAAAAGTATCTCCATAAAGACCTCTTATGATCTATTGGTTAGGTTGTGAAGTATTTAGAATGAAGTAACTATTGGTTTCACTGGCAGTTAAGGGCTAAACTTCCTCCAAAAATCACGTTAAGCATCAGTGTTAGAAGATCTCAGAAGGTATCAGTATTTTTGCCTTTATTAACCAGGGTGAAATGTGTAAACAAGGCTAAATTCTGCCCATTCTCATGAGCTCTGCCACTGCAACTATTTGGGTAAGTAAAAGGGGTGGGATTTGGCTCCTTCAGTGTACATGAAGCCATAAACAATGGAACAGCTTCAGTGTCTGAAAAGTAGAATAGTTTGATTTCTCAGACATTGGCAGAATCATAAAATACATTTCCATCCTAGTAAGAGAACTATTACAGAATCTCATTAAACCACACCAGGGAATAAATGTTCATAGATATGTGGACTGATAATTTCATGAGAGAGAAGTGATGTCCCTTTACATGTGACTTTAGAAACAAAGAGTCACAGAGATACTGTAAGAAGTGGGGATTCAGAAGTGCTTAACCCACTAGTGAGAGCAGCAATACCAATTATCAGATAATGATTACCAGAAAATACAGTGAGATTGACCTTGGAAAATGCAAACTTATCTTAGACAAAACTGGTACTCAGTGGTAGGAAGAAGCTTGCCAAACAGTGCATCTGAAGGATATGTGGGTGATAGGAGACAGCTAATTAGACAGCACTTTACAGTACTATTTGGCACAGAAAAGCAGCTTGCTTGAGGCATGAATCCCCTCTTTCTGTTTTGGTTTGAGCATGCCTTAATTGTTACATGTCTTCCCTGGCAGAAGCACAAAAATTTAAATACACTCTCAGTGATTTATTTTTTTTTTGCCTGAGTTAGCACTTGCAATTCTGAAGTGACTGTTTCCAATCACTCTGTAACAGAGAGAAAAACTATGGAGGGATTCATCGTGGCATCTCCAGGAAGCTCAGTTCTTCTGTTGTCCCCAGTTCATGGCTATTTAAAGTAGCTCTGGCTACATGAAAAAGTAGCAGTACAGGCACAGAGAGTGAGATGAGGTAATTAGGAGCTTTACTGTAAAAATATGGCTAGCAACTTATTATCAGTGTTTTCTTGGCTGGTGATATGCTTAAGAGCTCCTCCCATAGAAAAAAAATTACTATGGGGTGGGGTCCTTGTAAATACAAACCAAAAAGATTTCTTATGTTAATGTCTGATTTGTGGTGCTTTTTCACATTCAGTGATCTCTTTCTTACACCATAAATTCAATTCCATTGAATTCAACAGAACTGTTAATAGGAAAAGCAGTTGCTCAGTGTGAGGGAAGTTATTAGCATTCAAATTAAATTATTTTTACATAAAACTGAATTATATCTTTATTCTAAATTGAATCAAATGGAGCAGAAGTTATAATTTTACACTGTCCCAGTGCTGTGCATCATGGATGTGGTGCAACTCCAGGCTGGATGAGAAGAAGATGGACTTGGAGGAACAGAGAACTTCCCCTTGATCTTCTCATTAACTCTCAGAAGGGAATTTGTTAAACTGCCATAACACGACTCACTTTCAGCTGCAGATGCCTTCAGGGAAAATTAATATATTACGGAATACAACCTACTCTTGGCTGTTTTGCAAACCCTTGATCCAGGAGGAAATATTGGAGAAAGTGTTTCTGCCTTGTCAGTGAGGCTGAGGGACACAGCCTGAGCAGACTGCAGTGGCATTTGGGTGGGGGTCCAGCCAGACTGCATAGCTGAGCAGACATCTCCTCCTGCAGCAAGTATGATACTGAGGCAGAACCCAGGGAACTGTTTCTTGGAATGCACAGTACCAGCAGTAGTAGCACGAGTGCTATTTTTTTCACACAGAGTTTATTTTAGGAACCCAGGTATACAGTGTCCATTATAGATCAGCTACTTTACTATTAATAGCAACAATCAGACCTCCTCTGGATTAATGATCTACTTCTAATGTGCTTTTTAACCTTAAAATAAAGCACAAAATTTCATTTTAGCTGAGGCCTCCCCATAGCTACAGAGTATAATATGACCCATGCCTTGAGCAAGTCTTTCAAGAAAAACTCAATGTACTTTCCAGTTACTCCACAGAAAATGATTATGTGGTGAACATCAGATATGCTTCAACACTGGTATATCCAGGCTAGATAGGTGGGAAAGGCTGCCAAAATACCATGTCAGAGGAATTAGAAAAGAAGTAGGTCTTTAGGCTTTTCAGTTCAGGGAGAAATGAGAAGATAAGACAAGGTTAAACATTGCCAAATTTTATGCTTGATCTTAAAAAGATTTGAATATGTTACTATGATGAATTTCCACTTGTATTAGGAGCTGAGATCTGTCATGTGCATGTTGACAGCAGTTAAATATCCTTAGCAAATCATCAATAAGGTAAGACTTACCTACATTTGTCAGTATGGATTTCCATATATAAGTGAGATTTCCAAGATCTGCAGTAGCAAAAGTCTATTTGACTTTTTGCTTGGTTTGTATAGTTTTTTTGTCACCTTTGTTGTTTTTGAAAACTAAAGACCTTGCTTCTTAAGAACTCCTTTTCTTTTCCTATCTTATCTTAAACAAATGCCATTATACTAATTGTGGACTAGCCAATCCAAAACAAAATAAATCAGGGTAAATGAGGAAGTCTTGCATCATAACACAACCACCTATCTATCTAATTTTATCCCGACACTTGGGGCTTGCAGTTCATGAATGCTGATGCAGCATAGCAGTGTGAGAAGATTGTTCCTCTGTGGATGCTTACAAAGGACTGGAGTACATGATGTAATATTATTTTGATATGTTAATAAAAGGACAGTAGACTTTTTGGTAGTATTGTAAATCATCATGGCTTGGCTTTGCCAATGAAGATTTAAAAAGGCTCTACCCACACTAATTAACATATGCCATTGCTGATTATAATAAAATATTATGTACACAGCCTGATACACAGAGGTGTTCAATATGTTGCCTGAAGCATGTATGTCTCAACAAATATCTACCAGTAGTCCCTTGCTTCCTACTGGTGCTTGGCACAGGGCTAAGTGGGAAGAAGGTTTGTTTGGTTGCAAGAAAGCTTCATGCTTTCAAGGTCCCTGTGACAGGGGGATAATTGCCACAGCTGAAGCATCTAGCAGAAAATTGAATTTCAATGAAAAGGCAGGTATTGCACATGCTCTGGCTGATTCACACCTGCACGTGTATCTTCTTTATCTGTGCCATGTTTCCAGGATTGGACAGATAATGGCATCACAGGTAGAGGACAAAGTGACCATGCACTCACTGTGGACTGGTTAAAGAGTGCCATGGGGCACAGACTGTTATCTTGGGGTCACTGAAACCCATGTCCTTGCTGAGGTGAATGGTTAGGGCATTTCTATAATACAACATTAGAGCACCAAAGGATTTTCCAAGCCTTGGGGTCTGGATCTGTGGACTTTTACAGCTTCCTAGAAAAGCAAGCATCACTCTTATCTGATGTAAAGGTTGGGAAAGACTTATTTAAAGGAAACAGCCTGCATGCAAACAACATGCCACATCAACATCATTGCCTGAATCTGAACAGTAATATTTCAGCCTGCCTGTCTTCTCTAATACTTCCAGAGATTAAGAATCTTGTTTAGTTCTCTTATGACAGTAAAATCCTAAACATTCTTACTATAATGTTATTTGAAAAATTACTGTTGCACATTCATTAGATTTTATAACCTGCCTGTATCCCATAAAGAATTAATCAGCATAATAGTGAACATGAGCACTACTGAACTCCAGTTTCTCTGGAGTTTCCTATAGGAAAGACTGTTGAGTACTTTCCTTTTGGTTTTTTCCTTTTTTTTTTTTTTTTTTTTTCTTAAGGTCCTTTCTAACCCTGAAAATTCTATGAAAGTCCTGCTTAACTGAGTACTTGACACATCTAGTTGGCCACAGGAAGACAGGAGATGTGTTGTGGGGTTTTTTTCATTTTAGCAAAGCTTTTGATGTTGTCTTTCACAGTATCCTTCTGGACAAAATGTCCAGCACACAGATAAGACAAGTCCACAATATGTTAGGTGAAAAGCTGGCTGATGGGTCAAGCTCCAAGAGTTACAGTAAATAGGGTTACATGAGGCTGGTGGCCAGCCACAAGTGGAGTTCCCCAGGGTCTGTTTTAGGGCCAGTGCTCTGCTTTTTATAAATCACCTGGATGCAGGAATTGAATGTACATTAGGTAAGTTTGATGATATAAAACTAGTGGACTCCCTTGAGGGTAGAGGGGCCTTACAGAGATATCTAGATAGACTGGACAATCACCAACTGAATGAAACTTAAAAAGAACAAGTACATGATTCTCCACCTAGGAAAGGGTAACCCTGGTTATATGTACACTTCAGCTTCTTGCTCAGTTATTTAAGGTACTTAGGAAAAAATCCAAATCACAGCTCTCTAACACAATTCCAGTCATTACTACCATTCCCAAGTTTGCTTGTGAAGAACTTCACTTTTCATATGGAATCTCCACATGTGTGAAAATAAGTTCCAATTTTAAATTGGGTTAACATTTACATTGGGTTAACATTACAAACATTTACAATTGTTTGTAAATATTTTATACACTTGGTTCTGCGTTGTAATGGGAACTCTGAGATGTGTCAACAGGACATTTATCATGCCAGCTAAAACTCTTGGCACTGGTACTTACCATCTGTGGGCTTGCAGAGTCTTCTGCTTGGTGTGTCTCATCTACTTCTTTCACAGCTAAGTAGTATTATTGCACAATCTTCTGCTGACAGCAAGGTTAATGACACAAGAAAAGGAGCCCAAGGTTATATATGTTTATTAGTACACTTAGAAGACATGGTTGTTACCTCTGGTGTGCCATCTGCAAACACTGCTGTGTAACAATTTCTTTTGCATGCTGAGTCTTAGGTATCACATACTTTTATACTGTTGTAGTTTTGTTTTGGTTTGTTTTCCTAAGAAGAGCAGTAAATTTGGGCAGTAACCTGGCTAAAGACTATTCATTTTTCAGATGGAGGCATTTTGGTGCAGGGTACAGGTAAACCTTAAGCAAGGGGTTTAGGAAGGTATTGATGTTAGTTCCTAGTTTATCACCTGAGATCAGGGGCCAGATTACAAGAGTGCTTCTTGGCCACTGCCATGCCAGGTAGGATGGTTTTGCATAAACTCTCAGGAGTTCATTAGTGGCACTAAACTCTGATTGAAGGGTGGTAACTCTTCAAAGCACTCTGTCTGGACCACAAGCCCTAGTGCAGGTGGAAGCAGGCTGTCCATTGTGGCCATATGGTAGTTTTTAACTTTTTTTTTTGTTAACAGTCCTTTTCAAACCTATTGGCCTTGTTTCCTCAGTAACTTCTGCACCTTCTTGGGAAACACTTGCTTAAAGTGACATTGCTGTGTCCAGATCATAAGCATGTTCAAGACCATCCTGTTCCACTCCTTCAGCTTAAGCTCAACCAAGCAAATAAGAAGCATTTCTCTTTCTTGATGAGATCTTCCCTTCACTTTTATCATTAGGTGTATGAACCAGAATTTTCTGCAGCAAGGTCTAACAAGGTGTTTTTTTTCTTGGAGCTTGCATCTCATTTTAAGGTCTAGTAGACACAGGCACAGGAACTGGTATTGTGACTCAAATCTACAGGAGGTAAAATATTTGGATATACAACAGGTATAACTTTGGATTTAGGTTGTGATTCTGCACTGTACAAGTATTCCCAACCCCTGAAATGTACACAAACACAAGGTAATGTTAAGGCAGCTTAATGATTATACTGGCTACTTTTTTTTTCCCAGGCAAAGGGCATTATGACAGAACCTTTCAGGATAGAAGCACTTTCCCTATCTGATCTATTCAGGGAAAAGCAGCTAGGATTTGTGAATCAGTCTTTCTAGATATTTGTAATAGAGATGGCCATCGTATGTCTTGACTGATTTTTTTTTTAATCAAGTGTCATAGTTGAAGGAAATAGGATGTTAATGGCACTGATGTTCTTCAGCCTTAGCCCACTCACAGACAGCCCCTGGCTTGAAGCCAGGTCCTGTGGCCACTGCAGGGTGACAGAACTTTGCCAGAGACTTCAGTCACACCAGGCTTGTTCTTAAATTAATGCATCTACACATGAGGTACCTTAGAGTTAATGCAAACAGGGGAGCTGATGAGCAGCCAAGTTGATTGCAACACTAATTCCATAGATGGACATTCTATAGGGGGAAGCCACGGCACAAACTGCTCCAGGTTAATTTACTATTTGCTTTGATTAATCCCCTCAGGAGTCAGTGGAGAGCAGGGAGCACCCAACTCTTTCAATCCCCACCTCAACTTGTTGTAGGACAAACTGTTAGTCTTTCTGCATGATCCAAGGCTTGTGAGAAGAAAGAAATTTAACAAAAATGTCTTGTTGCTAAACCAGGGCTTTCAATACAACTTTAACCCAACCTGGATTCATGCTTTCATTCCTTGTGTCTACATCAGCAGTGTTTTTCAGTGTTTCATAATCCTCAGCTCATTTATTTATTTATTTCCAGGGATTACACTCAAGATCTTCCATAATGCCACACAGCTTTCAAATCTGAGGCAGACTTGTTGCATTCAGGATTGCAAACTGGCTTTAGCCCAGACTTTTCCACTCTGTAGCTCTAATCCAGCCTGTTATTAGCCAAAGACAACACTGTGTGGTTTAATTGTTCCTGTGTAGGACAAAGACCATATATAATAGCTTCATTGTCTCTCCTTGTCTTCCAAAGCCTACAGGTGTTAGGCTCTTTTGCAGGTCTTCTGGTTTCCTCCAGTGAACAAAAAGATTAATTTGTGCAATCTTAGGCTCACTCACAGGCACACGTCTCTAGCTTGCCTTCTTTTCCAGCCTTTTCTGTAGAGAAGCACGAGCTCCGATTTGCCTCCTGGGAAGTCCTTCTCCCTGGACAAGGGAAGTACAGAGCGTGTCCCTCACATCCATCTCGCTGTCACAGCAATGCTGCATTGGTTGCTCCACACACCTCCCAGGCAAATGATCCGGAAAACTGCCCTGTGCTGACACAGCTCCTGCTGCCCAAGCTGTGCTACCCTCAGCTACTTGGAGCAGAACAGCTGCAAATTTAATGTAAAGGAGGAGAGGAAGAGGTTGATGAAAACGAAGAACGATGGAGCCACAGCCCTTCCACCCGCTCCACCATAACCTCTGTCCTCTTCCACAAGGACGCTGCAGGCGGCCACGTCTGCCTGCACCCACACCATGTCTGCCTGCACCCATGTCTGCCTGCACCCACGTCTGCCTGCACCCACGTCTGCCTGCACCCACACCATGTCTGCCTGCACCCACACCATGTCTGCCTGCACCCATGTCTGCCTGCACCCACACCACGTCTGCCTGCACCCATGTCTGCCTGCACCCACACCATGTCTGCCTGCACCCACGCCACTGTCTCCAGCACAGCCGCTGGGTCTGCTTGGGGTAGGTACCAAACATTGTTCACAGCACTCAGCTTCCACAGAGCTGCCCTTCACAGCAGCCATTTATGATGGGCTGATCCCAAGCATCATGCAGATTTTAAGGGTACACGCTAAGGTTCAGAGGCAGCTGAGTCAGTCCAGTGTGTAATTTGGTTCTTCTGGTTTACCAAATAATTTTTGTTAGAGCCCACACTAGCCATGTCCTGCAGCTCACAGTCATTCAAGCGGTGCTGAAGGAGTAACTCAGATCTCCTGAGTACTGCTGTGGATGTATCCTTCAGGATAAAGTCTGCTCCTTCAGGATTAGATACACTGATAGCGTGCAGGGCACTGGGTGGGTCTGGCTGGCAGTCTTTTGGTGTCTTTTGAATCTGCAATCTCTGCCCTGCCCCAGCCATCTCTGCATGAACAATAGAAAGACTGTATCACTTCTGGTTACAGCAGAACCACACCAACTTCCCTCTCAGCACACCGCATGCAGTTTAGATGATGCTGGTTTGGAGCAAGATAAATACACTCCATACTCTTCACCTTAGGGAATGGAGTGCATTAGAGCTGCTCACGGGTGCTTTTGCTGAACGATAACAAACATGCAGCGACCGAGACTCAAATGACGTCAATCCATCTCTCCTCCAGGGACTTCAGTCAAGCGCATTGTGCGGAGCTACGAGTCATCCTGCCTGGCTTTCTTCTTCTCGCCCGCAATGGGTGGTTTCTCCCTTAAAAAAAAAAAAAAAAAACAACAAAAAAACACAAAAACAAAAACAAAACAAAGGT
>JAAWXA010000009.1:17660535-17676535 GCA_038090715.1 Florisuga fusca
GCGGGGCGCTGTGGCTCGGCGGCCACCAGAGGGCGACACAGCCCCACCGCAGCGCCCCCCGCTCCCCTCACCTCCCGGCGGCCACAAGCGGATCCTCCCCCGCGCCCTCCGCGCCGGCTCCTCACCCCCGCACCGGCCCTCCTCACCCCCGCACAGGCCCTCCTCCCTCACCCCCGCACAGGCCCTCCTCACCTCCTCGGCCACCGACCGCCTTGCAGGGCGGGGCAGCCGTGCCCGTGTCCTCCTGCCTCAAGCCCAAGTGTCCGCAGCCCCCTGGTGCCCGGGCCCCGGCGCAGTCCTGTGGGACGCCCGCACCAGGAGCCTCTGTTGTGGCAGGGGCCGAGTGGCAGAACGGCTGCCGGGTAAACTCCACACCGCAGGGACAAAAGGGTAGGCAGGGGGGACAGAATCACTCTTCTTCTCAAATAAGCATTTTTAAGGTCTTGTCCCTTTTAATTATAAATTAAATCTCTGAAATGAGCCAGGAAATGGGAACACAAATACAGCACACAATTCCTGAAGTCGGAATTAGTTGGCAATCACAAAGCAAGGGTCACCAAAGGCTGCCAAGTTTGTTTCATGGCCTGTGTTTTCTGCTGCCACCCCAGCTTGCCCGTGAAATCCTCCCATCTGTATTCCTACAGGTCACTGTAAGGTCCTGCAGGTCTGACAGCAGTGGTCAGGCCAGCAGCAGTGGTCACACCAGCAGTGGTCACACCAGCAGCAGTGGTCACACCACCACCAGCAGTGGTGACACTGCTGCTGCCATACTCACGTGCTTTAAACACCATAGGTGCAGTAAAAGATCCTTTGTTTACTGCTCAAAGTTTTCATTGTTAGGGTTGTTTTGCATGGTGGTGGTGAATCCTTTGCTACTGAAAGCTCATGAGAATCTGTTGAGATAGGGACAGATATATACCTGTCCAGGAAGCAGCCTGGTAACTTCCCTGGCAGTTGTCCAGAGGTTAATTCAAATGTCACACTGGGTCTCTATTTCTATGAACCAGAGGTCACTGAAGACAATGGAACTCCAGCTAATGTCACCATCACTGCCATCACTTCCTAAGAAAACATATGTAAAAATAACTTATCAAGAATGAGGGCAGGAAGAAGGGAGGGAAGGAGAGAAGAGAGATGGAAGGAGAGCAGGCAGAATTGTACTTAGCTCCCCTTCCTTGTCCCATCCACATTCTGGAAACACCTACGACTAAGCAGTGTCATGTGCATAAGGAACCTTTCTGACTCGACACAATGTAATGACCTCAGATATACCATGCTGTGTGGCTGGTAACTACTCAGGGAGGCTCAGTTTCAGTTCAGAAAAAATAACGAAATTTGAGTTGAAATGCTGAAGAAGTATATGAATCAGCTGCCAAGCCCTCTTTCACTACTGGCATCTGCTGTTGACATGAAAACAGCCCCACGTCAATGGTGACATTTATAGGAGAAGATATACAAGGTATTAAAAACAACTAAGAACTGGATTTCTCGGTTACATGAGACACTTAGCAGACACCAGTGACCCCTCTTGCAATTGCTAATTAACAGGGCATTCAATTACCACAACCCTCTGCAAGTATGGATCAGAGCACAAATCACAGTCATGAACACTCCCGCAGTGACACCACAACTGCCAGTGGGATCTCTGGCACATTCCTGGCAAGTGAGTGCCTCTAACACCAGTGCATCTGCTGCTGGCAGAGCCCTGCAGCCCTGGGATCACCGGAGATGGAAGTGCCAAGTTCTTTGTGGTTTGATAAACTTCCTCCCATGGCAATGCTCACCCTTCACTTTCACAAGTGTTGTGTGCCACAGACCAGGTTGAAACAGAGCAGGCAGAATCTCCAGCCACACTGTCAGACATCAGCAGAGACCTGCATCTTACCTTGGTCCTTGTAAAGGCATGTTCAAGCACCACAGCTCTCACTGAGACAGCAAAAGAAACTCTGGCTGAACCAGCCATACACAAAAGCAGTGATACTGTTGACATAATCAGGGTGCAGCATCACGCAGGAAAAAAGGCTTGCGACATTCACAGTATTCATACAAGCAGAAGGCTTGCCAATCAGATCAGATCAGATCAGATCAGGTGTGATCTTTCTTCACCTGTCAAGGTGATAGGAAAGGGACTACAAGGGGCTATCAAACTCTGCATAGGATGCAGGCAGTGGTGTAGCAGGAGGAGCTGCAGCTCAAAAAATGCTGAACTATCACTTAGGATAGACAGCTCAAAACAACAAATAACTGTGTCTTGGGTGTAGGCCTGACACGGGCTGATAGCTAAGCAAATCTAAGTGTGAGAGGATAAAATATACAATCAGAGGTGTAAGGGACACCGGTGTGACTTACATTTCAGGTTGCAGAGCAGTAGGACCTCTGTCACATGCTGCTCAGCCAGTGCCAGGGTTATACAACACACGGTGTTATACCTGCTGCCTGCCACACTACAGCCCCACACTGGGTCCAGTGCCATGGAAAGCCTGTGGATGGGTAAGGTCGGTGACTGGAAGAGGTGGGATTAGAAACAGATGCAGAAGCAGGCAGCTGCCAGTGGGGACCAGCTGCAACTGGAAATAGCAGTAACCAGAGAAGGGGTGTCCTCAGATGCCAAGAAAGCCATCTGAAAGAATGCCAAGAGGCAGTTAAGAAGCAGTTACCAACTTACTCTTCTCCAGTACAAAGTCCCATCTTTCTCAGTGGCCTTCACCCACAAGTTGTGGGGAAAAAAAAAAAAAAAAAGAGTTAAAAAAAAAAAAGTATTTGACATCAACGTCAGTGTACAGCACTAGATTAAAATACCCAGCATTTTCTTCCTTATATGTCAGACACTAGATGGACACTTTTTCTCAGAAGTGAAGGTCTGCATAGCCTAAACCCTCACCTGATTACCTGTATTTTGAACATTCAAGCATGAAATGCCTGCTCTGTGCACTTAGAGCAAGTTGAAACTATTATTACACCAAATGGGAAGTGAAATTCCCAACTGTCTGACATGCCTGTACTTGATTTCTTCATACCACACATTTCCAAAGCTCAGCCCAACCCCAAGATAACCCTGGCTAGAGTATGCCTGTGAAACAGAACATTTAATAAAATATCAGAAAATGTACCTTCAAATCTGTTCTATTGAAACTGCATTTAG
Organism: Florisuga fusca; assembly: GCA_038090715.1. Taxonomy (NCBI): domain Eukaryota; kingdom Metazoa; phylum Chordata; class Aves; order Apodiformes; family Trochilidae; genus Florisuga; species Florisuga fusca. The sequence continues at coordinate 17,663,678 of JAAWXA010000009.1, forward strand.
AAAATCAGCATGTGCTCAGACTGAACAGGTGGTTTAGCTATACTGTCGCTGCACTGCGACCTATCAGAACCACAGCAAGAGGAACAGAAAAAGAGAGACTTTCAGAAAATTATCACTAACTATAATCAACGCTGGACACATATTTCTTGAAAAAAAAGTTTTATTGACTAATGAAATACGTGTCTGTGTCAGCCTAGTCATGTGAAGTACCACCAAACGCCGCTCGTGCCACCTGGATTTTTCAGGTTTCGTGGCTGACACATTAACCATTGTCCATCAGAAGGGGGAAAGTCCACCGGAACAGAGAAATCCACGGCGTCATCAGCTGCCGGCAGCCCCGCACGCTCATAACCCTTCCTTATACCCGGGCTCCCGCAGGGACAGCGGTAAACCCCGGGAGGCTCCTTCACTGGCACCGACAGGAACGGCCTCTAGGAGCCGGCACAGCCCCCCCGGCCCGCAGCGCGGAGCGTCGGCCGCTGGGGAGCCGCCTGCCCCCTGCCCCCTGCCCCCTCCTCCCGGCGTGGCAGCTCCCCAGCGGCCGACGCTCCGCGCTGCGGGCCGGGGGNTTCCCCGCGGGCGCTGAGGCACGGACCGCAGCGCCCGCGGGGAAGGGCGGCCGGGGCCGGGGCCGCGCTGCCCCGCCGGTGACCCTGCGAGCGTCGGGGGCTGTGAGGCCCTCTCTGGGCGGGGGCGAGCTCCTCATCGGCCTCTCTGTCGCGTAAATCCCCACTGCGGAGGGAAAGGGGAGGCTCGGGAGGCCACTGCCCGTCCCCGCCCCGCCGGAGCTCTGCAAGGAGGCCCGACCCGCCGGCCAGCGAACTGCAAGGAGGCAGGAAACTTGGGGGTACGCGTCCTTTGGGGCCGCTTTTATGGTCCCAGCCCCGCGTGTGGCCGCAGTGGTGGCTGCACCTTTCCTTTCCCCTCGTTACTGGCTGGGGGTGGCAGCGCGGTGCCCCGAGCTGTGCTACTTTTTCTGGGTGTTTCGTGGTAACAACGTGGGATTTGTTTGTGGTTTCGGTTGTGAGGGTGAGCTGGACAAGAGAGAAGCAAAGACTCGCGGCTTTTCCTTTTTTTTGTCGTTGTTTTTGTCTCTGACAGCTCTGACTTTTTCAGACTGTCCACATTGTCCATCAGGTGCAGTTAACTGAAAACAGGATTTTGAATTCACCTCTGAAAACAGTTCTAGTTAACCCAGGTATCGAAAATAAGCCGTGCCTCAGGTATAGGCTGTGCATTTCTCTCGAGGAAAGTTCGTGTGCCGATGCTTCTGAATGCTGGTATCCCTACAACGAGGGTGTTTATTTTTTCCTAGCTTTCAGGAAGAGTGAGAATGTTTTTATTTGGTAAAAAAACCTTGTGGAAAGTTGCAACTGCTAAGTGGGTGCTGTTGGTTTGGAAAAGTAGGAGTATAAGCTTTTAAAAGATGCTTCTTTGCATGGTGTGGTGGTGCTAGTATTTTAGGAGGGGGATAGACATTAAGCAATAGGGCTAACGCATGCATACACTTATACACTTAATGATATTCTAAGCTATTCTTAGTTTAATAATGGAAAATACTGAGTAATAGTTATGGCAGTGACATTGATTTGTGTCCTGCTGTTCGTAGCTTTCTGTAGACATTCAGGTTTCTGTAACTGGAGTTGCTGACTTTAAATTTATCATCCATCACAGTGGCATTCCTGTGTCTTAGCTGTAGACTTAGATATTGTTTAATTCAGTGCTAGGAAAGTTGTGTGTGTTTTTCAGTACATTCATTCTTCCATATGGTAAATATGATGAAACATTGCTGCTGCTGCCACCAACACAGCTGTGAATAAAAGTGGTATTTGGGTCTTGTTAGTGGGAAAGTCAGCTGATTGCTTTTTTGTAAAAGAGTACTTCTCTGAAAGCATCTTCTTTTTACTTGTTTGCTACTTGGGAAAAGTGAAGAAAGAGATTTGGGGCAGTCTTGGAACATGACAAAATGAGAGCAGGCCAGAGATAAGTGTGCTCCAGATTTATTGGGAGTGGTGTGTAACTAAAGCTGTCTGAAGTGATACCACAGCATGTGCTTTGCCAGCCAGTGCTAGTGGGAAGGATTCTGCAGCACTGCTGCTGCCAGGGAAAGTCCTTGCTGGTTAGCAGAGCCAGTTGTCTGTCACAGATGATTTAGTACAAGATCTTGACAATAATTTTTGTCTGTGATGGTTGTTACTGGATAGGTATTTGCAACTAGGTTCCCAATGTGAATTGTTTCTGAGGTCAGACCTTCAATTATTGAAGGTTTTTGTAAATGGGCACTAAATTCTGAGATACTATGGACTTGTTAGTTAATGCTTTTGTTCTCCATTTGAACTTACAAACTCTACGAATGGGAGTGAACTTTTTTTCCTGCCTGCAAAATGACTTAGGGGCATCAACTTTAATGTTAACCACAATTTGCACTTGGTGACAAATTCTCTTCCTTTCCTCTTCTCTTTTCGAAAAGAAAAAGCAGGGCTATTTCCTCCTTCTCCCTCCTGCTTCCCCTTCCTTTAGCTGACATGTTATGTAGTTTGATTGAAACCACAGAGGGATGAGAGACTTAGCATCTCCAGCTAGATTCTTCCATAATCGTCCTGACAATACCACATATTGGGCTGCAGAAGAGACTACAGTGGAGCTTCAGGAGTTCATGTTTTCCAGTGGCTAAGCCCTGCAGGCTGTCTGCAAAATTCTAGTGTGTACAGACAGTGCATCATTGCACACATGTGCTGAGAAGTTGGTGTGTCTGTGCAGGAAGGGTTTGCACACTTAGAGAGGGACCAGGAGCCTACACCTCAGCTGAACAGAAACACGAATGCTGATGAGGTTGAAAAAAAACTCTTCAGTCACCTGTGTGGTACAACTGGAGATCCTAATCTTATCTCATAAGGTCATATTTTTCATATTACAGAACTGGGAGCCCTGTCCTTCAGAAGGACAGTAAGACAGCTAGTTACAGGTAACTACTAAAGGAGGCCTGTGTGTGAGGAACAAGGATGAGGAATTGCTGAGGGGCTTTTTAATTTCTTTGGAGGGCAGAAGATAGGAATGGAAACTGAGAGAACCTTTTGAGGGAAGATCTTTTTATCAACTGAGCTTGTCAGGCACAGAGTGCTTTACACATGAAATGAGCAGTGCAGCAGATGGATGGAGTTGGGAGAGACTACTCTCCTGGTTAGTGTGTGTCTGTAGTGCTGAATGGTCAATGCTAACTTGGGGCTCCTGTGTCTGCAGTCCAGCCAGGCTGGAATTGCCTTCCTTTCCTGGGCTTTGTCTCTTGGGTCTGTCGTGAAACCTGACCCTGTTTCTTCAGTTCCCTGCCACAGCAGAGCTGTGTGTCTCTGCTTGTTGCCAGCTTGTGGGCCTGTGTCATATAACAGTATTTCCAGCATTTGTCATCACCTAATTTTTTTGAAAAAGCATCTGTCAGCTTTTCCTGGATGCCGTTTGGAGATTAGGATGGAAGGGGCAGGCAGAAGAGCACTAGTAAATAATGTGTTTGTCAGCTGGGCAAAATTGTTTTGTTCTACAAAATTCCAAAATTACCATCATTAGGACTGCTTTTTAAAAGTGTTCATAGCAAAATGAATGAGGGTGAGTGTCTGCCAGTGCTCCTGAGATCCAGCTTTTGCATGTCTCAGCAGAAGCCCCTTGACACATGGGAGTTCGACAATTTCTGCAACAGTTTTGTGGACCACAGTCAGACATCTAAACCACCAATTAGTTGTCCGTGGCAGAACTCCTCCGTCTCTGTAGCTGGCTGCTTGTAGGTCATGAACAGAGAGTGGAAACTTTGCTACTTGTAGAAGTCCAGAGAAATGTTGTGTGCAGCAGCTGTACTCTTTTCCTGTTGCTCTGCTTGGGAGTTCTTGCAGAGGGTTCCCCAGAGTCAGAAGTATCACTTGGTTCATAGTTTTGAATGGCTGGAGGGAGGGGATGTGCTGAGTGGATGTCTTACCTCAACCTGCTGATCTCAGGAGTGCTTAATAAAATTATCTTTGTTCTAAATCTTCCCTGGATTTACATGGTTCGTATTGGAATAAAACAAAGTGTCTTGTGTACATGAGTAGGTTTAAGTGTGAGTTTCTCAGTGGCTGGCCAGGGTTGGACATCTCACTTTGGTCTTGCTGTCCCATGTTTCCAACTTTAGCAATTTCTTTACAGCCTCTAAAAAAAGTGAGGATTTGTTATTGTTTGTTCTCAATTCTGCTCTGCATTAGCATCCTGATTCGTATTGTACTTTCTGGTTGTCTAGCGATAGTCAGTATAATAGCTATAATTTCTAAAAACACAAAGCATATATGCGAATGCTTTCTTGTCTTTTGCTGGTAAAGATATACATATTCTCAGTGAATCAATGTTCCAGGCCAAATATTCTCTTGTTCCAACACCTCCTGTCAAACAAAATTAATTTAGTTGTCAGTGACTTTTAGCTTCCAAAGTAAGCAAATGGGTGTTGGCTCAAGTTTACCTGAATTTAGGCTGCATACATCAGCACAAATCATGTTGCAGGAATATCTTGTTTTTTCTCAGAAGGTAAATACCTGTGTTTTGAAATTTATGAACTCTTGAGTCATGAGAAACCAGAGCCACAACCTGTCATCACAGAACCAGTTGCTCAGTTAAGTTTCAAAGGCGTGGGTTGTGTCAGAGATACCTGCAATATAGAGAGTTGGTCACCTTGGGGATAGTTTTGAAACACATTCCAATTTCTGAATTTGTGGCTGTTGCATTAATTGGCAATGAGGTTTCAGCTGATGCATCCTTCTGAGTACAAGTACTCTTATCAACTGAAACACCACTTGGAGCTGATGATTATAAACATCTGTAAGATTTCTGTTCAAAAAGCCTCATCAGTCTTAAATACCCTGCTTCCACTGTAGGGGACAGTGCTGAGATACAAGTGGGTATCTGTCGGTTTGATTTTGCTGCCTTGGTAGATTAAATGTCAAGCATGGAAAGTACTTTGTTAGGTATTCCAGACATTCTGTACATTCTCACTGGAGAATGCCCACTGGTTCAACAGCTTGCTTTTGAGTCTTACTCGGTCCTTAGCCTACCTTTTGTCTTTACTACAGTGACTCCAGAGAAGAAGGATGAATGATGTTGGCATGTTATTGTGAGGAGTTGCTGTCCCAGGGGCATGGGAGAGATCTTCTAAAGGGCCAATGACTAAAACCAAAGGAAAATTAACATTGCAAAATTGAAATCCTTGAAAGCTCCAACAGTCTCCCAACTGCTTGTTCAGATACCAGAGGTCAGGCTTGTAGATGTATTTATGTATTTAGAAGTCTCGGTTCCTTATTTGTAGAATAGGGAAGTACATATAATACTATCTCAGAGGCTGCAGGATTAATATTCTGAGTAGTGAGAGATGTGGATACCTTCTGCAATACTAGTGAATATTGTAACTATCTAAAGCAGTAATACATCTGTTTGGATGGTGACGTCAATCATAAAAATTATTGACTTTCCCTTTTGATAAAAGATGAAAAAAAATATAGTAGTTTTGTGGCTCCTAGTTTCTTACTAGTTGTTCTGATCTGCACAGTGTATAGAAAATACAGAACAATTTAAAGACTACAGATAACATTTTTCCCCTCTTGGAATGTCAACTCACTGAGGAAAGCAAATGCTGCTACTGTATTTCCGTATAGCTCAGAAGGAAGAAAACATTCAATAATTTCTTATTTAGTTAGTTATTTTTAAGAATAGCTGACTAGATTGTTTATAGGGAAGAGCATGAGTTTTTTTAAAAGCTTTTTTATTGATTCACTTGAATCACTCACTGATGGAAGCAAACTTAGACAAGGCAATAAAGGAAGAGTTTCATTCTTACTGCAGGAGGATACATTAATGAACTGCCTGTCCATCTTTTCTGTTGTGTTTGAATTTTCCCACAGAACCACATAGTTGAAATAAAATTAGGGTATTTGTTCTTTAATGGTAACTCGTGTTTTAAAGGTAACTCATTACCTTTAATTTGACTCGCTGCAACTCCAGACATGAGAGTGTACCTCTTGTCTCTGAGTTTCTGAGTTAAGAGAGTTTCAGATGCTGAAATATGCAGCTGGAGCTGAAACCCTTTGGTCAGCCAAGACTACCCAAAAAAACCAAGCTAATAGTTCACGCAAAGAGGAAGCTCTGCTGAAGCTGTTTTACTTCAGGAAAGCTGGAGGACTGATGTGAAGTAATGTGGCAAAGGAGGTCTTTCTCATTCTGCTTTTGTCAGCCACTGTGCAGGATAAGCAGTTCTAGAGAAGTTGCACTTCCCGGTGCATTCCTTTCTGAACTTTCCCACAAGTTTCTTGGGGGAAAGAGAACAATCCCTGAAACACAGGGGAAAATACAACTCCTTTTCCACAGTGCTTGTCAGTGTGAATGCTTGTCCTGTGTGTGCTATCAGGACAAGAACTTGAAAAGAAATAGGTGCCTGTCAGTAAGGTGAGTGCCTGTCAGTTAGGTGGGTGATGGCTTGAAGTTCTTTGGGTGGTCTCAAAAATCCCTTTATGGTTGCCTTGGTGTCTTAAGAATTAGTAACTTGGCTTCGTATGTGTATACATAAAGAGTATCTAATCATCTAATGAATGGCAAGCCCTCTAGAACTAGCAAAGGTAAAACAAGCTCAAGGATTCCACTTGCTGATGAAAAAGGTGATTGACTTTGGAATAAATTAATCAAGGAGTTCTTCAAAGAAAATTCCAGAGGCAAACCCCACTCTTGCTGGATCATAAGGAGCCAGGTCAGGCTCCTTGTTTCTCCTAGCTCCAGGAATTTTCTTGGTGGTACTTTCAGCAGGAGTTATGAATCCCAAACTAAGACAGTCTTCCAGCAAATGAGAGAACAGAAATACTTTCCAATCTCTGATCTGAAAGAAATGCACTGTCATATCTGAGCTTTTCAGTACGTGATTTATCTCATGAGGGCCTCTTGCGGTCCTTTGAAGTAGCTGGAGGAGAGGGATTTGATTGGTTTCACATGTTCTTGCCAAATCCTGTGGTAATTAGAATATGTTGAGGTTACGAGCTGTTGTGGTATAGGTATTATGGGACCCAATAAATAATTGTCTGACAGCTGCTTTTGCCTGTGGCTTTACAACCAGGGGTTGAATTTCTTTCTGTTCCCTGGCAGGTTCTGCTGACCTCCTCTTTTTCACATGCACATGTACTGCACCCTGCAATCTTCAGTTATCTTTTATTTCCTGGAGGAGGAGTGCTGTGTGCTGCACCTCTAAATGGTTCTGAGACTCTTACCTCCCTGCCAAGGTTGTTTAAACCTGTGGGTTAGCAAGCACAGGCAAATAAGCTCTGCCATGTTACCTCGTCTCATTTTCTTTAGGAAGCTGAACTGTTCTAAGAGACTGCATGGCTGAAAAATCAAGCTCTTAAGAAATTTAGAAATGCTTGGATTTAAGTTACCCAGATGCTTGCCAGGATTTGTTCTATATCAGCACCATTTTTCTCACTGTTTGGCACAGTGGTAGGAAATGTGTACAGTTCCTAATTAGTGTAACAGCAAGGTATGTTCAGTCATCTCTCGGAGGTTTGGGGATTTCAGGTATTGTGGGATGTGAATACATAGACATACAGGAATAGTAACTTTTCCATATGGGTGAGCTAGGTAAGCCTGGAGTCCATGGTATTTGATTAATTCCCCAAACATAGGTACTTTATCCTATGTTCCTGATGAGGACCCTGGCTAGCTGAGAAGCCAGCTTTGACTGTGCTCTGCTGCTGCTGTGTTTTGTGCCTGTCATCCCTCACTCTAAGGAAGAGCTTGAACCTATTTTTCATGGCAGTTTTTCAGTTGATTTTTAGTCTGCTGTTCACAACCAGTTGTAAGAGTTTTCCTGATGTCTGAATGACCTGAATTCCTAGGCACATTCTAAGGGAAAAACAAACAAACAAAAAGTCATAATCTGGAAACAGGTCTTCTGCAGGGAAAATTTTACCCTCAGTAGATCTTGAGCAGATCTAAGCATCTGAGAACAAGATCTCCTAGAAGAAAGTGGTCACAGACTTGCCTGACAATGCAGCTGCCCAGCTTTTCATCTGCACATCATGGTGTTGTGTCGTGGGTTCCCTACAGAGGCTGGTACCCTGCTATGGTGGACCTGGGATCCACACTGAGTGAACAGCTTTGCTTTTGCCAGAGGTTGTATAGGTCAGTTAAAGCAATACTAGTGAGCATGAATAAACTGCAGAGATGATCTCTTTCTCTCCAGTATCAGATGCATCATTTACCCAAGAGTGAGAATGGGATGAGGTTTTCTAAAAGGTCACTTGATGGAAAAAATTCACTCAGTGCTTCTGTATAAAAGTCTATTCTTTAAGTGAAACTTGCAGTTTACTGTTTTAAGAGTGCTCCCATACATAAGAGACATTTTCAAGCCCAAATAGGATTTAACTAAGCTTAGAATTTTCATTTGTATTTAGAGTCATAGAACCATAGGTATGGTTAGGGTTGGAAGGGACCATCTAGTTGCAACCCCCCTGCATGGGCAGGGACACCTTCCACAAGACCAGGTTGCTCAAGGCCCCATCCAGCCTGGCCTTGAACACTTACAGGGAGGGGGCAGCCACAGTTTCCCTGGGCAGCCTGTTCCAGTGTCTCACCTCCCTCACAGGAAAGAATTTTCTCCTAATGTCTAACTTAAATCTCCCCTCTTCAAGTTTTAAACCATTTTCTTGTCCTCTCACTACACACCCGTGTAAAAATCCCTACCCCAGCTTTCTTGTAGGCCCCCTTCAGATGTTGGAAGGTTGCTATAAGGTCACCTCAGAGTCTCCTCTTTTCCAGGCTGACCAACCCCAGCTTCCTCAGCCTGGCTTCACAGGGCAAGTGCTCCAGCCCTCTAATCATTTTAGTGGCTCTCCCCTGGACATGTTCAAGGAGCTCTCTGTCCTTCTTATGCTGGGAACTCCAGAACTGGACACAATGCTCCAGGTGGGGTCACACAAGAGTAGAGTAGAGAGCCAGCTGATTCACTGGCAGAAAAGCAGTGTAGTATTTTGCACTTAAACCAGCTGATATCCAAGCCCAGAGCTGATCATCAGAGTATTAGGATACCCCTGACTGGTGTCTTTGGACAAATATTTTCTCAGAAGGCCAAGTTGGTTTCAGCATCTCCGCTTCCTACGGTCCCTTCAGTTTTGCTCTCACAGTTGTTCCTGCAGCTTTTTGGTCATCTGAGCTTAAGATGCCTTAGTAGGGTAGGAGAAAAGAGTTGGTGTTTTAACCTGAATCTGCTTTCTAGTCTGGCTTACTGCATGAGAAAAAAAAAACCTAAAGTGGTCTATCAGAAATAGGAAAGGATAAAAAGAGGTGTTGGGTTCACTTGAGCCCACAAAGCCACCAGACAACTCCAGCCAGGTTGTATGGCACAAGGTGTCTGTGGGCTGGCATGCTCCTCACTCTGTGTGTGTCTTGGGGCAGGGATTTCCCTCTGCTCTGCTTTAGAGCTGTCTTCAGCACATGTAAATTGTGCAAATGCTGAATCAGAAAAAAGCAGTTCAGCTTCCCCTGCTGTTTCAGCTTACTTCGATTCCTTCTAATGGGGAAAGCACAGTCTTGGTTTTAAATTAACATGCATTGTAGCAAAAAATAGTGGAGTACTTACGTTGCCTTTGCAGCCTTCTCATGTGGTGTTGAATATATAGCTTGTTACTGAACCTCTTGAACTGTTTGCAATGTGTAGTTTTGTTTCAACAAGGTATTTTATCATGTGGCTCAGGAGCTGTGTCTGTAGCTGTTGTCTGCTTGGGGCATGGCACTCTGGTTCAGTGGAGATTTTCCTCCAAGGAGCATGCAGAAGCCAAGCTCTTGGCTGCTCCAGGCTTTCCTTACCCAGTCTGCAGCTGCCATCTCTGGATCACTGGCTGACCACAAGCAGTGGGCAACATGGAGATGTGAATTACACCTGAATGCTTCACATTGCCCAGGCAAACCCTCATTTTCTAGAGACAAAGAGTAAACTCATGTATGGTGAAGCAGGTCAGAGGGAGGTAAGCCAGAATGCTGTAGTGAGATAGCAGTCAGACTGAGCACTAGTCACTCATTCAGTGTCTTGTGCAATCCACTTAGGGTATCATCAGAGTCAAATCCTATCACTCTGCCAGCTTCTGGGTTCAGAACTGTTGGATTTCAACAATATGTATGGAAGAAAGAATCCTAAAACTAAATACATAGGAACCGTGCATTAAGGGTTTGAAAACTCAATTACCTTTTTTTTTTTTTTCACAAGCATGATCTTACTGGTGCTGGCATATTTATAAATGCATACTTATGGCATATTTATAAATACATGGTAACATGATGCAGATCAGGTATCAATGTGTATGGTGTTCTAGTTCAATATTAAGACCTTGAATTCTGTCTTATTCCTTGTAGCAGTGAAGTCCTAGAAATACAGGTGATTCCTAAAATTTGCCTAAAAACTGTCTTAATTTTTTTTGTAAAAGACAGAGCTACTGATACAGTTGCTCAAGATTTTTTTGCTATTGCTGAAACCTTTTTGATTACTGTCATCTATCTTCAATGTCTTACGAGTGATCTGGAGGAAAAAGGCAATTTTGCAGCACCCAAGACCTCAAAAAAAGTAAATTCTGAGTTCCCATGAAATATCCATCCTTGTTTATCAAGATACTTTCAGTGTGTGTGAAAGTAGGACTATGCTCTGGAGTTAGAGCCAACTCAAGAACTGGGCTGAAATAGGCTAGTTTTGCTCTGCTTATGGAGGAGAGGGTTGTTGGGTGTTTTTTTAGCAGCAGCAGAGTTGAAAAGGTGACATGCATCTTCAGCTTGCTGCTTTTAATGCTTGAGCTTTTATGAGAGCTTGTAGGAGACACCTCTGATTTTATCCCTCCCCCTCTTACAGTTCTTAAACAAATATTTTGGGTTATGCTATTAATTTTTAATTCCATTATTTTTACTTCTTGCAGTTCTTGTGTGGTTCGTGAAAAAAAGCCTACACTCCAGGGATGCAAGAGGAGGAACAGCCTGAGGTAGGGCTTGGAGCTGAAGATTATTTTGCTCAGTAGAACTGTAGAAAGGGTCAAGACTGTGAATGAGACAGGTTCCTCCACTCATCCTTAGGGAAGGTCTGCAAAGTCAGAGGGTTGAGTCTACCAGCATGAGACTTCATTTAAAACAGGGGGTGGGGGGCTGGGTACTATTTTTTTGGCCACACTTTGGTGATTCTTTTCAGGGTCCTTTTCTGTTTGATGGCAAAAGTTAAAAAGGATCTTTTATATTAATTTACTTGCAAATGAGGCATTGCAGAAAATAACCTAACGTGCTTAAATGAATGATCTCATTTGTACATAGGTTAAGTACCTCTCCAGACTAAACTGAGGTGCTTTTTTCTGTCCTGTTTGTTCCTTTTTTTCTTTCATTCCTGGTTATTGCAAAACCTTTTTCTGGTGTAATAGGTGAAGTTCAGGAGGTTTTTTTCTTACAAAATATAAGAATGTCTGTCACTGTGTCCCTTTAGTCAGACTCTTGAAGTGGTGCTCAGTGCTTTTTGCACTGCAACGTTGTAATGATGACAAAGCCAGAGTAAGTGACAGGATTAATTCCCTGTTTTACAGATGGACACATTTTTTCAAAATATTTTTGTGACTACAGTTATGTATGCAAGCAGTAGAGTCAAGCCATATGTTGTGATCAAAAGCTGAGCTCGTGTTAGATTAATTTGTGAATGTAATTGCAATTTTCAGTGTAATTGCAGTTTTCACTTGTCAGTGGATGGTCTTGTGCTTTGTAGTGAAAGGATGATACATTGCTGTGAATGTTTTAAACTTTTGAACTGTAGAGCTCTTGTACTTTTTGGTCTTACTCTGTGAAATGCATGATACATTTTGCCTTACCTTCAGTGGGGCCAAGGTATAACATCCAGATTTATTATCTGAAAATTAGTGTTTGGCATAATGGAGTGCAAGAAGAAATTAATCACTTTTGTTGAAAGCTCTTAACAACTGGATGTCCTTTGTACAGTCCTGTTTTAAATCTTACCAGGTTAAGTACAAAGTAAATAAACCAGTCATTCCAGCTAAAAAGCTGCCAGCCTTCAGTAGAGCTTGGCTGCCTGATTGTTGACTCTTTAATACTGCCTTTAACTTGGAAGGTATTTAAATGGTGATCCTATCTCTTAACTTTTTTACTCAATATTGTTCCAAAATTCCAAATTCTCCCAATAAGCATCCTGATTCAACTTTGAATTAAGGTAGTTGCTTAAAGATCAGCTTTCCCTGATTCATAAGTCTCTTTTCTTTACTTACACTCCCTCTCTGTCTTGGATGACATAGGCTGAATGACTGGGATTCTTTGAATTCTATGTATGAGTTTAAAACTTGCCTTTAGTTGAAAATACAAAAGGTTTTGTTAGCCAAAGACCTGCCTTGAATGCTTCTAGTGATAATACTTAGAAGTCAGTCTCTGGGAATCTTTTCAATTGTCTTATGATCCTTTAGAGAACAAAACTATATTGTTTAATTACTTTACACTTATTCCAACACAATAAAATGGTTAGTAGACTCTTCTAGAATGTATGTTTGTATCCTTGTGAGTCCTGATTGTCAGACTCCTGACAAACTGATGCTTACTGGTAGTCGAGTCAAGTATGTTATCTTATAAATGGCAATGGTATTGCAATCATCAGTGGACATTTTAGTTTCCAGCACAGAAAATGCTGTAGGAGTATTAGAGATTAATTTGTTATTTTTATTCTAGAACCAGATTTTTTAAAAATCCATATTATCTTTTGAAATAGTCATGAAATAGTTAGGTTTTAATATGCTCTCTCTTGTACTCATCTGGCTAGGAGAAAAACAGCTGTAAAACTACAGGGGTTTT
>JAAWXA010000009.1:17676555-17753766 GCA_038090715.1 Florisuga fusca
GTGGTAGGAAATGTGTACAGTTCCTAATTAGTGTAACAGTAAGGTATGTTCAGTCATCTCTCGGAGGTTTGGGGATTTCAGGTATTGTGGGATGTGAATACATAGACATACAGGAATAGTAACTTTTCCATATGGGTGAGCTAGGTAAGCCTGGAGTCCATGGTATTTGATTAATTCCCCAAACATAGGTACTTTATCCTATGTTCCTGATGAGGACCCTGGCTAGCTNCCTGACTGGTGTCTTTGGACAAATATTTTCTCAGAAGGCCAAGTTGGTTTCAGCATCTCCGCTTCCTACGGTCCCTTCAGTTTTGCTCTCACAGTTGTTCCTGCAGCTTTTTGGTCATCTGAGCTTAAGATGCCTTAGTAAGGTAGGAGAAAAGAGTTTGTGTTTTAACCTGAATCTGTTTTCTAGTCTGGCTTACTGCATGAGAAAAAAAAAACTAAAGTGGTCTTTCAGAAATAGGAAAGGATAAAAAGAGGTGTTGGGTTCACTTGAGCCCACAGAGCCACCAGACAACTCCAGCCAGGCTTGGGGCAGGGATTTCCCTCTGCTCTGCTTTAGAGCTGTCTTCAGCACATGTAAATTGTGCAAATGCTGAATCAGAAAAAAGCAGTTCAGCTTCCCCTGCTGTTTCAGCTTACTTGGACATCTGAGTTTCCTTGACTCGATTCCTTCTAATGGGGAAAGCACAGTCTTGGTTTTAAATTAACATGCATTGTAGCAAAAAATAGTGGAGTACTTATGTTGCCTTTGCAGCCTTCTCACCTGTTGTTGAATATATAGCTTGTTACTGAACCTCTTCAACTGTTTGCAATGTGTAGTTTTGTTTCAACAAGGTATTTTATCATGTAGGTCAGGAGCTGTGTCTGTAGCTGTTGTCTGCTTGGGGCATGGCACTCTGGTTTAGTGGAGATTTTCCTCCAAGGAGCAAAAGCAAGTTGACCACAAGCAGTGGGCAATATGAAGATGTGAATTACACCTGTATGCTTCACATTGCCCAGGCAAACCCTCATTTTATAGAAACAAAGAGTAAACTCATGTATGGTGAAGCAGGTCAGAGGGAGGTAAGCCAGAATGCTATAGTGAGATAGCAGTGAGAATAAGCAGACTGAGCACTAGTCACTCATTCAGTGTCTTGTGCAATCCACTTAGGGTATCATCAGAGTCAAATCCTATCACTCTGCCAGCTTCTGGGTTCAGAACTGTTGGATTTCAACAATATGTATGGAAGAAAGAATCCTAAAACTAAATACATAGGAACCATACATTAATGGTTTGAAAACTCAATTACCTTTTTTTTTTTTCACAAGCATGATCTTACTGATGCTGGCATATTTATAAATGCATACTTATGGCATATTTATAAATACATACATGGTAACATGATGCAGATCAGATATCAATGTGTATGGTGTTCTAGTTCAATATTAAGACCTTGAATTCTGTCTTATTCCTTGTAGCAGTGAAGTCCTAGAAATACAGGTGATTCCAAAAATTTGCCTAAAAACTGTCTTAATTTTGTTTGTAAAAGACAGAGCTACTGATATAGTTGCTCAAGATTTTTTTGCTATTGCTGAAACCTTTTTGATTACTGTCATCTATCTTCAATGTCTTATGAGTGATCTGGAGGAAAAGGCAATTTTGCAGCACCCAAGACCTCAAAAAAAGTAAATTCTGAGTTCCCATGAAATATCCATCCTCGTTTATCAAGATACTTTCAGTGTGTGTGAAAGTAGGACTATACTCTGGAGTTAGAGCCAACTCAAGAACTGGGCTGAAATAGGCTAGTTTTGCTCTGCTTATGGAGGAGAGGGTTGTTGGGTGTTTTTTTAGCAGCAGCAGAGTTGAAAAGGTGACATGCACCTTCAGCTTGCTGCTTTTAATGCTTGAACTTCTATGAGAGCTTGTAGGAGACACCTCTGATTTTATCCCTCCCCCCCTTACAGTTCTTAAACAAATATTTTGGGTTATGCTATTAATTTTTAATTCCATTATTTTTACTTCTTGCAGTTCTTGTGTGGTTCGTGAAAAAAAGCCTACACTCCAGGGATGCAAGAGGAGGAACAGCCTGAGGTAGGGCTTGGAGCTGAAGATTATTTTGCTCAGTAGAACTGTAGAAAGGGTCAAGACTGTGAATGAGACAGGTTCCTCCACTCATCCTTAGGGAAGGTCTGCAAAGTCAGAGGGTTGAGTCTACCAGCATGAGACTTCATTTAAAACAGGGGGTGGGGGGCTGAGTACTATTTTTTTGGCCACACTTTGGTGATTCTTTTCAGGGTCCTTTTCTGTTTGATGGCAAAAGTTAAAAAGGATCTTTTATATTAATTTACTTGCAAATGAGGCATTGCAGAAAATAACCTAACGTGCTTAAATGAATGATCTCATTTGTACATAGGTTAAGTACCTCTCCAGACTAAACTGAGGTGCTTTTTTCTGTCCTGTTTGTTCCTTTTTTTCTTTCATTCCTGGTTATTGCAAAACCTTTTTCTGGTGTAATAGGTGAAGTTCAGGAGGTTTTTTTCTTACAAAATATAAGAATGTCTGTCACTGTGTCCCTTTAGTCAGACTCTTGAAGAGATGCTCAGTGCTTTTCGCACTGCAACGTTGTAATGATGACAAAGCCAGAGTAAGTGACAGGATTAATTCCCTGTTTTACAGATGGACACATTTTTTCAAAATATTTTTGTGACTACAGTTATGTATGCAAGCAGTAGAGTCAAGCCATATGTTGTGATCAAAAGCTGAGCTCGTGTTAGATTAATTTGTGAATGTAATTGCAATTTTCAGTGTAATTGCAGTTTTCACTTGTCAGTGGATGGTCTTGTGCTTTGTAGTGAAAGGATGATACATTGCTGTGAATGTTTTAAACTTTTGAACTGTAGAGCTCTTGTACTTTTTGGTCTTACTCTGTGAAATGCATGATACATTTTGCCTTACCTTCAGTGGGGCCAAGGTATAACATCCAGATTTATTATCTGAAAATTAGTGTTTGGCATAATGGAGTGCAAGAAGAAATTAATCACTTTTGTTGAAAGCTCTTAACAACTGGATGTCCTTTGTACAGTCCTGTTTTAAATCTTACCAGGTTAAGTACAAAGTAAATAAACCAGTCATTCCAGCTAAAAAGCTGCCAGCCTTCAGTAGAGCTTGGCTGCCTGATTGTTGACTCTTTAATACTGCCTTTAACTTGGAAGGTATTTAAATGGTGATCCTATCTCTTAACTTTTTTACTCAATATTGTTCCAAAATTCCAAATTCTCCCAATAAGCATCCTGATTCAACTTTGAATTAAGGTAGTTGCTTAAAGATCAGCTTTCCCTGATTCATAAGTCTCTTTTCTTTACTTACACTCCCTCTCTGTCTTGGATGACATAGGCTGAATGACTGGGATTCTTTGAATTCTATGTATGAGTTTAAAACTTGCCTTTAGTTGAAAATACAAAAGGTTTTGTTAGCCAAAGACCTGCCTTGAATGCTTCTAGTGATAATACTTAGAAGTCAGTCTCTGGGAATCTTTTCAATTGTCTTATGATCCTTTAGAGAACAAAACTATATTGTTTAATTACTTTACACTTATTCCAACACAATAAAATGGTTAGTAGACTCTTCTAGAATGTATGTTTGTATCCTTGTGAGTCCTGATTGTCAGACTCCTGACAAACTGATGCTTACTGGTAGTCGAGTCAAGTATGTTATCTTATAAATGGCAATGGTATTGCAATCATCAGTGGACATTTTAGTTTCCAGCACAGAAAATGCTGTAGGAGTATTAGAGATTAATTTGTTATTTTTATTCTAGAACCAGATTTTTTAAAAATCCATATTATCTTTTGAAATAGTCATGAAATAGTTAGGTTTTAATATGCTCTCTCTTGTACTCATCTGGCTAGGAGAAAAACAGCTGTAAAACTACAGGGGTTTTGAACTGTTTATACTGTTTAAATTATTTACTCGCTTGGATGTTATATGTAGGCTCTAATTGAGCAAACTCACAAGGGGAAAGATGTATTAAAACATTTCATTTTAATTCCCAGCCTCCTTTTGAATTTGTTTCATACAGGCTGCTGCAGATCCAATGTCCTCCTCCGATGCACCAGAAGATGGACCAAAGGAAACATCAAGTGTATCCCAGAATATCTGTATGTTTCTGGTTTGACTGGGGAAGGGGTATCACATTTTTCCTTACCTAATCGGGGTGTGGTGTTTGCACAAAAGGCAGATACAAATGAGGTCATATCTGAGTTAGTCTGTTCATGATTTGTAGGAGGGCCCAACTGCATAAACCAAACCTGGAAAGAGCAGTGACATATTGATTGTCAGTTTGCTTCTCCTGTGCTTTCAAAGGAAAGTAATGGGTTTTGATTTAATAGGTATACTCAGCTATTGTTTTAATGTCAGTCACTGCTCTCTGAGCCAGAGGTGGATAAGTATGTTTGCTTTGGCATTCTGGCATCTACTGTTATGTTATTGAATCAGTTGTCCCAAGTGGAATGCTTTGCCTGTGCCAGCATGATAATATTTTGATATGAAGACAAACCCTGCAGCATGTGGGAATAGAAGTGTTGCAGTCAAAACTCTCTTGTGAAGCTCAGGAAAAACATCAGTCCTTACCTTTTAGTGGTAGGGATCAGAGAATGGCAGACGTTTCTTTTCCTGAGAAGAGAAAGCAAAGGCTTTTCAGGATTTGCTTTGTTTATTGCTATATGGTTGTGGTGTTAATGCATACAATGCTTATTTTCAACAATGGGAACATTCAGATTGTGCTTTTTTGGCAAATAAGAGACTCTAAACCACCATAGGGCAAGTTAGTGGGTAACAGCAGGATTTCTATAATGCTGAAGTTGCTGAATAATCCCTAGGGATTGCAGCTTTCAGAAAAAACAGTCATGGGAGCGAACAGAGCTTTGACTAGAGTTATAGGAAAAGCATTCAGGCCTAAAGAAGCAGATTCATTTTTTATGTTTCTTTTTTGTCCACATGTAGAAGTTGGTTTAATGAAAACTGTAGCTGCTCCTGAGCATGTTTTCTTTAAATCATAACAAATGGTACTGCACTGATACACCAGTTTTTCTTCACATGAAACAGTATTCAGTCCAGTTCTGAATATGTGTATGAGGTGAAGGCTTGAAAAATTATTAGAAATCCCTTAAGGGTTACTTAAAAACCACTTTGAACTGGGGGGGGCATCTGACCCATAAATGTCTTTAGGATAGATGAGTATTAAAGGAAAGTACCATGCACGCTTCCCCATTCTTTATCTGTCCACTTCTGACCACTGTGGGAGGCAGGATATTTGCTCAGGTAGATTTTGGTTGATTACTGTGGATGCTTTTGCAATTTTATGACTGTGAGTGCTACAAATGCAAGGGCCCTACATCATCTTCCTTTTTCAGTCATGTTTAGCCCACTCCCTCCTTAGCATCACCATCTGTTTTGGCTCCTACAGGGTCTTAAATCAGACCATACTGATTGTAACATGCCCTGTTCTTGGGTATAAAGCATGAAGTAGTAGGCTGTCAAAATGCAAACTAAGAAGGGTGTTGGAGGGTGGCTTTTGCCTTAGGTTTGTTTTTTTTTAATATAAAATCTTGTAAGATAAATATTTGTGGGAAAAATCTAGGGCCAGAGCCACAGTTTCATGAACTAGGTTTGTGAAATGAATGTATGGTAGGAGGCTGTAATTTATCTGCATTTTAGACATCCTGCCTGCAAACAGATTGATGGTGACTCATTCAAAGTTACTCTATTTCCCATTGATGTAAAACTGAAGCTTCTCTATCTCAGTTAATGAGGCTTTCTGACATTTAGCAAGGAACTGTGATGGAACTGATCTTCATGTTTTCCATGGCAAGCCTGACATAAACAGGCTGAACTTAACATTTTACTGTTTTGATCTTAAATAGTTGGTTGTTCAAACTAAGAAAGAATGATTGGTTTCCTGACCTGAATACCTAATCAGTTTTAATTTTCAGTTATATACTGATCCCTGGTGTGTTAATCACAGAAAAGGCTAAGATTGGTACAGTAGTACATGTGCCAATATGTGCAGCTGACTTTACCAGCATGCTCACACCATTATACACATTATACATATGTGTTGCTATTGCTTATACAGATAAAATCCCAGAAGGGAATGCTCTTGTTCTGGAATTTAAGACATGTTTTTTTAAATTTTATTTTCCGATTCAGTGTATACATTTTCTAAGTATTCTTTGCTTCTCTGTCCACCTCACCTGCCACACAGCTTCTCTCTTTCCCTTACTGAACTGCATGGACAGCCTGTCCCAGTGTCCACAGGGTAGGAAACCTGGACTGAGACCCATGCTTGGAGGCAGCCTCTCCAGTGGTGGCACTCTCAATGATGTAGCCTCAGAATTGAATGTAAGATTACAGTGGTAAATCAACGGCCTTTTAGCTCTGCTCTGCTGTTTAGTGGCAACATTTTTATTTTCTGTTTTACTTGCTTGCACTTTATAGTGATGTGTGCTTTCCTATTTTTATTTACATTTATAGCTGATGCAGATGCATTTAAAATTCTCCTGGAGATGAAGATGAAGAAGAGGCAGAAAAAGCCTACTTTGCCAAGCACTGTGACTGAGCTTGGCACTGAGGATGGTTCTCAAGTTTATGTGGTTGGAACAGCCCATTTCAGTGACAGCAGCAAAAAGGATGTAGTGAAAGTGAGTACTAAGTGGGAGTCCTTCAGCAGCATGTTTATAATGATGTCAACTTAAGCAGTAAGTAGAATGAAGTCCATCTCTCTGACTTGGTTCTGAGCTAAAACCTCCAGGTTCTGGTTTTTCTGGTTAGCTGTTGGAGGGCTGATAATTTTTGGATACTATACATTGCTTTTGCATTTCAAATATTTTAATTTTTCCTTAAACAACAAATGCAGATACATTGTGAGTGTTTAAAAGTCTCATGGTACAGTAGAAGTTGCCATGATACAGCACCACATCACACAGGCACTGCATACTGTGGTTGCTGCAAACTCATTGTGATGGGGATTTGCTGAGAAGATGCAAAGCCTAGAACAGACACTGCAGTTTAAAATTTCTCTGTGCCTGTGGTGTATAATACTGAGCTGTAAAACTGTGCTGCCCCAAACCTGGGTTCCATTCTCAAGGTGCAAATAGGTGCAAAGGTCTAGTGAAAGCAGTAACTGTTTCACACTGTACCTTGTGCAAAGTCTGCAGTTTAGAGTGGCTTTATTCTGTGAGGGCCAGAAGGGGAGGAATCTTGTGCCAGAATCATTAAGCTTATTCTAGCTTTGATTGCAAATTATCAGAGTATGGTAAAAGAGACTTAATAAATATGAAAAGTTTAAAATCAAGATTTCCGTTCTCCCCTTGCCCAGTGTTCTCCATCTTCCTATCCCAAAGCCTTCAGGAACTAAAGCATTTCACTGTAATCTTCATTAATGTTTTTATCAATGTATAGCTGCTTGAAGAAGTCCTATCTTCTAATTGAAAATGATTGCTGGAATGTGCTTTTATTAAGTCCCTTTTCTTGTGAAAGTGCTGATACTGGCTGCATTTCTGTATAATCCTTCCTAAACTGGTGTAAATTAATTCATCTTTTTTTAGACAATACAAGAAGTGCAGCCTGATGTAGTTGTGGTGGAACTATGCCAATACAGAGTTTCTATGTTAAAGATGGATGAAAAGACATTATTAAAGGAAGCCAAAGAAATAAACCTGGAAAAACTTCAACAAGCTATAAAGCAGGTATGAATCCCACGGAGAAAATGAAAGGTTTGTCTTATGAGCAATTTGTCAAGTTACATCAAAAAAACAGTGTTCCCACCAGCTGGGAACCTAATGCTATTCATGTAGGTAAGAGTGCCACTACAATGGCAAAGTTAGGTTTGGATTTGGTGGTTTTTTCAGAGAGATTATTGAGGGCTTCTGTTCAACAATGGAGTGTTTTGCACAGTTGTTGACTTCAGCAGGAATCCTCCTGGGTTTACCAGTTGCTCCATTTGCAGGACATAAATCCAACTTTGTAACTCTAATGCTCTACTAGTGTATTTGAATATCGTTCCTGTAATCTGCATCTGTATCACAAGTATTTCAGGAGCACTTTATTCTGGTGTTGTGTGTCATGATCTGTGTAGCTGCATTCCTTCTTAGTCCTGAAGTGTAGCCCTTTCTTTTTAATTCGCATCCCCTTGTCTTTTGAGTAGTTTCTAATTAACAGCAGGCCTTGAGGGATTTTTTTATTTTTTTTTCCTAGTCTGGGCTAAAAAGTGTTGGGATTCTATTCAAATTATTACTCTGGCAGCTGGACACCACATAGGATGTATGTGCAAAACAAGCGTTTCCCGTGTTTTTTCAGTTTCACCCATTCAACTTAAATATAAGTAATTTTAAGCTAGGCACAAAGTTGACTTAAAAATGACAGGATATTTGACTAGAATGGCAGTAGGTGGCCAATAGTAAAAAGAGGTTCCAGTGCCCAGATGAATGAACAGATTCATAGATTGCTATTTTGACTGTGTGGCAATTATATAGTGGAATTATTTTATTGATGTAACTGGGGACTTGGCAGGAGTACACACCTCGTAAGGATTTAACATCCACCTACACAGAAGCACTTGGAGTGGCTCAGGGCTGGTCTGCCTGTGTGTGTGTGCACAGTGTCTTGGTGCAGGCTTTTCTGACTCAATATTGAGTTAGGTAATAATGTGTCTTTCCTGTTTTCTTTATTTATGTCCTAGCAAAGGGAAGAACATTGCAAAACAGTTGCATATTGCATGAATTACTGCATCCATCTGTTTATTTTAGGTAAGGTGGCTTACTCTGATGCATGTAGCCAAAATAATGCATGTTCACAGCAACCAGAGCAGCATAGCTGGAGTGGGGGTCTTCTGACCCAGTAGACAGGCACAGGATCCTTTTTTTTCAGTATCAAAGGTAAATGCAACAGGTTTTTTTTCTGTGTTTCTCTGGTAAGAGCAAAAGGACAATGAAAACAAAATAGTAGACTTTTTTTCTCTGTAATGTAAATTTGTGTTGGCAGCTTTGTAATTAGCACTTCATTCCAGGACATGAAGGGGTCTTCTGTGCAGACTGTAAGGAAGAGACTATATTGACTCCAAAGGCAATTCTTCCCATTGTTACAGCTCAGCCTTACTCTCCTTTGTCACCAGGGATAATGCAAATAATAAAATTTGTATGTTGTGACTTTAAAATAATGTATTTCTCCATTTGTAATCTCAAAAAAAAGCCCCAAACCATGCCCTTCCTCCTTTGATTCAGTAGCAGCATGGGTTATATAGGGAAAACCAGGAAAAATAGTCCAGCTATCTCATGCCAAATTACAGTATGTTTTTCTCCAGTGAAAATTAAACCAGCTGGTAAGTTGCTCAGTCATGCTTCAATTTGACTCATTGAAGTATGCATTCAGGCCCAAAATGACACTGAAAGTCAAAACTGCTTGTAATTTTCCCCCAAGAATCAAATTAGGAAAAGAAAACTGTGTCTTTTCAAAATCACTTGTGTAAATCTTAAGCAGTGAAGTTGTGTTTCATTGCTCTTATCTGAAGTTGGAAGCTGAGTAGTGTGTTAGTATGAAACTATTATCACGCTTGCAGAGGGTCACAGGTATTCACAGCTTATCAAACAACTGTTGCAGGTTAAAAACATCCTTCATCAAGCTCCTCCTTGAATTTCAAAACCCTCACAGCTGTTTGCAGAGGACTATCAGTTAGCTTTCCATTAAGCAAAGCAACACAGTGCAGACTGGTACCTGGCTCAGGTGCAGGTTACCTGAAAGGTGCACAGTAACAGTTGGCTTAAACCAAACTGGTAAGACAGGTTTTGTCTTATCTTCTCCCTGGCTTCCTGTTTCCACTTTTAGCTCCTGTGTCCACACCACGCCTGTGTAGCAGTCTGATCAGGGTTTGCTTTTTTAGCTGTATTTGTATGATTGCTGGTCCTGACCCAGAGAAGGAGATGTGAAACCTTTTTCTGTGGCAGAGTAGAAAGTAAGCTGGTGGCAGCAAAATCTTAGCTCAAAGTAGTTTGTTTTTTTTTAATCTATTGCTTTAGGCTGAAGTTATTGTGTTGGAATATATTGTAATTTTTTTTCAATGCTTCCACCAGTGAAAAAGTTCAGCTACAACACTTCGTGTTTAGGTAACCTACAGGATTGTCCTATTAAATAAAATTAATATAATGTGAATTGGTAGATGGTAAGTACATCCATATGTACTGCAGGCTGTTGTCACTTCCTACCTTCACTTCTCCTTTCAAGTCTGACTGTTGTCCTTAGAGAACAGCAGACATCATAACCTCCAGCACACTTGGAGCAGTCAGAGAACCATCTCCAGGTGACAAGGCTGTGTTTGTACTGGGCTGTGTTCATGGGAATTAAGTTTTTTAAAAGAAATCCAGGGGACTAAAATACAAAGTCTTTGTTTGCCTCTGCCCACAGTTCTGCAGTTTGTGCTGCATCTGTGACTTGTTAACAGAGTTGAAGAGCCCCAGGGCCCCCTCCTTAGGCTGTAATAAGCATTTCTGTGCTGAGTCTGGTGGAAGATGTGGCTGCTTCAGGAGACCCCTGGTAGCTGCCAGGGGAAAGGCATTAGAACCTGCAGTTGTATTTTTCCTGGGTGTTCCTCTTTTCACTGACTCCAGGCTAGTTATATTGATTATATTGACCACCAGAGCACATCTTCCTCAGCATCCTTTCCAATCTCTTCTCATTTGGTATTTCTTTGCACATTTTCTAGTTCAAGTATTATTTTGAAGAAGGACTGTGCTAAGATTGTACAGCACTGTGTTGTTGTTTCTACTTTGTTCATTTCCTGGTAATCCCTTGACTCTTCTTACTTTCTGACTGCTAATGAGCACTGGGATGCTAAAATTGGTATTTTGCTTAAATCACTTTCTCTATCCCTACCTGCTAATAGCTCTGTATCCCTCTGCCTGTTCAGTTAAGTTTCCATCTATTTGTGCATGGTATTTGCTGCAGTTGCATCTAAACTGTGACATAGTTGCCAGCCATTCCCAGCTTAATGTTTTTTTGTGGTCCAGCTTTCCTGTATCAGACATTGAGTTATCTGGTATTGGTAATAACCTCTTATACTGTTTTGCTTCTGTTATTTTTGCACATTATGCTTTTTATCCTCACTTTTTGGTGACTGTCTGGTTATTGCTACATACGGCTGCTTGTCACCTTTTATCTCATTGATGCTTCGTAAATATGGCAAGCACTGAGTTTCAGGCAGGTTAACAGCACAAATGACTCAGACATACTTCAAAGATGCCTCTTTCTGTTAGCCAGCCAGAAGAGTCTTTCTGTCATAGTGTAAAAATTTAACTACAAATACATCAGTCCTGAAGGGGAGATCAGCCAGCAAATAGCCTCCAACTGCATCATCCTAGTTTTCTTTCTGAGCTTCTGGAAGCTCTTTTCTCCCAAGCTTTTGAACTGGATCTCAAGGATACTGAGACTCCTTTTTCTCACTGACCTCTTGGTTCTTTGTCTCTCACCAGCAGCCCAGCACCCACCCTGTATTTATGCCAGGTTTGCCAGTTTGTAGCATGATAGAGCAAATAAACATCATACTTTAAAAACAGCACCTCTCTTTTGCCAGTTCTGGTTGCCAGTCTCAGTGACTCTTGAGTCTATTTAGCTGCAGAAACTGCCCTGCAGCCTCTGGATGGGTCACAAGCATCAGATGTGGCACAGGGTGGCTCATTTGAGCACAGCCCTGGGAGTAAAGAGGGGAGTTCATGACCTTCCTCTGTAACTTCAAACAGTTGTAAACAACTCGAGCTATTCATGTAACTTCATCTTCAGATGTGTGATGCTGGTGATACAGCAGGAAATTAACCTTTGGCAAGGGAAGAGGGAAGGCTCCTTTTGATATCTGTGTGGGCTGATACCATATTGGAGGAGATGTGTGACCAAGGTGCAGGTTATGTCTGGGGATGGGTAATGCTCAGCCACTGAGTCTTGATTGTAAGAATATTTGGTTGAAGACATCCAGAACTGGACAAAAGAATGGATTTATTTGAGGTGTTTTTTCATCCTTTTTGTAAAAGGATTGGGAAGGGCAATTTTGTGTAAGTATATATAAGATAATTTTTTTCTTTGGTTTTTAGATCTCAGTTTAAAAAATAGTGAACTGCAAGGAGAGGCCTTCAGTCTGCTTGTGGGAGTGAGTCATACTCAAGGATTTTTTCTGAGGTCATCTGTGCCAAAGTACTGCACAACAATTTCTTGCACAATACTTGATTCTCAGTGTTTCTGTGTTTGTTACCCAGTCCCCAGCATAGTGTTTCCTAGGATTATGGACATGTTTATGAAGAGACCACATCTTCTTCCCTTTCAGTATATCCATAATGTGGCATTCACTGCACATTCAATGGAATATAGTCTGGTGGTCCCTTTTTTTCTCTAATCAGATAGATCAAGAAAAATTAAATGCACAATGGGAACTGTTTTACCATTCAGTTATTGAGGCACTTTGTTCAAGCAGGTATAGCACATACAGACTGAAGTCTGGATGCCCTCTTTCCTTTTCTTAACTCTGACATGCATTTTTGTTGAATGATAGAATATTTTGGTCACACACTGAAGTGAAAAGCTACTTCACAACTGATACAAGCTGAAATAAGAGCTGTGTAGGGGATTGGGTCTAAATGGTAGCTTCAGTGCTGCTTCTTCACAAAAGTAATGTGTTTTTGTGACTATGAACAGTACATTCTTCTTCTGAGGAAACCATATAGCTTGTTGACTTTTTTTCTTTTTTTTTCTTTTTTTAAAATGTTTTTCTCCCTCTTCTGCCAGAATGGAGTCATGTCTGGATTGATGCAGATGCTGCTTCTGAAGGTTTCTGCTCACATCACAGAACAGCTGGGAATGGCCCCTGGAGGAGAATTCAGGGAGGCTTTCAAAGAGGTGCGAACTTGAGAATGGTGTTTCTGAGGTCAAATTCAGTGGCCTTTTTGCTCCCAGAGTCCAATTAAATAAAATTATTTGTTCGTGACTCAAAAAGAGCTCTCTGATAAGCAGTAAGAATCGTCTTTGGGTTCAGAGTGTACTTGAAAGTACAGAGGTTTGTAGCCCTAAATGGCATGAAAGCAACTCCAAAAAAAAAATGCTTCAAGTAAGGGTTTTTCTTAGTAATGTTTCTAATGGCATTTATTTTAATTTAATTACTAATTGATTTATTTTGTTCCTGTTAAATAATTACTTTTAAATTCTGGATATGGATCCTGTTACTGCTGATGGTGTCAGGGTTGCAGGCTGTGAGAACCAACTCTAAAGCATTAGTGATATCTAAGAAAGTTTTTTTGGAAAACTGAAATATCTGTCTGTTCTGTTAATCATATCTGGTCTTTTAACATTCCCTTTTGGACTACTGCCAGCTGTGATACTGGGAAGTAAATTGTAGCTGGACCTGTATTTGTATCACACCTACTCTTTATTTGTCTTGGTGTCACCTTGCAGAATATATCTTGCTATTTCATGTAAACTTTGTACTAGTAAGAAAATCTGAGATTACAGAGCTGTTAAAGAATCTGGAAAAAAATTTTTGGTTTAGCCTTAAAAATTGAAAACTGTTTCAAGGATTATTTTCCTGAGTATTCAGATTAGAGTGAAACATTTTAAGTGGGAAGGATATTACATATATTTATATATGTATATATATACATACACACACACTAGCTCTGTCCTGTTCTAAAGTGGTTGTTTGAAATATTAAACAGATATGGTTGGGTTCTTTTCCTACAGGTATGTAGGAAAGAATTTTCTAGAAATTTTGTATTGTGCCAAAATTTGTCAGTCTAAGCTACAGCAAAGTGTCACCTCACTTGGTCATGTGGTATCTGGCTCTTGTTTCATAAGCTCCTTCATAAATATATTTTACCATGACAAACTGATAGGTTAGTGATCCTGACAAATCTTAGGTAAAAGCAAAATGGCCCCAGTTATCTCAGCCTAGACTTTGTTCAGCCCCAGGTAAATATTGAGCCCCATCTGCTCAACTCAAGCAGCCATAAGAAAAAGCTTTCTGTTTAACTAAACATAACCTGGTGAGTAAGGCATTACAGACTAATGCTTCTACTGCAATATACCTGTGTGTTTTGTAGCTGATGTTGTCCTTTATGAAAGAGTATTTTGGAAATTTTATTTACTGCAAAGCCAAAACATTTTCAATGTTGAAGTATGAGGCTATTTTCCACTTTTTAAAGATACCCTGTATAACACAGTAAACCAAGCTTTTAATTAGGTTGTACTGTGCTGCAGTATGAAATGTTGACTAGTGATTTGTATCTTTCAGGCCAGCAAAGTACCTTTCTGTAAATTCCATCTTGGAGACCGACCCATCCCTGTTACATTTAAGAGAGCAATTGCTGCACTTTCTTTCTGGCAAAAAGTCAAACTTGCTTGGGGTCTTTGCTTCTTATCTGACCCAATCAGGTATGAATAAGTATCTCATATGTTTACTGGGGTGAATTGTTTAATGATTCAGTTCTGCTTTAGTACAAACTAGAAGTCCTTGGTACCTGGTCTGTAAAACTTGAAGTTAGGGAGAAAATAAATATACAAAATGCCTTGCAATAATCCATATATTTTTAAGATAGCTGGATTTCTGATGTTGTTCCAGCTTTTTCTTTAATTTTTTTAATATATTGCTTCCAGGTGAACTGAAAGATTTTGTGCTGAGGAATTCCTAGTGTACTTAAGAGGGAAAAAATATTTTTTTTTTTATGCTGGAAATAAAATATTTCCCACTATCATTTGTAGATATTCTAAACAGAAGAGAGTAGGGCTTCAACATATTAATTTATACTTCTTTAAGAATTGCAAAGACTTGGGCTTGCTGTACTCAATTGCATCTGGATCAGGGCAGCTTGAAAACTGAATTTGCTGTCTAAGCAGGTTTTTGGAACAAGAGAAAATGATTTAAAGTCTGGGCAACATGACTTCATGGTTACTGCCTTTATAAAAGGACGTTGTTAGGAACTTTTGCCTTGTGGTAATGCTTCTCAGACAGCTATTCTCTTGCTCAATTTGGGTTCCTCTGCTCTTCAGAGACATCCCTGTGCCAAATTTGCATCCTCTTTCCACAAGCAGATGTGTGATACCTTGCTTGAACTGGGTGAGGGAGATGTGCAGCTGTCATCCTAAATTCAATCTGTTCTTACAAGGCTCACAGTGGTGAGAGGTTTACCAGAAATGGGTTCTCTGTGCATGTGGTCCCTGAATCTCAGTGCCTTTCTCATACTTCATTAAGGGAGCTCTGCACAACTCATGAAGTGATCTATGGCATTTTTTCCAGGCTTTCAAAATTGGGCCAGGACTCAAACTGTGCTTGGCACAGTCAAACCTTCTGTTTTCCAGTTTTAGCATTTGCTCAATTGTCATTTCCTGTAAATACTTGCTGTTACATTAATCTGTGAGTTGAGTTTGACCTTCTTTCAATCCATTAACTACAGTCCATGTGCTCAGTAAGTTTTCTTACTACTCTAATACTATCATGAAATTATTTGGAGGCTTTTGGGAGACATTGCAGGAAATATTTCTCTGCTATTTCTCCCATTTTTTAAATCATCATTAAGAACATTCTGATTTTCAACTGCATTATTAAGATAACTGTGTTATATGTACACTAGCTTCCCACTGGAGCCTGAACATAACATCTTAGATTTTGTTATACAATTGATGGATCTGTTATGTTGATTTTTAAAAGTAACATGTGGATAGGGGTTGAAAAGGGAAGGTGCTTATAATGGGGAAGTTGTTGGGGTATTATGCACCCAGACATCAACATGAGATTCTGTGGAAAACAGAGTAATAATTCAACATCAGATTTCTGTTAGTCTGATGTTTCTATGAGCTGTTGAAAGCTTGCAATGCATTTCTGCTTTTGATTGTCCTGTTGACATTTATAGTGCTCTCTTGATCTTGGGAACTTACGAAAGCATATTTGGCATTATTCTTCAGTAGACAGTGGTACAAAACCAAATTATTCTCTTTCCACAGCCTATGACTATACCACAGCTGGGAGTGCAAACAGAAGTTTTTAACAGCACCTATAAAAAATATAGAAGCTCATTACATTTATTCCTACAGTTCATATTTATTTCCTGCCCATTTCCTATTGTTCTGTTCAGGGAGTTGATTTATAACTTTGACTTCCATGCTGAAGACCTGTAATCAACACTAGGAACCTGCAGAATTCTTTCCATCCCCTCAGCCTGCACCTTACCTTGTGCTTTTTTTGTTCCTTAAATAGAGCCTCTGTGTGTTCAGTGATCAGATCTGCTTCCTCAGGAGTGTGTTGTGTTGTCTCTTCTAAGCTTAGAAATAAGCACTGAAAGTGGGGCACCATGATAACTATTTCCTTTGAAGCCCTTTTGCTCAGTTGAGGGAGTTGTCAGCTTTCAAACTGGGGTGAAAATCCAGGCAACTGACCTCTCTTCTTTCCCTCACTGTAGAGGAACTGTTAGGTATCTGGTTTTACAGGTTTAGGGAGTCGGTTTTGTTTTGGGGGAGGAGAACTGTAGCCTGTGGGTTTATGTCATAATGTGGATAATACCCATTTGTCTTCATTCATTGATTTGTCTGTATGGGCTTTAAAGCATAACATATTGAGAAAACTTGCCTTTCTTTCAGTAAAGATGACGTGGAGAAATGCAAACAGAAGGATTTACTGGAGCAGATGATGGCAGAAATGATTGGAGAGTTTCCTGATCTTCATCGAACGATTGTCTCAGAACGAGATATTTACTTGACCTACATGCTGAAGCAAGCAGCAAAGCAGATAGAGCTACCTCGAGCTTCAGAAAGTAATATCATAATCAGCAAGGTGTTCTTTGTGTACTGGTCCAAAGTTCAGTTCTTCTCTGGAAAGCTGGAATGTTCTGTTCATGTCTGCCACATTTCACTTTAGATCACAGTGATTAAGAAATTTAAAAGGGGTAATACTCTTATGTTGCAGACACCTATAGAAATAAAGAATTTTTGTAGAGTAGACTCCAAATCATTAATCCTTTCTCATTATGCTTTTTAAAACTGGAAAATATGTATTAGCCTTGACAGTTTTTTCAAAAGGCAGGCAGCTGGTATTGCAGCATAGCACAGGACAGTCTAGACTTACATTACCTGTCTCATTTCTACCTTGTTACCAGCTTCATTGTCATTACTGGCTCCTCAGGAGCATGTCTCTTGCTTGAAACTTGTGATTCTGCATGTTTCAGTGTAGTATAGATATACAGCATGATTCCATTTGTTTAGCCTTTGGAAGTATTTTGCTGCTGTATGTGATCTGAATTCCCTTCCTATATACAAGCTGAGGTATGTGTTACCTCTTATTTGCTGTGTTAAGATACTCTTTGTAATCACTTCACTGCAGACCTCTGGGGTACTGTCTCATGATTTAAAAAACAGCGAGGGGATTGCACTTGTTTCTTCTATCTCCCTTATCTAATATTACCTCAATGCTGCCTTTTCCAAACACAAAAGTATTTCCTATTAGCTCAGTTCATGTGGCTGAAAGAGGCACAGATGCATTCAATTACTTGGTCCATAGAGCAGGCTGAAAATTTAGTTTTATTGTTCATCCTGGCTGGGTCATGAGCTACAAGAGGAATTGTTTAGCAATTCCCCTGCCCTTTTTTTTTTTTCCCTCTAAATCTACCCTCTTAAAAGCTCAATTTCTGGATCACTGATTTAGTGGATGCCTGCAAAACTGGAAGGGGTTTATATGCATTATGAAGGATTTAAAATAGAAGATGGGACAATATAAGAAGAACGTGAGGGTCCACCTGACTGATAGTCATGTGTCAGTCTCTTAGTTAACAAGAGACAATGCCAGAGATGGTTTTGTGTAGAAGCTGTGCATTTATATTGTATACATATGATTTGTTTTATGCATTTGTCCTCGTGAGACGCAAAAAGAAAAAAAGGAGGAAGAAAGTCAAATATTTACTTAGGACTCAGAGTCAAATACAGAACCCCACAACTGAAGTGAGCAGAAATAGGGCATCATCACCATTGTCCAGGTCATTTGCTAATGTAGATAAATTCCTGGAGGCTATTTGATACTGGTCTGATATATTCCTAAATGAAGTCTGATTTGTTCCTGGCCTTTGTTTAACTATTTGCTTGGGTGAACTCTTCCAAAGATCTTGCATATAAAACTTTCACACTTAGTTTTTCATTCTGTCCTTACTCCACACAAAATACTCTGAGAGAGGGATAAAAACTTCTTTCTGAGTGTCAGGGTGGGCTTTAAACATTGTTGGTGTCATCTTTGAATCCTGCCCAGAAGCAGACAGGAACATACAGGTGGAGGTTGGAGGGCTGTGGATGTGCTGTGGACAGCCCATTTTGCTGAGTGTCACGGTTTAACACTGGCCCAGCAATTAAACCAAATAAGAGATGTTCTCTATTAATTCCCCTCTCCTCCCTGACAAGGAAAGGAGAGGGGATAAGGGAGAGAGGCTTATGGGTTGGAAACTAAACTACACAACTTTAATGAAACAGTAATGATAAAAAGGTAAAATTACTAAATATATAAAAATATACAGGAAAAATTGATCCCACGTTGCTCCCCCCTTTCCCCCAGTAACTCTCACGTCACCACCGAGGCTGCAGGGCAGCCCTGGGAAAGTCCAGGCTGGACCCCTGGGGTCAGGAGCAGTCGGGAGCTGGAGGCAGGAACACACAGATTCAGGCTGGCACAGATCAGGACCACAGGCAGAGGAATGGGCAGAATCCTCCCAGGATGCTGAAGCAAACAGGCGAAGGAAGGGCAGGAAGAGCAGGAAGAAGGGGTCTGACCCTCGTGATCCCTCAAATTTATACTGATTATGACGTGTATGGGATGGAATACTCTGTGGTGAATTCTGGCATTTATCTTGTCCAGTCCTCCCCAGAGGAGGGGTTCAGGTGGGACCTCTTTATGCCTTCTGGAGGGTAAAATGTTCCTCAGAGCTGAGCAGTGTCCTTGGCTCTGCACACCAGTCTCTGGCAGTAACTATAAACATCCAGTGTTATCAGTCCTAGAAGCAGACACTGTCTGAGAAACTTGCTGTTAATTTCAGCAAGTGCAGCTACTTACAAGAGACTTAGCTGAAAGCAAAAGTACAAGACAGAAAATCACCTTTATCCTGGCCCAAACCAGGACACTGAGGTGCTGTGTTCTGCCTCTGTTGTGGTTGCAGCTCCCACGTAAAGCCTAGAACAGGCTGATGAAATGCAAGTCAAAAGAAACAATTTTGGAAATGTGTACAATAGTTCTAGTATTTTCAGTAGAGTTCTGTTTCTTTTTCAGGGCGGAGGGAAGGAGAGGCTGCTTTTCTTTTACTTTTTCCTGGAAAAATCCAGAGTGAATTTTTATAGCAAGGCAGTGGAACTCAGATTTTGTATTTATGTATAATTTTCCCCAAAGGAAAGCAGCCTAATCACTATTACTTAGAAAATATGCGGTGAAATATTTTAATTGTGGTGTGGCACCATTTTTTTTGTTGGGAGAGAGGAAAAAAAAATTTCAGGAACAATATTTTGGCTTCCACTGGGAATTAGGGAATGTGTATGGTAGATGGGGGGTGATGGTTAGATCTGGTGGATGTTGCAGTAGTCAACAGGGACCAGGCAGCTGCTGCAGATGAAGGGTGTGGGTCTTGCTGCTCCTTGCTGAGGCCAGGTCTGTCACAGGCACCTTGGGAGGGGCAGGTGTGGTACCAAGCACTGTTCTCTAATGGATCATGCTGCTTGGTAGCCCAGATCTTGTCACAATTGGGATGTGTGGCAGCTACCAGTGCCCAGAGTGGTGGAGAAAGCTCTGTGTTCAGGGGACAGTGAAGCCCAGGGCTGTGCCTGACAAGTGGTACAAAAACATGACCCATACAGGAAGAAATTAGTTTAGCTTTCGTCTGCTGAGCTTCTCTTCCTGAGGATGCAGTATGATCCCTGGCCAGGTCTGTTTACTTGGACAAACATTTCCTGAAAACCCAGAAGCCATGCAGATTTTTTTTTTCATACTTTGAACATAAGAGGCAATAGGTGAAGTGTTTAGCTTTTATTATGTAATAGGCTTTTAACACCTAGTAGTAAGAGTCCCTACCTCTTGAAAAATCCTTTTGTAATCTCGCACATTGCCTATTTATAGCTTGAAATTGTTTTGCTAATGTGTTCCTGTGTTTCTATCTTTCTTTCTCAGCTGAACCTAGAAAATATATCCCAGCTGTTGTAGTTGGTGTTGTTGGGATGGGTCATGTACCTGGAATTGAAAAGAACTGGAACTCTGACTTAAACATCCAGGAAATAATGAGGTAACATTTATCCTTTTATACATGTTGATATAAGAACTTCTCTTCCTAAAAGCAGCAGTTATTGATTTCAGGCTTGGTTGGTTGGTTTCGCTCTGTTTTGAAGAAACATCACTACTGTTATCCCTGCCCTGACAGCTCACTAACTTGCTGTGCAGTGCTTGTAGTTTGACTACCTCAAAGGAAAAGAAAATATCAAAGGAAACAAGTAAATAGTTGGATATCAAGGGAAGTAGAGATGATAAGAAGCCCTTGCCTAGAAAGAAAATTCACTGATCCACAGTTAAGGCTTCTAAAATGAGAATTCAAATGAGGTCTTTAGAAGATGGTGAAAACAAAACCAGGCTTCCAGTCTAGCTTAGGTAAATATAAATTGTTAGATGGCAGATTTTGTTGTGTCAGGACACTGCTAGCTGTGGCAATCTTACTATCATAATTGCCCATAGCCTATTTTTAACTTTGTATGTAGAAGTAATAATGTGTTTTAATGCCTATACCTAAATATGGGCTAATTTAAACCACATATCTGGTGAACTCTCCCTCCAAAGTACCTATTAAAATAGGTATACACACTTTGTAAAAGAAGGAATTGAAGAACCAAAGTTCTTCACTACCATAGTTCAAACTATGAGTATCCTATGAATAGCCACAAGGGTCAGGACTTGAGAAATATAGAAGAGATTATTGTATGACCTGGCAGTACTGTTCCATGGTGGTTTAGGATACTAGAGCCTTTCAAATATCAGCACTTTATTCCTACTTTATGTAAGCACCTCAACCCATCTGAAGTATGATTTAGAAATTTCTGGTGTCTGGATCCAAGAATGCAGCATATAGAAGCCCCACCTAGCCATGTATGTCTTTTTCAAGGCTAAGATTTGCCAGAAGTCATAAACTCCATGTCCATATTCCTCTGCACCCTTGCAAATGACCTGTAAAATGAGATTGCCCAAATCCATATAATTTAGGTTAATGTTGGTTATTTTGTTGACATTACAGAACTGAATAGCCAAAAACCTGAGCACAAGGCTTCAAATTTACAAGGAATATCTTTTCATCAAGTTTAGGTTCTTCGGCTTTTCTTAACCATGCCAGTGCCATAACTTAAGTGGAATGGTTGCAAGTATCTTTCATTAAAAAATAAGATTGCATTACATTGTGGCACCTTTGAAACAGCATGCAGAGGCCCCTCTGTTCCCTGTGAGAGAGTGATCTGAGTTGCAGTGAAGGCATGGGTGCCTGGGCAGCTGAGCTACTGCAGAGCCTGTTAGTGAAGATGCAGGGCCATGTCTCCATGTGGCTGTGCTTTCAAAGCCAGCTTTATTTTGAAGCTAGTATTAACTGTTTATTATACACTAAATTAATAAGACTGCTTGAAGACCTCCTGTGTCTGTTGGCCTCTGCTCTTCTGCTTCCACGTGGCCAGTACAGAGACTTCCAAGTGGCTCTGGAAGATCTTAAAGCCAGCAATACCTGACAAACTGCAGACAGCTTCATGCAAAGCTTCTCTGATTTGTCCACACTGTCCTCTGTAGAGCTTTGGAGGCCAAGAGTGCAGCAGGAGCAGGTGCTCATGCTGGGCTGGTCATCCCTGCCTGGCATCCAGGGATTGCTAAAACAGCCCCTGCCTGGCTCCAGACTTACCCCTTCTGCCTGGGCAAACCTGAATTTTTCCAGAATTTCCAAGCTCTGTTTTTCTCCATTACCCTGAATGACAGTAAGAGCACTGTGTAGGTATTGCACTTGGACTGTGTCCTCTCTTTCTTCTGACTTTTGTCTCTGTGCAGATATATTCATAGTAATACTGTAAAGAATTTGACAAACAATATTACATTACAGTATTATTCAGCAAGCCTTGCCTTGCTTATTTTCATCAGGTGATGGGCAAGTCAAAGTCGATAGCCATTAGGAGTGGCATAATACATTAAAAAAGCTTTTTCTACTTGTTCTTGTTGCTACTTAATTTGGCTGTAGCTCTTGAACATGAAAGAATGTTGTTTGTTCATGACACATCTGTTACCTGAAAGTCTCCTGTACTGGAAGGGGGAAAGGAACAGAATCTTTGTTTTGACTGGAAAATGCCTGTGTTTTCCAGCTAGCAGGTGTTAATATGGTTTTCTGTTTTTTGCTTCAGTGTGCCTCCTCCATCAGCTTCAAGTAAGGTTTTCAAATTTGTCATAAAAGCAACAGTTTTTGGACTGATGGGATATGGCTGCTACCGAATAGGCCAAAGGACGGTTCAGTTCTTTCTCTCGATGCCAGCAGCACAGAGCTATCTTCAGAAGCTGACAGAAATAAGGTCTCATCATTGAACATCAAGTAGAGGCACTGTGTGAAGAAGGTGGCTGAAAAAGGGTGATAGAGGCAACAACTGTGAACTGTACTGAAAGAAGAATGAGGATTCTAGGCAGAGATGATGTTGAACCAAGTTGAATTGCTGTATAATAGAAGATACGATACTAAAATTACACCAGCTATGAGCTAATATGAATAGGTTTGATTCCTGGTAAGTGTGTTGCATGAAACTACATGATTCCAGAAGGAGGTAAAAGAAATATGTGTGCAAATATGTATATTATATATATATGCATACTTTATATATAATATATATTATTGATGATGCAGTACAGACAGCTTAAAAAGTGTATGTTCATGACTTTTCCAGAGGAACAGAACAACACAGAGTAACCTAGTGGCTGCATCTGCTCCAAAGTTCAGGGACACTTGAATCAATTCTTTGCTTTTCTTTTTCCTTTTTTTTTTTTGGCTTAGGTATAATAATACCTAGTGGTTGTTTCTGGTGCCAGACACTTTTATGTGTAATTTAGAATTCTCAATGTGTGTTTTATACTTAAAACATTTAGGCATTTTTTAAACCGAAGAGCTTTCAAAAAATTTCAGAATTGTACAGGCTGTCATACATACACTGCTCAAATTTTTTACAAGCCTTACTGAAGAACAGGAATGTTGCCTTTAGATTGCATCCCTTGCTACCACCACCACCAGTTGAATGGTCTTTTCTCCTGCATACAGAAGGTATAGCCACACCATCAGAATGCAGTGTGGCGTGTGTCAGATGTTTACAGAACACTCTGTTCCTCTAGATTAGCTTATTTAAACTGTATTATTTAGCCAAATCCTAATGGATTCAGTATTGTAAATTTAAGAGACTAGAACTACTGTACAATTTACTTTTGTTTTTCAGACCTTTCATTTACTGGGACAAGAAGTCTGGAATTGATAGTACCTGCCCCTCATTTTTGATACATGAAAGTATTTTATTTATCAATGTAATTTCTCAGTGGATGAATATTTTAATCTATTTAATAGAAAAGCAATGTTCAATTTAGCTTTTCAAATTAGCTGTAGCATTTGGACTACCTGCTATTTATACATAGAATTATGGGTGCTTCAGACTGCTGTGATTTTCTTTCTTAATTATCCAGGACTGCCATCTATCATTGAGATATTTGCTTTTTTTTTCTTCTTTCTTTTTTTTTTTTAATCCTAGGCTTATATTTCATAGGAATTTTAGGTACCTTTTATACAGGATTTTCAATGATTGTAAAGTGCCCTCTGCAATCAGCTAGTCCCAGTTCAGCAACCCAGATAACTGTATCTGTCATATCAAAGTTTTAACCTGATGTATTTGAAGAGTCCCATTTGCTCCCGGGGCTCGCATGCAGTTGCTTGTCACTTAAAGTGAAGTTTCTGTTTCCATTAATTTCTTAACACAGGAACCAGTGTGTGAGGCAGAAGGAGGAATAGGTGGTTTTGTGCTTCTTTGTTGTTTTTGATTGCTTCAACAAAAAACAACAAACCACTTTTAGTAGGATATGATTCCCAAGTATTGTGTTGGAAGTCCTTTTGTACAGTCTGTTGTTTCCTGGAAGTATCTACATGTATCTTCCGTGCAGTGTTGTCTTTTTCAAGCTTTTCAAATGAAATTAAGGATCTAATGCTCCTCTTTGTGATGGCATTGACTTTGCTGGAAGCTGGTCTGTCCATGCAACCTGATGCTTTTCTGCCTTGCACTTGGAAAATTCTGAGTCCCAGTGCAGCAAATAATTTTAGTGCATGTTTATCTTTAAGCCCAATAAATCTGACCCCATCCTGCAGAGTTCTTCAGATGGTGCTAGGTGCTTCTGGATCTGGGCCTTAACAGCAGTTGTGCAGGGAATAAACCTTAGCAAATAAGAATGGTAGCAATTCTTGGACACAAAGTGAAAACAATAATACAGACAATGGCAGGGGCAGGTCCTTTTATTTTCTGTCTATTAGTGCTTAAGAATCCACCAGCCATCTCTTACCAAGAAGAAAAGCAGCATTTGTAAACATTTTGTAGAAGACTAGAGTGACTGCCTGAATTTTGATTCCTGATTTTTTGGTAAAGGTTTGATGTTGTTTACAATTAAGAAGTCCTATTTGAATAATTCTGTTACATTTTATGTACATTTTTAAAATACGAAAGCAAAAGCTTCAGCTCATTCTTCTCCTGGCTTTATTGACATACCAAAATACTGTTTTGCTGGTTGTTCTTTTGAGAATTTTTAGCTGGTAGAATTCAATATATTGAAGTTTTGCTTTAAATTATCTACAGATTTTTAAGGTATCTGCAGATATTCTAAAAGCTCTGTAGATCTTTGATATCTGTGCTCAGGTAATTTTACACAAAAAAAAAAAAAAACCAACAAAAAAACCAACAACAAAAAAACCACAAACAAATCTAAGGTAAATTTTAGGTACGAGCCTTAAACTTGGGTGGGACTAATGCTAAATGGTTGTCGTGGAGCATTCTTGCAGACTTAAATGTTTTATGCTTTTTAGCCAGAAGTGATTACCATGCAAGTTGTGCATTCATTATTCAGTTATTCTCTACAGTTAATACCTTAAGTTTATTGTTTCACTGTCTTTTTACAAAGCATATCAGTAGATTCTTAAAGAAGCCTGTTTGTGGACAGAGAATTTGCAATTTATCTTCCCCCTATTGCAAGTTGGCAAGATCATACGCATACATTGTTTACTCAGTGGCACTGGAAAGCCTGGTGAATTTGCAGAGCTAACAGTCCTATGAATTCATACATGAATGCTCAGTGTTGTGTGTTCAATGTGTTGTACTGTTTATGTAACATAATCAGTTGTTTAGGCCCATTCTTTTCTGTTCTAGTCAGTCCCTTCAGTGTTAACAGCATCCTGTAAAATTTAGATATACGTTGAATTGTCCCAGCCCCACCTCAACCTTATGAAGCCATATTGTATTTTTTTTGGTGACATGTACATCTGTTTCATGCATTTGTACATGTGATGTAAATTTGAAGTATTTTTAACAATGTGTGCCTTTACTCTAAAGTGATTTAAAGTAAACAGCAGTATGTTCTATGATATAAAAAAAATAAACTATTTTAACCATCATTTCCGTTGAAGGCATTTATTTTCTGGTTAATCAGTAATTTTATTGAGAATACTGGTTAGCTAGATCTAGCACATGATAATTTCACCAGCTAATTCATGTTTCTGAATAAGAAAGTCAGTTGGAGTAAATGCCTCCCACTGAAGGGCACCTGAGTGTAATGCTGAAATAGGGAAACTAATTTACCTACCATATGCAGTGGGTTAAGAGAAGAAGGGATGAGTTTCCCTGGTCTACTTAACATGCAGGGAGACACTTTTCAACGTGAGAACCTGAATTCAGGGTCCAGAGTTAGGCATGGTGAGTGGACTTGTTGCTTTCCTTGTGATGTCACTCTAGTGCTCAGTTGTGCCAAGGAGCTGATGGCCTTAGTCCCAGTCCAGCAAAAAGCTCAAAACACTGCCCTAACATCAGGTACAGTCACTTGTGCTTAAAGTGCTGCCCTCTGTGTGGGAATTAAAGACCCTTTAAGTGGAAAAGGTGTTGAATTAGTATCAAAAAAAGAGTTCAATCTCTCAAATTGAGGCAGGTAAATCAATGTGACTGTTACTTTAAAAAAAAAAAAAAAAGCTATTAGTGAAAAGATCGTGTTTTCATACTGAGAGTAAGTATCTATCATATGCTGTATGCCATACAGATAATGTAGTGGCTAAATAGTTTACTGCTGGTATACTTTGTGAGTCAGCAATCTATACATTTTGATTGTACATGGGTAAAGAAAGGTTTGCTTGTGCAGTCCCATTGTCCTTGACCAGGCAAAGTTCCCTTAGGTTCCATTTGGAACCGTGTCCGCAAAGAAGTGCTGGGTAAATCATTTAGGTAGAGGGGAAAATAATAAAAGGCACTTCAATACTGTAGCCAAATGCTGCCCACAGGACTGGCAGATGACACTTTTCTGTGCAGCACCTGAGCCATCAGGTGCTGCTCAGTCAGGCAGCTGCAGTTTGCACAGAAGGCAGCAGCTTCCCTTTGCCAGCGTTACTTGCATACCACCAGCCTAGGTCATGTTCATAATGTCTTTTCTATACTGAATGCTGAACCAAATTTAAAAATATATATATTTTTAGGTGGGTTAATACTGCCTAGATTTTCACTGGGAGCTGTTTTTCTGTGTGTGTTGTAAAACATCTAAAAGGCACTGAGAAATATCAAGTTATCTCGAAGTGTCAGGCAGTAGTGGGAACTACACGTGGAACACCTTGTTACTTGTGTAACTCCGAGATATTCATGTACGTATTTTCCTGTTTCTTTCTAAAACTGAAATAAACTTCAACTTTAGACTTGAGTTTTTTGAGATTGATTTTATTTCAAGAGAAAAGTCACTTTTCTAGCTCTGACTGACTGAGATTTCTGTGTGGTGCTGCATCCTTTCAGTTGGCTGTGGAAAAATGGAAGACATAAATGCAGGGCACAAAAAACTCTAAAGATATTAAGCTAAAATCGGCCCAGTGACTGTTCAGGTGAAAAAATACAACTGCTGTGCATATCACCACAGCATCAGGTCTTTTGTGTCTGAATGTGAAGGGGATGGGGAATGCCTGGAGCAGCTGTCCTGTTCAGCAGGTCCTAGCTGAAGAGGCAGGCAGGGAGGCTCTCATTATTCTCTCTGCTGTGGCTTTGCCTTCTGCCAGCTCTGGAACAAATGAAGCTTTCGATATTCCAGGGAGGTGACAGCAGCAACGATGGGGCTGGCCTTATCCCAGTTAGGGAAAAAGGTGGCAGCTGAAAGCATGTGCTCTCCAAGGCATCCCTTGGGCCCTACTGCCCACCTCTGTCTCAGTGCCCAGGGCTGCTGGGGAACAAGGTGAGGAACTGTTCACTTTTGCTTGTTTGATGTTTTGTCTGTTCATTTAAGTACAGTACAGGCTCCAGTGGTGTTAATTTGAGGGGAGGAAAGATGCAAGCTACCACTTTTCACAGTCTCCTCATCCAAGATACTTGGTGCCAATGCATCAAGACTGATGTATGAAGGAAACTGGAAAAAGAATCAGGGTGTTGGGGTTTTTTTAAGATAAAATTCATTTATAGACTTTTCGTTAAAATAGTTTGTGTCTCCTCCAAGCTAAATGACATTCTTTCAGTGGTAAAGTGTCCCTGCTTTTGAGTACAGTTTTGATTAGAGCATGGTGGTTATTAATGCACTGTGTCCCTGCAGCAATTGACCCGTGCTCCTGCCAGCTCCAGACATACTTTGCACAGTCCCTGGAGTTGTGTGTGGCTGATGCTGGCAGGACTGCTCTCTGCTTGGGTGCTGGGTGGGCACCATCTGCCAGTGAGTATCTTCTCTCCATCCCCCTGCACCTCCCTCCCTGCTTCCATCCCGGTGGTGTCTCTCACCCCGTGATGACAACCAGAGTTCTGGTTTACTTTGCCTGCTAAGTTAGCAGGAAGATGTGAGCAACAGCA
Organism: Florisuga fusca; assembly: GCA_038090715.1. NCBI lineage: Eukaryota > Metazoa > Chordata > Aves > Apodiformes > Trochilidae > Florisuga > Florisuga fusca. The sequence continues at coordinate 17,704,673 of JAAWXA010000009.1, forward strand.
GTAATTTAGTGCCATCTACCGACTTTAGATGATTTATGTGGTATGTCTGGTTTTAAGTGGACATGCCCAGGCCTGTCAGAGGAAAGCCTGGGGCAGTAGCACTCCCCTGGTATGGACCACAGTTCTGTGACGGTGTCAAGGCATGGCTCCCCCCCTTCAGACACTTTACCTGAGACTCACTGAGACACACTGTTTATTGACTGGTAAACACACTGCGAGGAAACTAGCAAAACAAAAATAATTAATAACTGAAGTACAGTATGACTGATCCAGCTACATATTTATGCAAACCGAAAGGCACAGCTACAAAGTTACAGTCTCAGATTTACCAAGTCTTACCCACGGCCAGCCCTCAATGACAGTTCTGTAAGTGCCAAGGAGCAGGTTTGTCCCCCCCCCAATGCCATGAGGTAGAGCCAGAGACCTGATGAAGCAAGTCCAGCAGGTTATCTCAGGCAATGCCCTCCAGCCTCCCTGTGGGTCTGTGGGTCAGCACTGCTACTGGCTGTAGACATCCACATCAGCAGGAGCCTTCTGGTTTTCTTTGGTGGCCTTCATACCTCATCCTTCATGCTTCACCACTGGGGTTCAGCTTTTTGTCATCTCTCCTCCATCCAAATCCCTCCCCAGTAAATGCTTCCCTAATCCCCAATCCCTTCCCCCCCATTGGTCCTGGTTTTGCTACAGCCAGATCAAACTGTGGCATTTCTGATGCCATTACCCAGGCAGTTGCAGCTTTACATGGTGCTACTGGCAGATACCCACTGTGTATGAGCCCTCAGGACTCTGCTGTGGTTGCCTCATTTGGTTTAGTTTACTTCCCTCAATTACTAGACACAACTGTTCCACCCTAGCCTTGATCACCATGGAAGCTAAGTGCTAGCAGGTCCTTATCTGGCAGTTTACATACCAGAGGGCAGCAGCAGAGAGACACTTGTCATCCTTGTGCCAGCACTGCTGAGGCCTCAGTTCTGTGGGGCTGTGTGCTCCAGCAGGACCTCTTGCTCACAAGCCACCCCCTGGTCTGCCTGACCTCTTCCAAGGGCACTCAGACCACTCTGGGTGCTTGTAAACTCAATCCCTTTTGGCTGGAAGCCACCACAACTGTTAGGCTAGCAATGTATGTAAGATGTTCAACTGGGCATGTAAACACACTCTTTCCTTTTGCAACAAGCAAAGCATATATAGCATAGAAAAACAACACAACTATTGTAATGAATAACAAGTACAGGATTAAGTGCATTAAGTGATGCAGAGCAGTAGCTTTTGGAAACTAACCCAAGGATACGTCATACAAACAATGTCCAGTTCAAAATTTCAGTCTCCAGTTCTGGCAGTTCCTAACTCACCAAGGTGGTGCTCAGGTTTGCAACTTGTTGTCCAGTCCTGGGTCCCTTCTCTATGCTGTCGTGTCGTCTGAGCATCCCAGCAAGGCCCCTCAGCTTCCAGGCAGACATCATTAGTTCCTCACTCTGGAACAAAACCCTGCTCTTGAGAACAGGCAAATGAATGTACACTGCCAACAGGTGCAATGCCACATTTGGTCTTCTCCTGGAGCCACAGTGGTCACGTATCCTCCCGCTGGAGGTGATGCCACAGGTGAGGTGATGGACACACAGCCTGCACTGTTACCAAAGACCATCAGAGTTCCCATGGTGACTTGTTCCACTGACGTGTGACAGCATCTTCCTGTGGTCCACAACTGATTATGCAGAACTAGTTTAATTTAGTAGTCCATTTGCAACAGCAGTTGGTGAAAGTTCCCTTGTTGTATGTGATATCTTTATTGTGTTACTCAGAAGAACCAAGTTAATCCATCTGAAAAAGCTTGACTACAATATTACTGAATTTAATCCCTTATAGTTTGTTTGGGTTTTGTTACCTTGGTGGTTGCTTTTGCCACATCCCATGTTTGGTTATGCCAGGTAGGTTATTATTGCTGTTGCATCAAACAACAGCCTTAAGTTTCTTAACCATTTAACTTATGTATGATTTAAAATTGCTGCCATTTTCACAGAATGGATCACAGAAAGGAACCTCTTGAGACAATCTGGGCCAACCCCTGCTCAAGCAGGGTCACCTACAACCAGTTGCCCAGCACTGTCTCCAGATAGCTTTTGAGTTTCCCCAGGGATGGAGACTTTGCAATCATGAAACACACAGCCCAAGTACATACAGCTCACAAGCTTGGTGTAGTCTAGAATAGTTAATGTCTCACATTATCATTCCCCATCTCTTTCCCCATCTAACAGGATTACTATGGATACTGTCCTACAGGGTTTGTGGATACTTGGAGATGGTGTGATTTTAGTTTTGGATATGTTCAGTGGCCAAAACTAAATCTGCACCATCTGAACAGGATGAAGACTCCCAGGGGTCACAGGACTAACTGAATGTGTGTTTACAGTTCACAGAATGGTTTGGGTTGGAAGAGACCTTCAAAGATCATCTAGTCCAACCCCCAGGGTTGCAAGGGGTTTTCACCATCCACATACTCCACACCCCTGGACTTGCAGACACATTTTGAAAGCAGGAATTTTAAATTACAATCTATTCAGCTTTCATTATGCCCCCTGAGCCTCCTCACCACCTTTCTGTGCTTCAGTACCATTTGGGTACTAGGACAGGAAGGTGGGGGGGGTCTCCAGCTGGAACTACTTTATGTTCATTTACCACCCTTGTTCCTGTTTTACTTTTAGACTGGAACGTCACTGACTTGGGGGACTCCCATGATCACTTCACTTTCAGGGTCAGCAGCACACTACAGCTTTCCCTTGGACCCTTGAACTCAGATAGGATATTCCCAGAATGTTTGCCACTGCCCTCATCCCACCTCCCCCCCATCCCTTTTAGCAGAATTATCCACCTATCCTGTTTACCCTACCCAGAATTGGACTTTTACCTCTTTTCCCCTCATTTCTTCCCTTCCCACTCCCAATATCCAGACGGATTTAGCCAAAAATGAAGGCACCTCGTAATCTACTAACATTGTCACTGATCCTGTAGCAATGAAGAAAGTAACTTCCCACCTTCCCTTCAACAGATGTTGTATCTCCATCAGGCTCTTCTCCCTGCACCCCAGGTCAGTGCAGTGGAGGTTAATGCCCCCGACACTGGGGTTGGAATTGCTAATCTTTAAGTTCCCCTAAGGGTGGGTATAGCTTTCTCTTTGGGACTGGGGGAGGAGCTGATGGAGTCATTTGCTTCAGTTTTTCCCAAATCTCCTCTTGCTTTATCCCTTTCTCCTGAAGAATTTTCTTCATTTTGGCAAGTAGAACTCCTGTGGGCTGACTATCCAGCTCTCCTTCATTCACCCCCTCGTTTATTAAATATCTCCAAATCGTCCCTCTAGGAATGTACTTCCTCCCCTTTATCCCCATCCCATCCTTCCTCACTGCCTGTTTCCCCTTGGGTCCCATCAGGGTCTCCATGTTCTCCAAGGTAGCCATGCATTCACCAAGGGGGCGGCCAATTAAAGTAGATCCCAGGCTGATGAAAAAACCCTTGTGCAGCTCGGGAGCACGACAGGCCAGCACCCCCACATCCCCCTGCTCCACCTTCACCCCAAAGATGTCAAAGTTGGGGGTCACTGGTTTCTCTGTTTGCTTTAACACCCGGAGTAAGACATTTCCACACAGGTAGGCTGATGCCTCCTGGACATCTCTCCAGGGTGTCCCCTCCATGTTGTCCTTCAGAGGTTCGTACTCTCCCAAATTCCTGATCACTAGCCTTAAGATCTCCCCTCCCGAAGTGTCAGCAGCAGGCAGGGCTCTGACGATTGCCGCCACCTTGGGCCAGGACAGCCCGATGGCAGTCACCACCTGCTTTGCGGCCTCCTGTGTGAAGGGAGCGCACTGCTCCAGGGTCCAAATCCGGTTCACCCACAGAGGCCATCCCTCCTTCCGTTTCTTCCAAATCTTCTCCTTCGCAGAGGCATCGCCCCTTCCCTGCCCTCTACCCTCCTCCGCCCTCTTCACCTTCCTGGGGCCCGCGGCACCCACCCCCGGCACCGCTGACTCTTTCTGCAACTCTATCCTCCAGCCTTCTCCGTCCCACACCTCCGGCTCCCACTCTGCCTTACTGAGAGCCGCCACCTTCCTCTGATCCAAGCCCTTCCCCAGGGACAGCAAGGTGCCCAAGCACTGCACCTTCCTTCTCAGCCGGGCGTTCTCGGCCGCCTCGGCCCTCAGCTCTTCCCTCAGCTTTCCCATCTGCTCGGCCTGCTGGCTCAGCAGGGAGCTATCGCATCGCAGCGCCAGGACTTCGCTGCGAGCCACCTGCAGATTGTTTTGCAGGCTCTGGATGCACTGCTCCTTCTCCTCCACCGCTGCCTGCAAGACCCGGGCCAGATGGAACAACAGCCACTGCAGGGCTGAGCACTTCTTCTCCCCCTTGGGATGGCAGACGGACACGTAATTCTGCCAGTGCCTCTCTGCTGCCTTCAGGGTGGGCTCCTGACCCACGACTTTATAATCCCACGGGTCTACCCCGTGCTCCAGCATGGCCTGCACCAGCAGACCCCTCTCGTCTTGGCTTAGGGAGCTCCTCGGCTCCTCTTTCTCCTTTGCTTTCCCTCCCCTCGTTAGCCAGGACATCTTGACGCCAGCGAACGCTGAGTCGGGAGAGCCTCGACTAAGCCCACTCCGGCCGCCCGCGGGGCTTCCCCTGTGCCCCCTTCAGACCCAGCGCCTGAGCCCGCTGCCTAACGGGACACCGGGACACAGGGACACCGGCAGCGCAACCCGGGACACCCGCGGGACCCCTCCCCGCCCCGCCTCAACCCGCTGGCGGCTGCACCCGGCTGACCCTCGCAATGCCTCCGAACAGCTGGGGCTGCCGCGGTACCGACTTTTACACCCGTCCCGTCCCCGAGCTCCCTGCGCACCTCTCCAGCCGCCTGCCGCTGNGCCCTGCGCTCGCTGCCGGTGGACGCCTCAGAGGACAGCGGGCCGCGGACCGTGCCCGGAGCCTGCTTCTCCCGAGTGCGGCCCAGCCCGCTGCAGAACCCGCGGATGGTGGCCATGTCGCTGCCGGCGTTGGCGCTGCTAGGGCTGGAGGCGCCTGAGGCCGGTCGGGAGGCTGCGGAGGCCGAGGCCGAGGCGGCTCTGTACTTCAGCGGGAACCGGCTGCTGGCGGGCTCGGAGCCGGCCGCGCACTGCTACTGCGGGCACCAGTTCGGCAGCTTCGCGGGGCAGCTGGGCGACGGCGCCGCCATGTACCTGGGCGAGGTGCTGGGTCCGCGGGGCGAGCGCTGGGAGATCCAGCTCAAGGGCGCCGGCCTCACCCCCTTCTCCCGGTAAGGCCCTGCCCGGGGAGGAAGCGGGGAGGCGGTGGCGGAGTCTCCCGGGGGGGCCCGGGTTTTGGCGGAGCCGCACCCCGCTGTCCCCTTGCGAAAGCCCCTGCGTGGGGAGGGAGAATGTGCCGGGGAGAACGGGCACTGGGGCGGGCATCGCTGAGCCCTAGGACGGGCATCGCTGAGCCCTAGCTGCCTTAGCGAGGTGCTTTTCCATCTGGTTTTGTGCAGAGAATCGTTCCCCGAGTAATCTCTTTAAAACCTCCGGTGGGTTCTTTTTTTATTTTTCTATCCTCACTGCAGCAAGTGCAATGCTTCAATGCCAAACCGAAAGGTGGCAAAGTTTTCCTCTAGAAAATAAGACTGTAATTACGTTTCCTTCAGCTGGTGCAGCACATCTGACCCTGGTTCCCTTCCTCTGGGGTTTTTCCCCCCTTTAAGAGGGCACAGCCCGTGAAGAGTGGGGACTGCAGCGTGCAGTAGCCACCTGGCTGCTTGCTGCCATGCTGTCCCGTAGCCCACCTAAATGGTATTTAAAACGCAGGTGTTGGGGTTTGTATGTGCTGCCGGTCCTGCTACTAGCTATGCCTTTCCTCCACCCTTCCAGCCTGTGGGAGGAATGGTGGAAAAACTCCAAAGTTGGCATACGGACCAAATCCCTGTGAGGGATTGATATCTTCATTAGTTGGTTTAGCCTGCACTGCTTTAAAACTTTCAGGTAACTTTCCCCAATTGCATTTCCTGTATTTTCTGTTCCAGCTGTGCACAGGCTCTTTAACACCTTAGTTTCATAGATGTGGTGCTCTGAAGGCCTTCTTCAGGTCTGTGGAGGTTAAGGAAATCACAGTGAAAATCCCCAGTAGGGTGGTAGCATTGTAGATCTGTCCTGGGAAGTTCTGTTTGCTTGTAGCTCCTGAAGTTCTGGTAGCATGTGCTGAGAGCCACCTGGCTGTTTTGTTTACTTGCTGTCTGTTAAATAAGCTGCCTCACTATTTGCTGTCCAGGCTTTTTTAGTGGAACTGCCATGCATGCCTGTATTTAGCACCCCATTTCTAGATGACTTACCCAGAAAGATACAAAGTAATATTTTCAAGAAGAATAACAGTAGCCTTTTTATTAAGAAGAAACCAGGGACTTATATAGCTATGTTTATCCATAATTTCTCACTTTTCTGGAAGACTTTTGTGTCAGTAAAAACAACAGAGTTAATTATTAGAAGGGATATATGTAACTGGAAAGTTTCTTCTGTTGTCACGGTTTAACACTGGCCCGGCAATTAAACCGAATAACAGGTGTTTTCTGTTAATCCCCCTCTCCTCCCTGATAAGGAAAGGAGAGAGAATAAGGGAAAGAGACTCATGGGTTGGAAACTAAACTACACAACTTTAATGAAACAGTAATGATAAAAAGGTAAAATTACTAAATATATACAAATATAAAAACATACAGGAAAAATTGATCCCACGTTGCTCCCCGCTTTCCCCCAGTAACTCTCACGTCACCACGGAGGCTGCAGGGCAGCCCTGGGAAAGTCCAGGCTGGACCCTGGGGTCAGGAGCAGTCGGGAGCTGGAGGCAGGAACACACAGATTCAGGCTGGCACGGATCAGGACCACAGGCAGACAAACGGATGGAATCCTCCCAGGATGCTGAAGCAAACAGGGAACAGGCAAAGGAAGGGCAGGAAGAGCAGGAAGAAGGGGCAGGAAGGAGAAGAAGGGCTTTGACCCTCGTGATCCCTCAAATTTATACTGAGTATGACGTGTATGGGATGGAATACTCTGTTTGGTCAGTTCTGGCATCTATCTTGTCTTGGGCCTCCCCAGAGGTGGGGTTCAGGTGGGACCTCTTTACTCCTTCTGGAGGGTAAAATGTTCCTCAGAGCTGAGCAGTGTCCTTGGCTCTGCACACCAGTCTCTGGCAGTAACTATAAACATCCAGTGTTATCAGTCCTAGAAACAGACACTGTCTGAGAAACTTGCTGTTAATTTCAGCAAGTGCAACTACTTACAAGAGACTTAGATGAAAGCAAAAGTACAAGACAGAAAATCACCTTCATCCTGGCCCAAACCAGGACATATGTGTTGCCTTCATCTCAAGCATGTTCTGTGTGTCTAATTGGCCTTTAACAAAAGTTGGAAGGTTTGGGTTTTTTTATTCACACATCTGCCTCTACTTTGTTCTATGACTGTGGACAGAGCATGTCACTCTTAGGCTGTTGCTTCTCCAATGCTAAGGGGGAGACAGGAGTTCCTACCTTTATAACCTGGAAACTGTCCACCTCTTCTTGTTGCAGACAAGCTGATGGTCGCAAAGTCCTGCGGTCGAGCATACGGGAGTTCCTGTGCAGTGAGGCTATGTTCCACCTGGGAATACCAACAACAAGGGCTGGAACCTGTGTGACATCTGACTCCAAAGTTGTCCGTGACATATTTTATGATGGGAATCCAAAAAATGAAAGGTGTACAGTTGTCCTGAGAATAGCTTCTACGTTTATAAGGTAGGACCATATTTTATTGTGGTTTGTTTTTTTTTTATTTTATTACTATTCATTTAAAACCAAGCACACACGTCTTTTAAAAGTAGCATTCTAAGTGTATTTCCATAACAGCACTATTTGTGTGTTCTGGGGGCTTGGAACTCCTGATGGGCTGTAAGAAGCTGCTGCTTTTGTCTGATGAGCTGGTCTGTTTGCTCACAGACAGATAAAGACTAAAGATGGTAGAATGAAGAACTTAAGTTTTACAAACCTCAGAAAAAGATTTTCATACTTGTGCCTGCAGAGAATACATGGGTTGTTTTTTTCTGTTGGTAGTAGTGGTGGTTTATAGCTCTACCCTTAATTCCAAAGCTGTTCTAATGTAATACTGACAGGGTTTGGGTGTACTTTCCCTGCCTTAGAAATGTATGGTGTTCCTGCTCCAACACAATACATGAGGAGTTTCAGAAAGTTGCATTGGTTTTTGTAGCAATATTACAGAATATTAGAGGAAGGTGAGGCATAAGGAGTATGTGCATGAATTTTGTATATGTGTTTGTGTTTATATATAGATATATGTGGAAAAATCTGTCCTATGTGCTTGGTTACAGTCTAGTAATAAGTCCTATTTCCATAATTTATCCAGGGTAAGAATTTTTCTGTAGGAGTTGGAAGAGACTTTAGCTAGCTGGTCTCCAGTACTGGCTAGGGTCTTGCTCTGTCAATGGATGTGTGAGCTTCCTCGTGTGGAGTCACTGAGCCTCACTGGGCTCAGTGTAGGAATCCTGTGGGTCTTTTCTCTTGGTCAGTTGAAGGATTGGTGTTAAACTCAAGAGAGGATGTTGTGTTATTGCACCCAGTAAATATTTTTATTTCATGTAGTATCAGATGAAGTGGGTGGTATCAGATAATACTAAAACATGTTTTTATTATTTTAAAACAGATTTGGTTCCTTTGAAATTTTTAAGCCTCCTGATGAATACACAGGACGCAAAGGTCCCAGTGTGAACCGAAATGATATTCGAATACAGATGCTGGATTATGTGATCAGCACTTTCTATCCAGAAATCCAGGAAGCTTATTCAGACAACAGTATCCAACGGAATGCTGCTTTCTTCAAAGAGGTGAGGAAAATCAGATTCTCTTCATATCTATAGAAGTCCTCTTTTGCAACTTCGTCTGCAAACACAGATGGCTGGAGTTGTTTAGTACCTTTTATCATCTGATTGCTGGAACTATTCTTTTCTTTGGAAAAAACACTAATAGAGCTGCTTATTGATGATAGCAATTTTGATACTGATCATGCCAATGGAAGCAGTTTAACCTTTTTAATAGTAAATCATTATTGCACTGGGAAAGCTTCCCAAGACTTGTCTTCATTTGCTGAGTGTCTTAGACTGTGAGGGGTTACTCTGGCCCCTCATTCAGGTGATGAATTGACTGTACCAAGACATCACTTGCAAGACATCATCTTGTAAAATCCTGAGAACATTGAGTCACTTCCTGTCTCTCATTGTACAAATTACAAATCACATTAACTTCAGGCTTTAGAGTTGAAATATTTAAAGGCAGTCAAATACCACAGAGGTTTCAGAGCCTCTAGCTGTGGGAATGGTGAGCTCAGGCAAGATAAATATATGGTGTAGCATCAGTTCATTCTGGAGTTGTCCAGAGGAGAAGTTTAGTGATTTCTTAGAGACCCATTTTGAACTAATTTTCAATTACTGTATAAATTTAGACTTTAGCAACTACTGGACATCCATAATAAAATCACAACTGCAACATGAGTAAATGTAGAGTTGCTGTATTTATCTTTGAGTTAAAATATGGCTAAATTCACTGGTATCTGAGCCTTACCTACTGAATACACTGAATTTCTATTGGTTTATTTCTTTTTCTCAGTGGGCAAAGAAAGAATTTGGGGTTAGGGAAAAGATGCTTTTCTTCCTGTTTTAGTGATGAGTATATGGTTGTGCTAGCCTTGCAGAAGGGATCCAGTTTGTAATTACTGGAGAACTGTAATGAAGGCTCTGATTTAGATAATCTGAATTTCAAATAATGTTACAGCCAAATAAGAATGTTATAACTAGCCAGTAAACAGAACAGTTTAAACTACCACAATCTAATATATTTAGTCTACATAAAAGCAATTGTTGGTAGGGGCCAAGGGAATGGTTGCAATGTGATGTTCATAACAGACCAATAAGGGGTCAAACAGATGGCTTAAAATCTGTCAGTCTCTAGATTTTATGGGGTTTGAGTTTGTGTTGTGGGTGGTTTGTGATTTTTCTTTTAACACAGCCTTTGCATGCTTGCAAGCAAGGTGTGGTGTGTCATCCACCAGTGGCTGACAGAAAGGTTGACTTCACTGGACAGGCCTTTTTGCATTGGAATGATTGGAATTAGTGATGGGGACAGTGTCTTGTCACCCACTGTTTGCATGTCCAACACTGGCATGCTTGCTTTCTGATGGCAGAAAAGTTGTGGGGCTTTGGGATCTTTTTGGACGTGTGTGTTATACCCAGTTCTGCCTCTCTCTGCTTTTGGCTGCTTTTCCTGGCCCAGTTACTTGTGATTTCCTCCCCCATCCTGGGATGCTTTCCTTACTGCCCTTGTCTCTTTTGCTTTGTTGTGCTACTCCTGCCTGTGCCTACCCTCACTCCCTGCTTGTGCCAGCATCCTTTTTGCTTCCTCTCCTCATTAGTGGAGACTTCCCATACATTTCTCCACCTGGAAAGCACCTCAGTCCCTTACCTAATTTGACAGACACATCCATCTGGATGTGGCACTCAGTGCCATAGTCTAGCAACCACAGCGGTGGGTCAAGGGTTGGACTTGATGATCTCTGAGGTCCCTTCCAACCCGGCTAATTCTATGATATTATGATTCTATGATCTTTTTTATTAGTGGGCAAATGTTGTCAGCTCAGCTATAATGTGGTTTACCTTTTTCTTTTTTTTTTTTTCCCCTGTGCAAGAAGTGGTAGAAAAAAGTACAAGTAACTGCATTTGGCATGGCTCTCCAGAAAGCAAACACTGTTATCTATATTTCTCAGAAAGTTTGTAGGTGTTGTTTAAATTTAAAAGTGCATGTCCTTGAGATAGTGCTCTTGTTTGTATATACACCATATTTGTTTTCTAGTATAGTTACAGTACAAAAATAGGATCAAAAAGAATGAAGGTCAAAGTGAGTGCAAAGCTTTCTCTTGCTAATCAGTACCCATCTCTGAGTGGTGCCCAAGCTGTAATTGCTTTCAGGTGTTCCCTTTAGCAGGATTTATTTTTTGCCAGCATGCTGGCAGTGTGTGATGCATTCATACAAAGCCATCCAGCAGTGATGAATTTCCTTACCCCTGGTGTGCTTTCATCCCTGCCCTGGTGGTCTGGAATTTTTATTTTTAGTTTTTACCATCTTCCTGGCACAGAGCTGTTGAGCAGGCTGTGTCTCCCTGACTGCTTTGTGGCACACCAGCAATCAGTTTTGGACACCTGTAACTGCTTAGAGTCCCTTCTCATCTGTTAACCAGCTCTTTTTTTTTTTTTTTTTTTTTTTTTTTTTATGAGTGATATTAGCTATGAAAACAGTTTTGTTTAAAAGTTTTAGCTAGTGACTATGTAACATTTTTATTTAGAGCATTTGAGTAAAATACTTAGAAATATCCAGATTTATTTAAAAGCCAGGTTAGCTTCCTGAACTTCAGATTTCACAGGGCCTATCCAGTTGCAGTTGACTGGTGGGCTACTTTAATTGATTACTAGACCTACTTAAAAATCTTACACTATTTATTTGAAGAATGAGACACATGCAGTGATGATAGTTAAGGATTCCACAACAATAACTCCCAGTTAATCAGCTGAAAAGCTCAGGTAAAACATTTAGTGAACAATTGCATTTAAGTAAAATAGTAACTCTTAGAATATTTTTACTTAACCTTGTAGCTTTTTTCCACTCATAGCAAACTGAAGCAAGTGTTTATCAATGCTAAAACTTCTTTAGCAGGGTGTAATTTTTTGGTGCAATTTACTCCTACCTACCAGGTAAACCAAGTTACTATCTTTGCACTGGGCTTTGTTGCATAGAATTAGTTTTGTTTCTTAGCCTATGTTATTGCCTAACCCTGGAGTTAAAGGGTATTTAAGATTAATAGTGAGCAAAAGAATGTATTTGTATAATGTTTTGAACAGAAGGTAAGTCTGGTGTGAAACAGTTTACCCTATTTCAGCTTTCTCTCTCCACTGTTTTGAAGCTGTCCAGTTGGTTTGCAAATCAAGCATGAAAAAGAAGGAAAGAAGAGGAAGCAAATAGAAATGGGAGAGTGAGAAACAGGGCAGTTAGTAACAGGAAGAGAGATGCAAGCTGTCCTTAAGAGATGTGTGCATTTGGCATACTGCCAGAATCTGCTTCTGTTGGAGCTGTAGAGAGATGAGTTCAAACTAGCAAATGCCTGGGAATATATGAATGTATTAGAAATACCTTGTGTTGAAAATGGAAAAAAAAAAATTCTCTTTTAGATCACAAAACGAACAGCAAGATTGGTTGCTGAGTGGCAGTGTGTTGGGTTTTGCCATGGTGTGCTGAACACAGACAACATGAGCATAGTTGGACTAACCATTGACTATGGACCTTTTGGATTTATGGACAGGTCAGTGTGGCAGAATTATTTGAAATACATGTGTGTATTTTCTAGGTAGAACAATCCTGATGTTCACAATTACTTGAGTATTTTAAATCTAAAGTAGATTTGTGAAGACTCTTTATGGCAAAGTAGATTAACTTAGTTCTAGCTGTCCTGTAATTCTTCTTTCCAGCTTCTTTTTAACTATATTCACATCATTTCTACCTGTTCTTGTAGCCTGTGGGGTTTCTCAGTGTTTGAGAGGACAGGAAGATACCTAATTAGGTGCCTTTGGGAAAAGAATCAAGAAGGGGTGCTCGAATGTTTTTAGTTTCCTAGGGGAAATTAATCAAAATAATTCTTCCCATGACATTGGTGTCCAGATAACTAGAAGAATGCTAACTATTTCTTCATTTGTAGATATGACCCTGAGCACATCTGCAATGGTTCTGATAATACAGGGCGATATGCTTACAACAAGCAGCCAGAAATCTGCAAGTGGAACCTGGGGAAGCTTGCTGAAGCTCTAGTTCCAGAACTGCCCTTGGAAATAAGTGAACTTATCCTGGAAGAGGAATATGATGCAGAATTTGAGAAACATTATTTGCAGAAGATGAGAAAGAAACTAGGCCTAATCCAGCTGGAATTAGAAGAAGATAGTAAACTGGTTTCTGAGCTCCTTGAAACCATGCATCTCACAGGTTGGTGAGGAAATAGAAGGTTATTATTTAATGGCCCATCAGTGTCTTACAAACCAAAATGTAGTTTTTGTCTTGACCTTACAAGAAAGCAGCCTTGCTCATTGTCATCTGCAGTAGGGAAAAAAGACTGGAAAATAATCTACCTGGACTTCAGCAAGGCCTTCGAGACCGTCTCCCACAGCATTCTCCTGAAAAAGCTGTCAGCCCACAGCTTGGACAGGAGCACCCTGTGCTGGGTTAGGAACTGGCTGGAGGGCCGGGCCCAGAGACTGGTGCTGAACAGTGCTGATCCGATTGGCGGCTGCTCACTAGCGGTGTCCCCCAGGGATCAGTATTGGGCCCAGTTCTGTTTAATATCTTTATTGATGATTTAGATGAGGGGATTGAATCCATCATCAGCAAATTTGCAGATGACACCAAGCTGGGGGGGAGTGTGGATCAGCTGGAAGGCAGGAGGGCTCTGCAGAGGGACCTGGACAGACTGGAGAGTTGGGCTGATTCCAACGGGATGAGGTTCAACACGGCCAAGTGCCGGGTCCTGCGCTTTGGCCACAACAACCCCATGGGGAGCTCCAGGCTAGGGGCAGAGTGGCTGGAGAGCAGCCAGACAGAGAGGGACCTGGGAGTTTGGGTTGACAGGAAGCTGAACATGAGCCAACAGTGTGCCCAGGTGGCCAAGAAGGCCAATGGCATCCTGGCCTGTATCAGGAACAGCGTGGCCAGCAGGTCCAAGGAAGTGATTCTGCCCCTGTACTCAGCCCTGGTGAGGCCACACCTCGAGTACTGTGTCCAGTTCTGGGCCCCTCAGTTCAGGAAGGAGATTGAGGTGCTGGAGCAGGTCCAGAGAAGGGCAACCAGGCTGGTGAAGGGACTTGAGCACAGATCCTATGAGGAGAGGCTGAGGGAGCTGGGGGTGTTCAGCCTGGAGAAGAGGAGGCTCAGGGGAGACCTCATCACTCTCTACAACTCACTGAAAGGAAGTTGTAGCCAGGTGGGGGTTGGTCTCTTTTCCCAGGCAACTACCAGTAAGACAAGAGGACATGGTCTTAAGTTGTGCCAGGGGAGGTTTAGGTTGTATATTAGAAAGAATTTCTTTATGGAGAGGGTGATCAGGCATTGGAATGGGCTGCCCAGGGAAGTAGTGGATTCTCCATCCCTGGAGATATTTAAAAAGAGACTGGATGTGGCACTCAGTGCCATGGGCTGGTAACCGCAGTGGTAGTGGATCAAGGGTTGGACTTGATGATCTCTGAGGTCCCTTCCAACCCAGCCAGTTCTATGATTCTATGATAATTAACCTTCTTGTGGACTGTGGGACAGTTGTTGCCTTATACAGGGCTTCCTGTCTTACCAAGGGAGCAGTGTATTTGCCTCTTCAGAGTGGCTGCCTGTACATCTGTGGGGAGCAGGGGGAGTTAGGAAGGAGGTATGGGACCTGTTTTCTTGCTGATTTGCATGTTGCAGTATTCATAGAATTCACTTTTTCAGGTGGAGACTTCACAAATATCTTCTACTCACTGAGTTCATTCTCAGTGGACTGTGATCCCTCAGAACTGGAAGATTTCTTAGAAAAGCTTACAAGTCAGTGTGCTTCTGTGGAAGAACTGAAAGTTGCTTTCAAGCCACAGATGGATCCAAGGTAATGCTCTTTATGTAAATGCCTTTGGCCTGTGCCTTTAGTTTCATCATAACCATGATGAGCTCTGCATGCAATGTCATATTTGACTAAATTGGGAAATTTCTCTGTAAAGTAGATGCATCATGATGTACAGCAGTGCAAATCCTTATAAACATGTAAGGTGATAAAATGACTTGTCTGTTTTGAGGCCATGAAATGCTTCTTTTCACTTTCGTTTATAAATGCATTCACAGAAGGAAATAAAAATGCTTAGTGTGATTTGTTGTGCTTCAACTTAACACTCTTTGCTTTTTATTATTTTACTTCTTGCTTCAGAGCAGTTATAACTCCAGGAAAAATAAAAGTTGGCTAGCATGGTGTTGAAAATAAGGTGAAGCTATTGAACATCACCAGCAAGCATAGTCAAATATTAAAAAATACAGTCCCAGTCAAACTTGCAGCAGAATGGATAGTTTTAGGTATTTAGTACCACAAGGCTAAATAAAAATAAATAAGCTGCTGTCACATATGACTCAAGTGAGGTATCTTTCTCCATTTGATTTGTGTGTGTCTTAGTACTTAAATCAGTAGGTGTTAAGTCCTTATTCTACATGCTGTAATGGTATTTATGTTGGGAGAAGAAATTTTAAGAAGCAACCCTCTGTTTTGATAAATATTGCACACCTAAATCCAACTTAATTCTGAAAAACATAGACTCATGGAATGGTTTTGTGTTGTAAGGGACCTTAAAGGTCATCTGTACTTTATGTACCACAGGAATGGGGATTAAACTCACTGAAGAAGAGCCAAGGAACATGAAAATTAGTATAATTTACTACATTTTTTTCCTGTTAATTATAAAGTACTGTTATTTCTAGCAAAATCATAGCTTATTGTGAATGTTTTCCTACCTCCTTTATGGCTACAAAAAGATGCTTCTTGACAGGCAGGTCAACTTTAGTACCTAATGTGTTTATTTGTCTTGTTCCTAGACAACTATCAATGATGCTGATGTTGGCTCAGTCTAATCCTCAGCTGTTTGCATTAATTGGAACAAAAGCTAATATAAACAAAGAACTGGAACGCATTGAACAGTTCTCTAAACTGCAGCAGTTAGCAGCAGCTGATTTACTAAGCAGAAATAAAAGCCACTGGAAAGAATGGCTGGAGAAGTACAGGTAAGGTTTCTTGGTATTCAGAGCAGTGTATTTGTTCTGCATGCTAGGTGAGAACAGTGTGCCTGTCTCATCAGGCACCCTGTCCCTAAATACAGGTGTTAGGAGGGATGTGGGGGGCATGGAATTCAAAATACTGACTACTCCAAGATTAGTGTCTGTGTTGCTGTGAAAGTTCAAGGGCATCAGTGTATTTTGTGCACTAGACTTTGAGGAGCACTGGGGGTTTACAAACCACATCAAATATAGTATTGAAAGTGCTTCAAGAATGTTGACATTGATTCTAGAGACTCCTTTGTTTTGTGGGCCATTAGGTACTTGGTACCTACAGTTAACTGATCTTTATCCTTTTACCTTTTTTTTTCCTGAAAGCAAAATACATATATTAATATGGAAAGCAAGTAGAAGTATTCTTAATCAAAGGGTAACTGTAAAAGAAGTCATGGACAGAAAAAAAACATCCAGACTTGTTAACAGACTTTTTAACTTACAATGCCAAAAGCACAGTGCTAGCAGGAGATTTTCTTGGAAGAAAACACCTTAATAGAGCTTCAGTTGTTTCTGCTCTGTGGATTATGTCAGGACTCTTTCTCATCTGGCTGCCTGTGGTCTGGTTCAACAGGGCTGAGAGGTTTAGTGAGTATTCTTGCTAGTGGGGGAATCAAAAGCCAAATTCTGAAGGAAACTTTTACATGTGGATCTTGAAAGGAACCAGTTGCTTTCACTTGCTTACTTTCAGAGTCCGTTTGCAAAAAGAAGTTGAAAGTGTTAGTGATGCTGATGCCTGGAATACTGAGCGTGTGAAGATCATGAATTCAAACAATCCAAAATATATCTTGAGAAATTATATTGCTCAGAATGCCATAGAAGCAGCTGAAAAAGGGGATTTCTCAGAGGTATGCTGTTACTATTTTAACATTTTTCTAGGTTTGCATAGATGAATAGTGGTGCCATTGGTGACTGATATTATGCTATTAACTCTGCCATCTCAGGCAGTTAGGGGACTGGGGATTTATTGTTTGGAATGTCTGCATTATTTTTGAAGGAGATGTGACTTTAATGACTGCAGAACTAATGGAAGAATTGAGAATCTGAACTTCACCAACATTTTTAGGCTGATCCCAGGCCAAGAAGCTTACCCTTGCTTTTGCTTTCTTCTTAATGATGTTTACTTTGGGGAGGCAGCTGATTGTTAATTTATAATTGTTTGCTGCTGTTCTGAGTGTTATCTTTTAAATCTTAGGGTTTTCATCTCTGGTGTTCAGTGTGTGGTTTTTTTACATGCAGAATATGGGAAAATTAATTTATTTTGAGAAATTACCTAAAAAACTTCTATTTGAGACTTGCATTTCAGATTATTTGAGCTTGAGCTCCATATAGAAACAAACTCAGCCAGTTATGACTTTATAGTTTTCAGCTTATTTAATACAAATATTGTTAATCTGTTTCCCATTTGGCTTGTCTGGAGGTTGTTTATTAAATACAACACAGCCTGTCATTATTTGGTATCAGGCTCTCCTCTTTGTCATTTTGCTTTTACTTCCTGAACTGCCATAATGATGTTTTGTTACTAGGTAAGAAATGTACTGAAGCTCTTGGAGAATCCCTTCCAGGAAGCAGATGTTTTCAGGGAGGTAAAGGAAGATGAAGAAGAGGAAGGAGCAACTGCTACAGCAGCAGCTGCTTGTGCTGAGGAGACCAGAAGCAGACTGTCATACTGCAGTAAACCTCCACTATGGGCTTCAGAGCTCTGTGTTACATGATCTTCATAATTGCCTTGTTTTGGTTTTTGCTGTTCATGGAAGACTCTGATCCTCCTTCAGCAGTGAAAAATTCAGCAAGGCAAACAGCAAAGTGCTATTGAGTTATTGAAACAACCCTACATTTGGATGCACCTGCAGCAGTCTTCAGCTGGGCTTGAATTGAAGCAATTGTGGACAAAGCAATGGCAAGCAACAGTCTGTGTACATCAGGAATTTAAATGTTTTGAGATGGAAAGTCTTTCCTTTATTCATATCACACTGCAAATAGAAAGCAGTAATTTGTGTTGAGGCAGGCTGAATTTCAAACATCCAAATGGAATTGTTGTGCTGTGAAGACAAAAATAGCAAGTCAGGAAGCTGATCTGTTTTTGTCTGATGTCTTTAACTAATAGTACTTCTAAAATCTACTTAATGCTTTCTCTATGCAGGGACTTTTAGTTCCCTTCAATGGAGGAACAGATTCAGTGTTGCTTGTTTGAAGCTGTATTTCATTTAATTAAGCAGTTCATTTCTTGTGAACCTTCAGATGGATATTTAATCATCTATTTTCAGAGAATTTGTGCGCACTAGGGTTTGGGATGGCAATTGAATTACTTTTTTAAGATACATGAAGAGTAGAATTAAGGGAGATTATACGTTTGCACTTGAAAATCTTGATGGTAAAGTTCATTCAGGCTCAGTATGTTTGCATGCAATGTGTAAATATTTACTAAAATTGTGGGCACAGTTTGTAAGCCAATTTGACTGGTGCAAGACCAGTTAACCAAATTAGTGTGAACCCTAAACTACCCCAGTGCTCAAATCCTGGTTCACTGTCTATTTATCTGTGTGCTCTTCAACAGAGTCTTCATGTACGAGAAGCATGCAGGGGGGCACCACTCTGACCCTGTCCCACTTCGTTTGCTTTCTGTGGTCTTGGAAGATCTTTACACTGAAAGTTGCTGTTCATGGACGTGCTGTTTGGGTTTGTGGAAAAGGTTATGGAGGATGTAGGAGCTGACTTGCTTGCAAGTTACTTATTGATTGTAGTTCAGCTGAGATTTCAGGGCAAAGTTGGTTGTCATTATTGTCACACCAGCAAAAAAAGAAAAAAAAAAGTTCCGTGGTGGGTTATTACTTAACTCTGAACTTATTTCCAAAGGACTCTGTTGCTGAAATTTTGGGAAAAGTTTGGTTTAATGCAGAAGTTTCTTTTTTCCAAAGACACCACCGTCTGACACTGTGAGTTTAAATGTACTCTAGTAAATTCTTCCTCCAGCCCTGTGCAAACTTGATATTAGCTCAGGTTGAGTTGTGCTCTTTTAAGTCTTCCTCTAATTTACAAGCTGTGAAAAACAGGGAAAACAGTTTGGGCTACTGCTTATCCATCTGTACTAACAATTTGTCCCCCTTGCTGTCACAGTAAATAGGTGATGCTTTAAATGTAAACACTGATTCTGTCTGACCTTCAGCCTAGAGAATGGTTTGTGACAAACTGGAGTCTCTGACAAACATGTCACTTCCTGTGACATTTTGGTCTTTTATAGAAAAGGACAGACTTGAAGCAACTTGGCAGGCTGGGGCAATGAGTCCTGCTAGCTGGGCAGCTGCTTGTCTTCTAGAGATCATCCATTTTTGAATGAGCTCCAGACTGTCATCAGGGATTGTCCTTCCCCAGAACTGGGGAGTACTGGAACCAAACTCTTTCACAGAAACCTTAACAGGAAGCCAGTGCTGGGTGAAAAGGATGGCACCAGGGGAGGGACAGGGCAGGAAGGTGTGCTGGCAATTTGAAAGGCACTTCAAACAGAGTCCAGTTGGAGTCAGTAACAAGTCCTGTTCCCCAGGGGTCAGTACTGGCACCAGTCTTGCTCAGTACATTCATCAATGAGCTGGATGAAGGGATAGAGTACCTTCAGCAAGTTTGCTGGTGACACAGACTGGGAGGCAGCAGCTTATACATCAGGAGAGTGTGCTGCCATCCAGTGTGACCTGGACAGGCTGGAGAGCTCATGAAATTCAGCAAGGGCAAGTGTAGGGTCCTGCACCTAGGGAGGAACAACCCCATGCACCAGTAAAGGTGCTGAAAGTCCTGGTAACTGGATGACAGTGAGCCAGCAGTGTGCCCATGGGGCCAAGGCCATTGGCATCCTGGGGTGTACCAAGAAAAGTGTGGCAAACAGATTGAGAGAGGTTCTCCTCTGCTCTGCCCTGGTGAGGCCCTGTCTGGAGTACTGTGTCCAGTTCTGGGCTCCTCAGTTCAAGAAGGACAGGGAACTGCTGGAGAGGGCACAGCAAAGGGTTACAAAGATGATGAAGGTACCAGAACCTCTCTTACGAGGAGAGCTGAGGGACTTGGGTCTTTTTAGTCTGGAGAAGACTGAAGGAGGAGATCACCAACACTGATACTCAA
Organism: Florisuga fusca; assembly: GCA_038090715.1. NCBI lineage: Eukaryota > Metazoa > Chordata > Aves > Apodiformes > Trochilidae > Florisuga > Florisuga fusca. The sequence goes on from JAAWXA010000009.1 coordinate 17,724,708, forward strand.
AGGGTGGGTGTCAGGAGGATGGGTCCTGTCTTTTTTCAGCAGTGCCCAGTGACAGAACAAGAGGTAACAGGCACAAACTTGAACATAGGAAGTTCCATCTAAACATGAGGAGGAACTTCTTTATTTTGAGGGTGGCAGAGCACTGGAACAGGCTGCCCAGAGAGGTGCTGGAGTTCTCTGTCTCTGGACATACTCAAAATCCACCTGGATGCACTCCTGTGCAACCTGGTCTAGGTGAACCTGCTCTGGTAGGGTTTGGACTTGATGATGTTCAAAGGTCTCTTCCCAACCCCTAACATTCTGTGATTGATGTTGTAACTGTGTTTTCGGACATAGAATTTAACTGCCAGATTATTTTGCACCTAAATGCCAAAATCATAGAGATCCTTTGAATAACTTGCTAGCTTTTTTTCCCTAAAATGGGGAAATTGAGTTCAACAGTGAGAAAGGAAAATTTCACTTCCTGTTGAATACATTTTTTGCTTGCATACAGACCAAGTGCAAGAACTCTAGAAAGCTTGAAATGGTCAATGCAGCCCTTGTCATGGCTGCTTAGGTGTGTCTGTCAGTAACAATTTACTGACTGGAAGAGAGGCAGAGTGCTCCCTGGCTGGTGGGAACACTGTGAGGGCAGCTATGTAGTTGAGCTGCACTGAAATTCACTGCTCAGTTCCTCAGTGTCTGCAGTAATCCCAATGCTTTGTGATGGTCAGAACTGCTCGTGCTCTTCTAGCACCCTCGTTTCAAAAGGCAGGTAATGGTTTCAGTGCTGCTGGTAGTGTCTTCATTCTCATTCCTGGAGCAGTATGGAAGCAGGAGGTTGTTCAGGATAATCAGGCCAAATTTTGTCCATGTGAGAACTTAATCTCTTAGGCTCAATTCTTCAGAAAGAAGGGAATCCAGCTTAGAGCATTTGAGAGTCTAAATACTTGAATCTCCCTGATTTTTACAGCTTGTATTTGCAATAAGTAAACCTGAAAAAAGTACTTCTTATTCACCAAATATCCTGCTTGTATAAAAGCCATGGACTTGTGCTCAGAATGAATTGGTGATTCTGCACATCAACAGTTTTCTGTTGAAACACTTGATAAGACTTCATCTGTGGCTATACAGCTTTAACTACCTTTGCATAGAAGCAAGTGGTACTCAGACTACAAAACTGAAATGAGAAGCTCTTGGAGAGGGGTCTCTGGATAGTCGTATATGGCAGTGGGACTCCTCTCATCACTTCATAAGTTACCACCATGATCCTGCATCCTGAGCTTGTAAATCTACAGTTGCTGAATGTTCTACTGTCAGCTCTCACTTTAGAATGCTGTGTGGGGTTTTTTGTTTGGGTTTGTTTTGGGTTGGGTTTTTTGGTTGTTTGGTTTGTTTTTTTTCTCCCCAAACAACTGCTATGCTTTAATTGGTTCTTTTATTAAAAAAAAAAAAAAATTCTTGGTCATGCCTGTTTCCTGAGGAGTTTTGCTGTTAACCATACTGTTGAGCAGATTTCATTTCTTTAGAAGTACTTGCTCTAATGGTGAGGTCATGTTGTAGAAAGCTCACTTAGTATTTTTGCAGTGTTTTCTGAGGAGTGAATTATCACAGGTATGGTCTCCTGACTTGCCAGCAATTTTGGTAGTATGCTTGGAGCAAGGTAAGGACCCTCATGTTTTTCATAGGGAAACCTCCCTCTTTGTTACTTGGCCATAAGACCTGTATGCTGACACCTCTCACATAAATAGGCCTCTGGGTAGACAGTGCAGTTTGTTTGTTTGAGCTGAACTGGGTAGTTTGTGCATCACATTTTTTTTTTTCAGGTATCTCTGTGAGATAGAGTGGGACTTCTCAGAAAGGAAAACCTCTCATACAGAGCACCCTGGATTAGAGGGGTCCACGGGGCCCTGCTGCACAGGAGGAAATGGTCTTTTGGGAACTGGCCTGTCTGCTAATTGGCTCTGTAGCATTTATGTCCCTTGCATACAGGATTGTGGAACAAGATTGTTTCTGGTATTCTGCTTTTCGTTTTGTGTCTGTGATGAAGCAGGCCAAGCCTGCTGCTTGTCCCTCTGCGTGGAGTGCACCCAAGCAAAGGGCTGAGGCAACCTCCAGGATCCACTGGAAGAGCAAATCCAGGCATCCCTTATCCTGAATTTCATTTGTCAGATTCATGCTTTTCACACATGTGAGCGTGTATCTCAGCTGCTGTATCAGACACCAGCCCATGCTCAGTCTGCTCAGTTGTGCTGGGTGATGTTCCAGCACCCCCAGGGCCCTTCATCTCCTTACACAGGGGGCAGGGGCAGCTTTACCTCTGACCACAGCCAGTCTGAGACAGGCAGGGGCAATAACCTGCACGTACCTTCCAGAGCCAGGAGGGTAATGGATGTAAACCCAGCAGGAGAGTTTCAGGCTGCTGTCATATCTCACAAGATCACAAAATCGAGGTTATGCATTTGCCCCCTGCCCCCCCCTCAGTACCTCTATCTGCCCCAGCTCAGCCTTGGGACTGCTGGATGCAGCTCCCTTGGGATGTGGGACAAGTACCATGCAATAAATCAAAGGACATGAGGAGCAGGGACAACCTTCCAGACAGAGTATAGACTACCTTTTTTTCTTTAATTTATTTTGTGCATAATAAATAACCAATCGTCCTGCTTTTATTGTAACTGACTAATTAACAGGGGAGCAGAAACCTCAGGGGAAAAGTCCTGCTTATCAGTGTCTGTAGCAAGGGCACGGAAAGCATCCGAGGGCCTGGGCTGTGCCTCTCCTCCCCCGCTGCTGTTCGGGCTGGGGCAAGGGCAGAGCTGCAGCACTGCAGAGCTCTTGCCAAGCCTGCACACTCAGCAGGTAAAGCCTGAGGAGAAATTTGATGATACTTTGTGCAAGTGTAAGCAGTTTTAGTAGCCAAAGCTGACCTACAAAGCTAATTTAATGTTTTCTTTTCTGTAGTCTAAAAAAAAATATATATATATATACATATTTTAATAGCAGAGTAGAACAGTAAATAGTTTATATTTAAATAGCATCTGCCTTTTTTTAAAAAAAAAAAAAAGGTTTTACAAAGAAAGATTAAAAAATGTAACAATTTTTCAGATGGGGATCCTGAGGCAACCAGAGATTAAGCGATTTCACTGATACCAAAACTGCTGCCTCCCAGGTCAGGTTGGTGACCCAGTCGGTTTTCTGTCCCCTCAGCAGCTCCCTGTTGTGGTGCCATGAAAAGGCCCCTGGGTTGATGTGTGGGCAGTGGTAGCGTCAGTCAGAGCAGCTTCTGCCTCCTCACCCATGAGGGGCCAACCAGCTGTGCAGGGACACTGGGTGGCTTCCTGGGTGCTTCCACCTGACCTCCCCCTGGTGGCTGCCAGCAGGAAACCTTCTGTCTGAAATGGTCTTTTTTTTGGCGAGTTAACCACTTGAGAACCAGGGCTGGCAGCGTGACACTCCCGTTCCCTGAACTGGCTCCTCCCCTGCTCTCTCCAGCTCCAGCCAAAACCCGAGCTCATTCAGCTGAGCTGGCTGTGGGTCCTTCACCATTCTACCTTTAATGAGGAGTTTCCAGTGCCAAGGCATGGATCAAAATTGCGATTGGTGGAAGTTTCTGGATGGTTTTTAGTCCCCTGCACTCAAACATTTTCGTGTGCAGCAGAAGCAGAGAGCTACTGCAACCATTTCTGCACCAAACTGCTCATACAATAACAGTGAGTTGGAAAATGCACATTAGCACACAATTTAGGTTTTTCTAGTTTGAGGTTGTTCTTGGTATTTCCTCACAGCTAGCCAAGCAGTCTTTTCCAAACACAAACTAATTTTCCTTGTGCGTTGTCTGGGCAGGATGGAGCAGCCTGTATGGGGCTGTGGTTTGGATTTGCAGCTAAACCAGGGCTGATGACACAGCACACAGCAGTGCTCTGGGTAGTGCTGGGCAGTGCCTGCACAGTGTCACAGCTGGCTTTCTGTCACCCAGCCCAGTCCAGGGGAGAAGTTGGGAGGGACAGAGCCCACCTGCACTGGCCAAAGGGTTGTTCTGTGCCCATAGCATCACGCTCAGCAATAAAAAGGAGAGGGGGTTGGGAGGGTGGAGAAGGCTTTCTTATTTCCATATTTTGCTGTTTTGTTTTGTTTTTTTTCTAAAGTCTTTTGTTTGTAAAGAAGCAGGTCATCTCTACACAACTGCACATGAAGTCCTGACTTTGTTGCTAGATTTTTCACTAGGTACACAAAAAAAGAGATGAATTTGGTAAAATGATCAGCATTACATAACTCAAGGTGAGGGGAAAAAGAGTGTGATGCAAACAAATTCCAACAGCAGCTTTTAAGCTGAGCCAAAATTATCACAGAATAGTTGAGGTTAGAACAGACTATCTGGAGATAGTCTGAGCCAACTCCCTGAAAAAAAAAAAATCACTACCTTAAAAAATATTTGAAATCTGGAAGTTCAAACATGGCAGGAGTATTGAGGACTAAGAAAAAAATAAAGCACTTCAAAGAATAATTTTTATAGAAAAATCATTTTTTAAAGAAAAACTATTTGTTCCATGTCAGTCTAGAGTGTCTTTCAACAAGATGGGGAAAAGTATGCTAGAAATGCAGGAATACCAGGCTAGTTTGTAACACCCTAGAAGAAAATCTTGCATTAGTATATAGAGCAGTATACATGACTTGCATTTGAGAAATATTATTTTTAGCTATTGCTAATTTTGTTCTTCTCTCATCTTAGGGGCCTCCTTTAGAAGTCAGAGAGCAGGCTGCTCCTCTTGTGTAATGGTACCAGAAGTTTAATTTAGGTGCTCTGATCACGTATTTCTCTCTTCCTGCTCTCCTCTTTTTGCTGCCTGTGTCAGAGCTGAGGGCAGGTACGTGCTGTGGCCTTCCAGCCCCCAGGAGTTACATTGGCTTCAGGCAAAAGTTACAGCTTTTGTCTCTCTGCAGTCACCCTGTCCTGCCAAGCTCCCAGCTCCCAAACCCCAGCTCCTTGCTCCCTGCAGAAGCTGTGGCTGCTCTCTAGTGGGCAGCAGGGTGCCAGGACAAGGCATCAGACAAGCTTGCTCATACACTCCTGGCCTTTTTTTTACATTTCTGAAGAGCAAGTCAGGTACACAGAGCTCCTCATCTGCCCAGGCAACAGAATAGCCCAATCTGCAAACCACTTGCTCTTCCAATCTCCTGTTCTGTAGAACAGAAGGAAGCTACTCAAACACAGCAAAGATGGAGAAACAGAAGAGATGTATGTTACAGACAGGCACTGCCACCTTTTTAGACTGACTTGTGCAGGAGCAGAAACAATCAGGTCAACTTTACAGCTGGTATATTCAGACTGTAATGCTTAATCTCTATTTCAGAAAAAAATAAAGTCATAAAACTATCTACACATTACTAGAAAATAGTAATTTTCAGTATTACATAGTACTGGAAATAATATGCTAGCTGTGCCTGTACTTTTAAAAAATGTGGCCACTGATCAGCCAATGAGCTCCTGATGAATAGATCTTCTTTTTTATGCAACTGTCAGTAGCAAATTGGAAAATGGGATGCTGCAGTTGAAAGCAGTAGTTGGAATATATTTGGAATCAGAGCTTTGTTTCATTTTAGTGATGATGAATTTCTGTTTTAGGTGTTTCATGCATCACCACAAAATAAGGTTTCTAGCTTAAATCAGGGACAAGGAAACTTATGTTTGGCACATATGATCCAACAATTACCAGAAGCTTGAACAGTCAAATACAGTATCTCCTAGCAGGTCCCCTCAGAGCAAGGTGTTTTTATCATGCCCTCTGCCATTGTGACTAAGGGCATTGAACAAATTGCCTGTCATGTTCAGACTGAGAATTAACATCACATCAAATCAGTATTTGTCTGTCTGAAAATTTGCATCTCACGCATCTCTCAACAGTTTTAGAAAGTATCTGTTACTTTATTTCACACACATGTATTTACACTGGAGGAAATCCACAACACTGAAAAATACATTTACACATTGACAGATTTACAGTTTTGCACTCTCCTCTCTCAAGACAAGGCACTCAGCTCTCCTACCTTTGCAATAATGACAACATCAATTCTCAGGAGATCACACAGCAGGTAGAGGTGAGGTGGATGTTGAGCATCATCATTCTCTGTATGTGGTGTGGTTATACTCTTCAAGCTATTAGATGGCGAGTTATTTAACTGAAGAAAAATACCTCTTGCATGGTATTTGCATAAGCTGCTACAGATCATAAGCACATAGGTTTATCTGTTTCTGGTTTACCATGCTCTCAGTGATCTTTGTAGTAGTTATTGAAGTTGATCCGCAGTAGGAAGTCCTCCAAATGTGGTTGGTATCCTCTGTTTACAAGCTTTGTTACCACTGAAAGAAAAACAAAAAATAAAATAAACTGCATATAAGATTAATATTCTAAGGGCAGCCTTGGCAGTATCTGTGAATTTTAATTTTTAAAAAAAGACTAATGCAGAAATCTGAAGACAACAGAAACAAATATATTTTTTTTGCATAAGAATGGTCCAGTATTTCTTTCAGGAATTACGAAGTATCTCAAATAAGATGCAAAAGAAAATCAGTTCTAACTGTAAGTAATTCTACAATTGTATTAGTCTAATAAGGGAATGCTTTCTTAAGTTGGTTTCATAATATGAGGGTGCGTTCTTATCATAATTTCAACTGACCAGGAAGCATGTTTAGGTCCTTTGGTGACCTCTGTGAAAGAAGTTCTTGAGAAGTGTTCTTGAGTGAAGTCCATTGTGAGAGAGAAAACCAAAGTGATTCCTGGGACAAACTCCTCAAGCTCTTACAAATCAACAAACTGACTGCTCTAAACATCCTTAATAACAAAGGAAAAAAGGCAACAGAAACTCCCTAAGCTCATACACATCCCATGCACTGATGTAAAGGGAATGAGCAAGCAGCAGTAACATGCAAGGAAGAAGGGAAAGTGTACAGTTAGATGTTGGGGCCTGAGCCAAAGCCATTGAAGTCCAGAGTACTTTGTATTGGCTTTCAATGGATTCTGGATCAACCCACTGTGACAGAGAGCATTGTACAATACACAGTGACTGCAGGAACAAGTGTAGATGAACAAGTGGACATTTGTTTTGTAGTGCTTAAGGAAGAGGGTGTAAAGAACCAGGTCACTCAACAAATTTCCTTACGGAATGGTCTATTAATCTCTGTCCATGAAGCAACCATAGATCTCGTAGTATGGGCTTAGGTGGCTCCCAGAGGTGTTCTGACTTCCTGTAGAATTTGGAAGCAGCCATTCTAACTCATCCTGAAATAACTGTTTTTGGTTCTTTGACACCATTTTTGGACACCCTTAAAGAATAAAAAGGGCAGCTCATTTCCTCAAGAATATAATCTGACTAGAAAATATTCTAGAAAAATAGATCTACAGAAAACAGTCAGCTGCACTTCCTTCAGGAATTAAGGGTTTTCAAAAATAATAATAAATAAAAAAAAGAAACCAAACCCCACAAACCCCCATAAGACCTTTTGGACTTAGGGAAAGGATAAGTAACACTCACTAAAAACACAAGCAAGATCTGAAAGAGAAATGGAGAGGAAAGACAGATCAACCATTTCTTCAAATCATGGGCTAAGATGACAGTAAGAAGAAATTTTATCATGTTAACAGAAAGAACATTTGGCAAATGATCTGTGCAGCTGAAAAACACTTGCCTGGTGCCTGGACCTCTGGCTATAAAGCTCCAACTAATGCTAAAAGGTTTCTGAGTTTCAGTTTGATGTGGGAATCAGAATTTTGAAATCTCCTAACAGTGGTAACACCCAGCTGCTGCAGATATATCTAAAATTACTTCTCGGTGGTATCTGTCTCTCACTGCTGCCAATAAAAAATTCCAGAACTCAAGTTCAGAGAAAAGCAAAACGTAAGCACATATAGAGAGAGTTAAATACCAAATACTTATTTTGCAAATTAACCATAAAGTTTTGGGATATGTTAGATTTCTTGTGTGGACATTTTAATTGATGGATATGCAGATCTTCGCAAACCACAATAATGAAGTCTTCATTTGGGAACTACATGTCCTAACACATGCTAAGTACACACACCTTCCTACTTATACATTGTACTTCCAAAATATCTTTGTAATTTTTTCAGCTCTCAGTTGACTTTTGCTTCTCTTTAAAATGTATGCAATTTCTTACCTTTGAATAAGAAGTGGGAGTAATACTTGAAGGTATTGTAGGACTGCTGCATCAGACCAAAGTTGGGATGAACAGCCATTTGCTTCCCTGCATCAAAGCTCCATGACTGAGAGATCAGCTGGCTGCGGAACTTCAAGATGAGGCTGAAGATGCTGTGTATAATGTTCATCACAGGGGCTGCCTTTTCTGTCAACAGACCCCTAACAGAACAAAAGGAACTTCAGAAATGGAGGTGACATCATTTATTGACTGGAGAAAGAAAATAACAAAGGGGTGACAATCCTTTCTATTTCCTCTTAAATTGCTTTAAAAAAGATCCACAAGACTGCAGCCAAGTGCAGTGGGGATTTAAAAAGGTGCCTAAATCTAACATATTTTGCTTGTACTTCCAAGAAACTGATTATCTGCAGTGGTGTACCTGATTTCTACAATGATGTCTGCAGTTGCAAAAGAGATGACATTTAGAAACAACATTCTCTGAGTTTCCTGAAACTTTAATCTACTCATCCCCATCATCTGCTATCCAAACAGCAGCTTTAGATAAGTTTTTTCTTACTAAAACAAAGAGAGAGAGACATGAAAGGACAGATTTCTTCTTCATAATCCTTCCTCCCTTCATCTCCCCACTTATGATTCCAGTGTTTACTCTTTAAGAAACTAAACCCTAGCTTCACCACCTTTCTGACTCATATATAGAAACCAAAGGGCTTGTGATCCCTAAAAAATACCTCTTGCATTGCTCATAAATCCAGATAGAGGCATTAGGTCACATTTGTTTCTTTGAAGTCCAGTTCTGGTCACTGCACATGTATTAAAAAGCACATACAATGCTCAGAAGAAGCATTTTACAGTTCTTGAGCTAGGTGTGCTTGTGTACACTACCCACACTGAATGACAGAGCATTCATTTACAAAGGCTTTGACAAGGACAGGGGGGAAGAAAAGAAGCTGTGGCAAGTGTGCCCTCAGTCTTCAAGCTAGAGCGGTCCTGAGTGGACTCAAAGCTTGCAGGGTGAACAGGGGCTGGAGGCACCTCCCAGGAGTCTGGGGAAATGCACAGGATGGGTAACTGAGGAAAAGCATCGAAGTATGGACCTCACAATGTGCCATAAAGTTTCTTTCCCCTACATAAGAACACTTTCATATGTAAAGAGTACTTAGTATGTCAAGTAGAAGTCAGTTTTCCACAAATACCTTACGCTAGGCTGACAGCTCCATTAACTTAAATATTTTGAGCCAAAACAATTATGGTAGCTTGCCTGAAGATTGCTTTGTTGAGGTACTCAGCATGTGTCCTGTGAATTTCTTCCAGGTTGCCTACAGAAGACAGTTTGTTTCCAAATTCACACCATGTCACATGAAGGATCTGATTAGCGATGTAACCTTGAATGACTTTCACAAAATGCTGCATTTCATGTTTATACAGCTGGAGCTGTCGAAACTGAACAGAATTTGATGCACAACTCACTAAAGCTGAAAATAAAACCAGAAATATGTTATCATAAGCACCCACAGGGAGTATTTCAAACCAGGACTTTTAAAGGAGTGAAGGTTTCTGTTAGTAGAGTCTGTTGAAAATGCCAAGAAAGTTCCTATAAAAAAAACAACTGTGCTTTTTGATGCTTGACAGGAGAGCAATTGTCTGGCATAGTGTGCTAGAAGCAGTTTAAGTAGGATATTCTCTAGTTCACTCATTATACTTACCAGTACGTTTTAAGTGAAACCAAACATCCTTGAGAGTCCACACCATGTGCTTCAGCTGAAGCAAAAAGGAGAAGATCTTGTTGTATTTATTCATGCAGCTCTCAGTAATGACAATGTTCAGAGGCCAGTCAACCTAAAAGAAAATAAACGAGTGCTGATTATACTACATTTTTGTGCTAGAAATTACAAGACTAATTTGGCTGCAACTATTTCAGTGACATACAAATTAACAAATGTATTTTAATAACGTAGTGCAATGGTCAGGTTAAGTACATAATTTTCATTATATAAGTTTTTTACTCTATTCTTAAAAGGTTTATTAAGAACATATTCACTCTACCATAGTATGTCAGATCTATAGTATAACTGCAGTACTACTGCCTTCCTCAGTGCTTTCTTACCTTGTACCTTAGCTCTAAGCAACTCAGAGCATCAGGTGCATTGGGCTTGAACACTTCTGGAAGGTACTTGAGAGCAAAAGACAGATTGGAAGCAAGCTGGGTGTCACCATGAAGACTGTACTGTAATGCTTTATTTAGGATAGAATTAAGAACCAGGGGATTCAGCAGTTCACCAGGTGTTTGTCCTGATCCAAGCTAGGGGTTAAAAAACAAATAAAATCCTAATTACACAGTCTTGGCTCCTGAACACAGGTGAATTAAAGCAGAATGGTGAAAACCCTGCCTTGCTCCATCATTCTGACTGGAAGGTTCTCCTTCCACTGCAGGGATGCATAAAGATCATAACAAGCAACTTCTGAACTACTTATTGTTCACATCATTAAGGTAATCTCATACCTGTACTGTTTTGACAGGTTGGACTGCAGTGTACTGCAGCTCAGGAGCTGCTGCACATCTCTACTGCAGGGAGTGCAGGGGCTTTAGTGGGCCAGAAAGCCAGTGACAGGACTGGTATTGTCTGTCTGATCCCAATCTGTCTATCTCAACTCAGCACCCTCAGAGTTTTACAAATAAAGCTACACATCAAGCCTAAATCCCCAGCTGGGGGATTCAGTTGGGTCTAAAGCAGTCTTAGGATTCAGAGAAATGCATTAACTATCCTGCTCCATGTATCTCCCCTGGCAACCAGCTATATTAACTCCTGCTATCCCTCCTATCTTGCTATCTTCCCCACAAACACAGGGGTAAGTCATGAAAATCCTGTCTTATCAGAGGACCAAGCACTCTCTTCAGATACTCTGCTCTGAAAGATATTTGAGGGCAGAGTAGGTATCTTGCAACACAGGCCTTTACAAATGGATTTTTCAGTTTTTTCAAGATGCAAATGGGAACTGGCTTTTCCAGCCTTGTTGCCAGCAGATGGGAAGGGACAGAGCAATAGTGCAGCAGTTTTCACAGGAAAGAATAAAATACTTTTCCTTGACTATTTATCTGTAAAATTTGAAATTTTTTTCCACAATGTGCCAAAGCCTTTTACTCTCTCTGTTGCTGAGATTAGCAGTAGGAAATGTTACTCTCTTCCTTGGGACTTCCCTGGGCATGGGCAATCTTGCTGAGCAAAGAACTTCTTTTGCTTCAGTCCCCACAACATTAACACTATTCCCTCCTTCCCATCCAAATGAATCCTGGGATGTCAACCTAAAGCAGACAACCCAACAATAAGGGCTAAGACAAGAAAGCAAATACCTTCTCAAACAAGAGGTCACTGAGTGACTGAGCAAACTCCCCATCTTCCATCAACAAGAAGTGTCTCAGTGCTTCAAAATGCTTCTCTACATTCAGTTCCACAAAGTAGTAATCAACTATTGCTTTGTTCACAAGAGAAACACTAAGAATGAAAACAAGGAAAAGGTATTATTCTTACAAGCATTTAGCTGTGGCTACATCAGGTTAATGCTCCAGTACTTGGCTCCAATATCCGATATAAGACACGATGATATTCACATAAATCAGAAAAAAAAAAAACCCAAAAATCTTCACCTTAGAATATACCATAATGAAAACCTACCACTTCAGATAACTGGGTTTTGCACAATAATGGGGATGAATTTTATGACTGGCTAGATAATCATCTTTAGAAATGCTGCTGGGCCTGGAGTAATATTTTAGCAATAGCCTCCTGTTCTTATCTGTCTCCTACACAAACAGATTAAGAAATAAGAATATCCAAGTTGATAAAGCTCTGACACTGTTTACTGGGGGCAAGTCCATACTACAATTTTGCAGTATAGTGTAGGTATTAAAGGTGGTTTTAAATAATTTAACTTGTGTATCTGGGATAGGCTAATTCTGCCAGTACAGAATAATTCTGGTAGACAATCTGGATGTTTAAATTAGATAATTAGGTATTTCTACACTGCACCAAACTTCTGAGTGTAGCATACTCAAGAGTTAGTAAATGAAAATACAAATTTACAAGAAAAAAGATTCCAAAACAGGAAGCATTTTAACACATCTGTGAAAACCTGTTTTATGACAGAAGCTAATTTTTAACATAATAACAAACTTTTCTTTAAAATACAATTATACTGATAAAATGGTTCAGCATACATGTAGTTTCCCTACATATTTCAACAACAACAAGAACAGCTTCTATTAAACTTCAAAGCAGCCTTGAAGTTGGAGTTCCCATAAAAACATAAAACACATGCAGATCAATATGCATAAGCTTTCACATAATTAGAAGATCTTTCTTCCTTTTCCCTTATCTTTCACAGGCCAAATAAAAACTGCTACAAACATTACAGGTAATACACTTTCATTTTAAAAGAAAGGAATCCAGTGGTGTCAAAACACTGCTGCATTATCCACAAGTTTGGGAGCAAACACCTCCCTCCAACTCCTTGCATTTCAAATACCAGACCTTCAAATATTTAATTGATACATAAAAGTATACAATTATATTAGTATTTATAATCTAAATCTGAATTTTTTAGTTAGTAATGGACCATTCACTGAATCACTTCTGTTTTGGATAATAACAGAAAACTGAACAGATCTATGCGCAACTCTTGTCTCAAGAAAGAACTAATGAAGAACATGACAGTAATTGTTAAGTTATGGAATCACAATTTCTAACAAATACTCACTGAGAGACAAGTGGAGCAGTAATAGAACGTTTCATCAGCACTGGCAGAGATAAGAGCTCACTCAGCTGTACAGCAGTTTCATCTGTTGCTGACTGTACCATAGGATCCACAGGAAAAGTGTATGATCTTGGTATCACATGATGCAAGAGATGAGAAACTGGTAGTTCTGCTGAATTTTAAAATAAATAAACATTGTAAACAATTATAGAATCATATAACAGTTTGGGTTGGAAGGGGCCTTAAAGATATCTAGTTCCAACCCCCCTGCATGGGCAGGGACACCTCCCACTAGACCAGGTTGCTCAAAGCACCATCCGAAGTGCCCTTTAAACAATTCCAGGGATGGGGCATCCAAAGCTTCCCTGGGCCACCTGTTCTGTGTCTGACCACCCTCACAGTGAAGCATTTCTTCCTAAAGTCTAACTTTAATCTACCCTGTTCCAGTTTAATGCCATTACTCCTTGTTCTATCACTACACACTTATGTAAAAAGTCCCTCCCCAGCTTTCTTCTAGGCCCCCTTCAGATACTGGAAGCCCTATAAGATCTATAGGATCTAGGCCTGTAAGATCTCCCCAGCACCTTCTCTTTTCCAGGCTGCAAAACAACAACTCTCTCAGCCTGTCTCCACAGGAGAGGTGCTCCATCCCTCAAACCTAACCAATCTGTTTCTATTAATCTCTACAAACCTCACCAGGTTTGTAAAATCATGATGTGCCAAAATGCATTTCTTCTTTCTGCCTAGAAGCAATTTCGCTACTGCAGTTCATAACAGTGGTATATTTACTGGAAATTCAGGTATTTTTTCTGGCTCACTCAGCTTTCTTGCTCAAGTTTACCACATCTTCTATTGATCTACTTTTCCAACAGTTCTACTCACACATCAAATCATAACTATCTTGATATTTTTCAATACAATACTGATCCGATAACGCTTTCAAGTAAGCTTGTTCTTTTTTCCAGGTATCTTCCTCTCCCTCTTCCTCCTTAGTCTTGGGGGCATTAGCTTCAGAAACCAGAGTTTCTTGAGGTATAGTATCTTGAGGAATTGCTTTTTCAGGTTCTTCATCCTAAAACAAAAAAATGACAGATGAGAGATGCTGGCTTTGTCTAATCACACTTAATGTGTTCTTACAGGTGTGTCACAAGTTGTTCCATTTGAAAATAGGAGCTTTCTCACCTGTATTTTCTGACATGTAAAAATCATTAGAATACGACAGAAACCTTTCACCTTGACTACCAGTGTGCTTAATCCTTTCAATGAAAATAGTATCTTTTTGACAACTACTTTGCTTCTTACCTGTAAGCTCTGTGTGAAATCTGGAGCAGGGGCCTTGCTGACATCTGCACCTACTGTAATCACAAATAAATTAAAGACAGCATTTACTGAGATCTGCTTAAAATATTTAGTCCACACTTCAGATCTGCTCTTGAAGTTCTTCAGAATTTCTCTAGACTGTCAAAGAAACAACCATTCTAACAACAGTCCCTCCCCACAGTCCCTCTGAGGCAGCTTTGTGCATGTTCTCTACTTGAGATCACACAAGGTACTGTTTCACAAAATCTGAAACTAGAATCTTTTTATTTTCTATTTCTTGTATGTAAGAGACAAGACAGCTCAAATTCTTTCATAGAATCATAGAATGCTTTAGGTTGGAAGGGACCCTAAAGGTCATCTAGTGACAACCCCCCTGTCACAGGCAGGGATACCTTCCACAACATCAGGTTGCTCCAAGCTCCATCCAACCTTGCCTGGAACACTTCCAGGGATGGGGCATCCACAGCTCACTACCCTCATTTCCCCTGAATTCTAACAGCATCCAAAGAGTTATGCAAGGAATTAAGTAATAAGTACCCATTTTGAACATAAACAGTTACTTGCATAAGCTCTTAAACAAATGCTGACTGAATAAACTTATTTTACCTTCTTGTTTCTCTTCCATTATATTTTCTTTTTTGTCATCTTTAACATTAGCATCAGGAGACACTGAAGCACTGCCAGATGACTGTGACTGCAGTGAAGCCTTTTCCTTAACTTGTGATGTTTTTGCTTCCTTTCTGTTCCCTTCAGCAGAAGATGATTCTTCACTGTACAGAAGTGTTTGAACCGTGGAGTCAGACGAAGAACCAGAAATGGTTTTACGATGAGGTATTGGATCATTTTCTGTAGATGGGGCCCAGCTCCCTATTTGGATGCTTGACTGGGATGCATGACCAAATGGGCTCCAACGAGATTTCAAAGGCTCTGTATCTGAAACCAGTTCTCCAATTTTGATGTGTGACTGTGAAGCATGCCCGTGGATGTTCCAACGAGGCCGAGCTGCGACCACCTCTGACACATTTTCACCAATCTTGATACTGGCATCAGATGCATGACCATGGATGTTCCACCGAGGCCTTGTGGGAGCTACATTTGACACATACTCTCCAATCTTAATATTGGCTTCTGAAACATGTCCATGAATGTTCCACCTAGGCCTTGAGGGCTCTACCTCTGAAGCATATTCCCCAACTTTAATATGAGCTTCAGAAACATGCCCATGAACGTTCCATCGGGGTCGGATAGATTCCACCTCAGCAGTATAGCTGCTGATTTTTATATGGGAGTCTGAAGAGTGACCATAAGGACTTGAACGTGGCTGGTAAGTGTCCACATGAGGCACATATTCTCCCACCCTAATGTTGGCATCAGATGCATGTCCGTTAATATTCCACCGAGGCCTTCTGTACTCCACATCAAATATATTTTCTCCAACTCTAACATGTCCCTGCCAAGCTGCAGATGGCCTGAGAACTGTATTAAAATCATACTCGTTCTGCTGAGGCAATGGTGCATTATCATGTCCTTCCAGTGCTTCACTTACCTGAGGAGTCTCAGAAAGATCTGAGTTAATATTTCGAAACGCTTCATCTAGCAAAGATCCTTGAACACTACTGGCTACAGGTTGTTCATCCTGTGGCTTTGATAAGAAATCCTCTATATTCACATTGGATTCGGGCAAGGAATCAGCACTGTATAAAGGACTGCAAGCCTGCTCTGAACTTTGGAGACTGCTTTCAGATCCTGCTGCTTTAGGCTGAAAATGCTGATCAGCATGACTGTCTGTCAGCTCTGGTACAGACTGTGCATCGTCAGTAGAAGTAGCATATTCCAGTCCAGGCTCAGATTTTCTGCCAACTGTCTCATTAGAATGCAGAGGTTTCACAGATGACACCTAAAAAATAAATAATTATTACACTGTATGGCTAGTCACATAATCAAGCTACTTATTAGGGCACCACTTTATTACATGCAGGATTTTAAAATTTCCAGTTTTTCAGAGATACTATAAATGATGTGATAACTACCCACCCTGCTGTTACAGTGAACCTGCTGTTTAGAGAACCTAAATGAACCATGAAATTAACTCCCCTGAGAGAAACTGGGAAAAGCAACCTTGAATTTATGTAAGAAAATGAGGTCACCTGTGAATGTGGATCTTTCACAACAGAATTTTTATCTAAAAACAACTGGCACTGTTTATAAGGAATAATATCTAATTTTCTCCTGTAGTTTCCATCTGGAAGTTTTTCAAGCATTTCCTGTAAGAAAAAAGGAAAAAAACAAATATCAATAAGTACCAAGTACCAAATTTTCTAAATTTCATTCTTTATATCCTTTCAGAAGATACCTCAATGCGTTTCTGATCTTCTAATAGAAACTTAAGACGGGCTGTTTCCAGCTTGTGTCGCTGGATTTTCCATAATGCTCTCTGCTCTCTGCGGGCTGCATCATCAGAAAGCTTGCTATAATGGTCAATTAATTCTTGCCTAAAGGTAAAAATAAAGCTCAGTTACAGATTTTCACATACTGCTTTTCATTGTCCCTTCTAAAGAGGAAGAACTTTTGCATTTCAGAACTGAGAAGGAATTTTTTTAAAAGCAGAAGCCAGAGCCTTCCATCACAGAGAATAAACAAGTGGAGAAAACAGGACTGTATTCTTAGTCAAAGTATGTTTCCAGAACTGTGCTTATTAGGTCACTCGTTTGTCCTAAGTATTTTTAGATATAACAGAAGAAAGTGAAATACAACTAGATGCACAACAAGAGTAATTCAAATAATTATGAATCTAACTCCTCCATCTGCTTTTTACTTCTGCTTTGACATACGTGACCAATTTTGCTGCAGGCTCAGCTTTTGATTGTAAGATGTAGTTAGCTTCTTTTCCTTAAATTCTGATCATAACAAAAACCAGACTGGATAGGCATTGCACAAATCTGGGTTCCAGATTTCTGGGCCACTAACCATTTCTAAATCACAAGATTTTTCGTAAGACTGCCAAAACCCCTTGCATCTATCTTTTAACTGCAAACATTACCCTTTTAGGGCAATGTCTGGGAACTTCCTATGCTGTGAATTTTAATACACAGTAATTTTTCCTGAGGTCTTTATGGTAGTTTTGGAGCATCTAAGGTTTGGGAGAGAACTCAGATACATTTACCTTGCCTTCTTCTCCAGTTCTTCCTCTAGAGCTTTCAGTCTTTTTTCTCTCTCTCTGAGCTCTCGGGCATAGCTGAAGTCATCATCAATCTCCTCTTGCTTTATTGCAAGGCGACGCTGCATAAATATTTAACACTTTTAAAAGCCACCCTCAATACAAGCTGTAAAGCACACATCTGCAAAAATTCTTATTTGTAACCCATGAGCTATTAATTCAACTGCAGTACAATAAATCAAGATACTGTTTCAGCTATTTGCTTAAGATATACACATAAATACCTCTTGGTCTTTTGCAAATTGCTCTTTCAGTTTCTGAAACTGTTCCCGTTTCTTTGCATCCAAAGCCATTCGTTCTGACATTTGTTGATCTGTATTACAATAAAGATATTCTTAGTTTACATTAACCCACACACTAGAAAACCCATGAAACACCACTGCCACTTACCATTAATAGCTTTTAGTACTTTGCTGGCAGTTTCTCGAGCATGAACAATTAATTCTTGTTTGGCTATTTCCATGCGCAAATCCTAAAAAAGCACCCAACAAACAAACAAAAACATAAGTAGAAGGTTTTTCTGTGATTTTAGACTTGACAATATGCTGTTACAAGGACAGGTGTACACTTTGTAATTGCTACTAATCTATTATTCCAGTACAGAAATATAAATAAAGCAATTAATTAAATACAAAGTCTAAGAACTCAAGACCTCATAACGAACTAAATATATTTGATGCATGCACTACATTGATGGCATCTGAAAGACAGAAGTCTCTGTAGAACTAAAAGAGTTTCAATTAGCTATGCAAATTACAAAGACTCTTATCTGGTTAGTAATTAGCTCGTGACATTCGTTAAATCAGAATCTAGCAATCTTTTCAATAGGAGGGCAAATCTGCTGTAAAGAACTAAGAAGTCTAAAAGTTATTTAATATATGAAAATGCTAACAAATACACCACCTGTACTTCTAAAATTTATACGAGATCCATTTATTTGCTCTGATAAAAATTCAAACAGCAATTGACCAATGAAAAAATCCTGATCGTGAATACAAATTCTTTTGGAGTTGTAACAAAAATTTAAAAAGCATTCCTAACAATAAGGTCTTTACTCTTTTATTCATTTACCTTTTCTTCCTTGCTTATGGAACTGTACCGGGCAATTCTTTCCATTCGACCAACATACACTGCACAATCTCTCTCTATTTCTTTCAGCTCCTCAAGTGAAAAAATAACTGAAATCCGGGGAACAGGTATATCTGACCAACATATATAATGCTGAAAAACAAGAAAATTCCTTTAAATACAGTTTTTAAATTGTGAAAAGTTAGATTACAAACTCACATTTATACATAGTTTTTAATTTAGCAATGCTTCAAGATACTGAAAACAGTATCCACAAGGCACCTGAGTTTTTTATTTATACCATTGGTTTTAACATTTATATCATTCAAAGCAGGAAACAGAGATAAAACATTCAAGAACTTGGATCACAGGTCAAATTCTCAGGGTCCCCTTTTTCCCACTGAATTGGACAGGATCTAAAATCTGAAATCTGATACATGTATTTGTATTGTCGTGTTCTAAATGCCTGAAATTTTGCTTTTCTGAATATCCAGCTTAACAGACCCTGAGTAACTCAGCTTTGAATGCAACTCTCCTATCAAAAGTTAGGTTTTGCTCACTTATAATCCCCACAGAGCTCTACTTAATAGGAACTGTCTGGAACATAACTAACACAAGCCTACAGCAGAGAGCTCCACACAAGACATAGCTCTCAAAAACACAATAGCTATGAAGAACTGAGTCAAGGTTACATGAGGCATCTTTAAACCCAAAATGATGTTGTGTGAGTTAGGTGAGAAAATGGAAGGCACTTGCTTGGAAGCTTTTAACATTTCTGATTTCAGTGCAAAGGAAAAGAGATAGAGCATGTACATTGGATATGATAAATTTGATGCTGTTGAAAATTTCTGTTTCTGCAGCATGGTGTTAGCAAGCAGAGTGGACCATCAGCTCACAAGTGTCAGAGGGCAAGTTGTTGCCTTTCATCAGTCAACATTCTACTCGTGCAATACTAATTCTCAGTAAAGGAGCAAACTTGCTAAAAACCTAGAAACTTGCTCTAAAGAGACATGATTTTCTCAATGTAACAGGAAAGGAACTAAACCAAAACTTACCCTAGGACAGCACAATTTCAGCAAGTTTATGGTTTTCCCACATATGTATACATCATTAGCAATGTGTTTAAGAAACACAGGGACACAATCTTCTACTTCTTTGGAAATCAAAACATAACCATGAGTCCAGTAATGTTTATCTACATATCAAATAAAAAGATGAAAAGTATGTATTTTTAATTATTTAACTGACAGCATAAATTATATAAATTATAAATGCTCCATATATATACTGTACCTCTGAAACAAAGATAATCCTCATTCACTTGGATCATAAATTCTCCATAAACATCTCTGAATACACCACTGTATACCCAATCATAGATAAATCTAAAAAAAATAAAATTGTACAATATTGAAAATTAATCCTCCTGCTTTCTCAACTTTGTTATAACCAAAAAGTAAGTATATTCTTTAAAACATCAGAACACACAGGATATAGACAGGATAAAAACCTGCAATTAAGTGCTGTCACACTGACATTTAAAGATACATACAGGATTGTGTCTCTGCATTTTTCTGAACAGAATCCATCTTCATATGTAACATTTCAGGGATAATTAGTTTAAAAAGGATTATTGGCTTAATTAAAACAGTCTTTTATTACTGTATATTAATTTACTCAGTTTATATTAAAAAACTCTAGAAATCTTTGCAGCACTTCAAAAGCAGAGGGAGAGGTAACCAGGAAGGTAACTTTAGCAGAGAGAAACTGATAAGGTACTAAAAGAAGATGCAATGCAAAGCACTTTTTCCCCAGATTTAGATACATGAGACAATGAGATCTCTTATTTGGAATACCTGTTCATTCTTTTTCATATTTCTGTGTGCAACCAAACTTTTGAAGAAACAAAAAACCACAAGCAGCCGAAGCTGTAGGTAAAAAGGTGCAGAGCACCTTGAAGCTAATCTTGTCTTTTGCCACTAGTTGCAAAACTAACACTATTTCTAGACATTGGCTTAGTGTAAAAACAGGAAATATTTAGCATAGGAACCAGAGCACAATTGTAAGGTTGTGAGCAAAAAGTTAAGAACTTCTAACATGTTAAAACGGATATTTCTATGAATTATTTTAGGCAAAAACTTCTTCTATTTAATTTCTTTCAGGTTAAGAAATTATTTGGTAACATTTTCTACAGATATTGAAAGCTTCCTTCCATGGCAGCCATGATTGTGTATGATTGATGCTTCCGTAGAGATCTACAACAAATTTAGGAGTCAATGCTGTAAGCATTTCATACTAGTAAGTTCACTTTCATATTTTTTAGGTTCCTTGTGAGGTCATGACATCCTCCCCTGGGAATTTCAGAAATCTGGCAACCTTCCATAAATTGCAGGTAAAAGCTGTGAAGATATTTCAATGAGTCTTCTGGTAAATCTGAAATTAAATTTCTCCAAAGAACTTTTATGTAGATGGGAAGAAAAACTGAAACTGTGGGCATGAGAGGAATCTCAAATTTAGAGCATTTTGACAGATTTTGGTTTTCTCTTTCTAGTATTATTACATCTATTAAGTATCAGTGTAAACTGATTATGGACTACAGCTGTAATCCCTATAAAAAGCTATTTTCAAAACTTTAGCAACTCTTCAGAAGTTTATAAACTAACAATTTCTAAACTGATGTGCACTGCTTAACAATACTGTTGCAATCCAAGGAACTCTACTTCCTACTGTTAGTTACAACTTAATAAATGAGAGTTGTTGTTTTTTTTTTAGTTTTTGCTTACTGAAAAGCCTCCAAGAAAAAGACAGCAGAAATAAGCATGAATTTCCTATTTTGTGCAACACCAAGAGAAGTGTGTTAGTTGCCAGATACAGGATTTTACTGCATGTGTAAGAAGAAAAAAATATATAAGTTTATCTGAGTTTTATATTCCAGTAAGAATTCCCAGGACCAGCAGCAGGAAAGAAATCTTATTTATATCCATTTTATTTACTAATTGAGTCACACATAAAACCCACGTGTTCTTAGTGGGCTTGAAAAGCAATGGAAAGAAGTATTCAGTAAAATCAACTGCTTTTAATGTGTATTTTGCAGATACAGCCACAGCTTGTGTTTTCTTAAACTGTATTATGCAGAGAACAGCAGGGACACACCTTGTGTATGGTTCACAACTTGTCTTCAACAAAGACAGAAGAACTGGATAATGCTCATTGCTACAGTTGTTGAGAGCCTCTTTGTACAGATATGAAAGCAATTTAACACCCTAAAAAAATTGAAAAAAATTCTAACATTAGGCAACAAACTCCATTACCACTTTAATTACAAAAGACTCATAAATACATAGCTTTACATGTTCCACTTTTTCCAGCTATCTGTAGTTAAAATAATTTTATCTGAGCAAATATCTCCTTTAGAATGAAACAAAATGCACTCTTAAGGCTTTTTTGGGGTCCTTTGTTTACTTTAGGAATTGAAAACACAGGACAAAATTCTAGATTCTGAAGTATCTGGAAAAAGGATTATGGCATTCTAACTGAAGGTCTAAGGTCATATCTTTGGTAGCAGAGAGACCAACACTGCAAATTGTATGTAAAATCCTACCTAAACTTGAAGAATTTTAACACTGTAACCCAAATCAAACATAAAAGCATCAAATAAATTATCACCGTAGGAAATGAATCATCAGCTCCACCACTGATCCCCAGCACTGTTGTTCCTATGCCACAAAGTTCAGCTAAATACCTAGAAAACAATATTAAAATAACCTGTAAAAATTTCATCTGGAAGTCTATGAGATCACAGTGATGAACTTTGCTGAAGCTGAGTGTCATGAACCAATCCTACTGTATGTGTTGAAAGATAACTAGGATAACAAAGAAACTGAATATAAAGACCTTGTATTTTTGCCCTAGAATCCTCTGAGTATAAAGAAATCTTTGTTAAGTTAGAGGAAAAATACTGAAAGACTATGTAAGAATGCCTGTGTAATATTGTCTCTTTTCTCATCTGTCTTCTCTCACCACAGAATGACAGAATGGTTTGGGTTGGAAGAGACCTTAAAGATCCTCTAGTTCCAACCCTGCTGCATGGGCAGGACCTCCCACTAGACCAGGTTGCTTGAAGCCCTGTCCAACTTGGCCTTAATGTACATGAAGAAACAGATTTTAAGAAACATATTGGGGTTTTTTTCTGCTACAAAAAGCTTAAATATTTAATATTATTCTCTTACCTCAACTGACGACCTAATTTTCTGAAGAGAAAGCTGATTGTTAGAAGACTTAAAGTAGGAGGTGTTGACAAAACACAGGCACGGTAATACTGGAGATACTTTCTCAGCCCACTTGTGAATGCCTAGTATCAAGAGAAAATATTTAGTCTTGCTCTTGGAACTGTTAATAGTCTATGTCTCATATCAGTTGCATCAGCATGAAAACAAATCTTTTATTGAAGTAATTTGCATATGCAGGTACGAGAGGCTTGTATACCAAAGCAAGGGGGAAGTAAGAGTCCATGCAGCTGCAAATTAGCCAGATGATTCCTCTACACGTTTTATACCCCTGTCTGGGGTTAGAGCAGTGGTAATGCAATGAGGCATGAAGCCTGTGCCCACACACAGCATAACAGAGCACCTTGGCTGAATTACCCTTTGAGGAGCTCCTTGTTCTCTA
This sequence comes from Florisuga fusca, assembly GCA_038090715.1. Taxonomy (NCBI): domain Eukaryota; kingdom Metazoa; phylum Chordata; class Aves; order Apodiformes; family Trochilidae; genus Florisuga; species Florisuga fusca. The sequence continues at coordinate 17,747,882 of JAAWXA010000009.1, forward strand.
ACAGCTATAATGTAACCCTAGAGAAACCTGAATCCTTACTTTCATGCCTAAATTAGATACTGGAAAAAACCTCATCCAGAGCTTTTTTTAACTAGAGAAGGAGCCTGACCTTCATATTAATTTTCTATTAACTTTTCTGTAAATCAAATATTCAGAAGGAATACATTTTCATAAACAATCCTGACTTAATTCTATGTGTTAGAAAGAACAGAAATCACCTGATGCCACACAGTGTACATACAGTTTAGCATAATACACAGAGGAGTGACAAGGAAAATTTACATTCAATTCTGACCTGAGGAAAAGTAATTAAAGCTATTGAGTATATTTTTCTATTTAAGTCTAGTTCTTGTATTTTGATTTTAATATATTTTAATGTGTATATATGTAATGTTTCTAAAACATCTAAAAAATATATTCCTTGAGTTCTCAACAGAACAATGTGACTAGACAAATCACCCATCAGGTAATGAAGACCTTTTAACAAGTGTTTCAGTGCAAGCAAGCACTAAACACATAGAGCTTTGATTTAAACACAGTGGCACTGCTCACTGCCAACCTGGGTTTAGCATGATGCTTCAAATGCTTTGCAGAATGCAGAAGTTCCAGCTTTATACAAAATCAGTTACCTTCTGTACCTAAGATAACTGGCACATTAAATCTAGATGGTGTGATCCAACTGTTATACCTGAAACACAAGTCCTTTGCTGTATGAAGAATCTAAAACTGGCTGAAGAGAAAAACGACTTAGTCGTGTGTAGTAGGTTCCATACTCAGCAACTTCTGAGAGCAGGTTGTGCATTGTCTCTGGTGAAGTTCCAGATACATATACCCCCTCCTTTATCACAAATGTCTGAGCAGCCTAAAAGGACATAGGGAGGAAAGAAAAGGCTGATTAAAATATTTCTTAGCTGTATTCTAATTTAAAATAGCAAATATTTACACACGAAAATCTACACACAAAAATAACAGCAGGCAAAACTTTCAGTTTAGAGACTTTGGTGATTGAGACTATATAGCCAGGATGGTGAGATAAATACATTCAATTGTAGCAAAATTTCAGGAGTATGAATAGCATTTTGTAATATACAGAATTAGACTCATTATCTAATTCCCTAATAAAAATCCAATCTACAGAACTATTTACATATCTATTTTCACATATCCATAAACCTATTTTCACTTAGAGGACTACAAATAATCTTTGCCTATTTCAATTACCTTGTTATTGCAACATATTAATACTACCTTATTGCCATTAGGTCACATACAACTTTTGAACAGTATCCACAACTGCAAGATCTCAAGAGAAATAAATATATCAAAGAGGAACTCTATGCAAAGAAAAAAAGAAGTGCAGTTAAAAATCTTCCATACCTGATTGAGTGAAAATGTAGTGGATACCACACCAATGAGAACATTCAAGACATCCTTAACCAGTTCAGGTTCTTTCATTAGCACAAGCTGTGGGAGCTGAATTACAGTATTACTCAACAGCTGCAATTCTCCTTCTCGAAGTCTGTAAAATTTGTCAAAAGCTTCTCTCCCAGCTTCAGTAAGATAGGGTTCCTCTTTTTTACCAGGTGGGCTGTGTTAGAGTAAACCCAACATTACAATATGACTATAAGAAAAGAAGGAAATAAATCTCATAAAGAAAAAAAAGGCATTTTTTTCCAGAATTAACCAAAGGAAAAGCTACTCATAATATAGTGCATTTTCAAGGGAATGTGCAGTCAGTCAACGAAACTGTAGTCCAATCTCAGCACAATGAAGACACAGGCAAGTAATTTGAATACCACTTCAGAGGCAGAAACCTTGACAGAGAACTACCAGCTTCTTTTGTGACCTTCCCTGATGCAGTTTTCACATTAGGAAAATAAGATCTACATATATCAGATTTCCAGGGTCCATGTAATATTCAAAGATGTTAAATGAGCAATATGCTCAAAATGCTAAAATGACTCATTCCCAGTGAGGATTACTATCCTCTCCAAAAGAATTTTTCTTCCAGTTCTTCCAAAAATTCTGAGTTCTAGTAGTATGTATTACATGACAGCTGTCAGGCACCTGGGTTATATTTGACCCTCAGCTCTTTACAGTCTAAATGGTAATGAGAAAAATTGCCTTATATTAGGAACAAAGCTAGAGTGTGCTACAGCAGCTCTGAAAAATCTGACCAGGGAACTTCTGAGTTTCTGAGCTTCTCAGGTTCAGAACTGGAAAAAACCACTGTATAAGACTGCAACAGACAAGCTACTAGATTATTACTTAGCATTACAGAAAACAGAGAGAGAAAAGTTTCCCCCAAGAATCAGGCACACCACCATCTGTCAGGAATGTAAGGAAGACACCTGTGGTACCTGCCTTTTATTTTCTTCCACTTTTGGGAAGCTAGGAAGCTTTGACAGAGCTACGTAGAGCCTTCTCTCAGGACATACATCATCTGCTCAACATCCAAAAGAACTATAAGTTTAACACACTATCAGGAAATCCGCTCTAATTTCTGGTCTAGTTACAGACAGGGAAAAGGAATACAGTATAGTACAGTACTGGGAAATATGGACTTAATTATTTTAGTGTTCTACTACTACCACTATCTCTTTTGAAAATGAAAATACAGAATCATTCTAGACTGAGATAAATTGCACAGTGCATAAGAACAAGAAGTTCTTAAATTCCCATAATCCCTTTGGTGTTTTTGACAAGGATGATTTTTGTTTTACCTCTTCCTATGAAAAAGCTGCAATCTAACAACTAATCTGTTGAATATAAACAACCATTATTCCCATTTCAATCATTAATGCAGTATATTGAATTCTATGAATTAAATATGTATATTTCATTATTTGTACTGAGGTCATTTGGAACTAAGATAAAAGGCACCTCCATACATTTGAACATGATGCACACTACGTTTGCCAGTAACATCAGACACATACTACCCAATTCTTTCCCAACATCTTCGCTTGCTGGGTCCGTAGGTAAGCACTGCATCCCACAGGTCCATGTCTGGAGTCATGCTTGGCTCTGACTGAGAATCAGGAGTCAGATTGGATGCTGATTGGAACCCCTCATCTTCTGACTGGTCTATACTTTGTGGAACCTGCCAGAGAGAGTTCAAATGTTATTCATGAAAATATTTTACTGAAGAAACAGATGTGAATAAAGAAGATATTCTGCTATCATTTGTGATCAGGTAACTCTACATGACTCAGCCTGTGTTATCCACCTTCCCTTCACATCTATTTTAAGTTCTTCCTGTAAGCACTGTTGTCATTTGGTAAGTCTCTATGGATATTAACACCTACACATAGAACAACAATCATCATCAAAATCTACTCAGTTTGTCAGTGTTAAACTTGAAACTTACACCTTTGGCAAGCATGTAGTCTACAAATAAAAGAATCTGAGGTCTAGACATTCAGAATTATGTAACACTAATAAAACCATACTGCTCAATATTTCCTTTGGGAAAACGATCCAGGTGCTTAATTCTTCAAATTTGTAAACATTTTGCTAACTAATTTGTTCCCTTATGTTTATCCATGTGCAGAAAACTGGCAGATGTACAAACAGTATACACGACAGTTCCCCAGCTCCCACCCAACAGGAGTGGTAAGGGCAGAATACTACTTAACTTTAGTTAAAGACAATCAACCACATAAAAAGCAGAATGTTCTTCAAGAAAATCTAAATTTTCCAGTCTGATGGAAAAAGTACAGCACTTACTCAAAAAAGTTCTGCCTCCTCTAAGTTATGACTTACATCCATATGCACATATTGAATGGCACAGGACTTTTCCTTTTTACTGTGCTGCCTTCAAGCTTCAATTAAAACCCAAAGGGAACTGCAAGAGCTATCCATATGCTAAGTAGAAGGAACAAAATGGGGATTAAAAATACAGAAGTATAAAAAACTTATACACAGTAAGAATGAGAAAAAAACACCCCCAATTAATTTATCCAGCACTTCAGTGAGAGCTAGACATTGTATCAAAATGAAACAGAATCAACACCAAATGGGGGGCAAAAAGATACAGTAGAAACTGTATGCACTGAAAAGGCAAAAAGATAATGGGAACTAGGAGGTTCAATGAAATACAATAACTGAAAAAATGTCTTAAGATACAATAACCCAAGAAGAAAAGACAAGTTAGGTAATGTAATCGAAACAGCAAAACACATACATTCAGACAGGAAGCTTATACAGTTAGGCTGGAATATGATAAGCAAGCAACAATGCAGAGGAGCTCAATACACAAAGCAGGCATCAGGCATAAATGCAAGCAAAAGATTATTAGAGTGGGGAAGGTACAGATATAGTTGAGGCACAACTTCATAAAGCCAATGGACACATGATGCTTTTTTGCAGAGTAATAGGACAAGACCAAGGTGTTCATTATCATACATATCAACATCCAAAAAGCTTATCTAGTTCTGAGAAAAGAAAATAATCCCTGCTTCATCTTAAATTCCAATGCTGTGTGCTTCTAGCACAAACTAAACAACTACCTATATTTTGAACTATAGTTTCAATTGCAACTATACTGAAAGCATGCACATTGAAAGCATGCATACACTCTTTAAGTTGAAAACAAATCATATCATACTTTGATTGCAAGTCCAGACAAATCTGCATTGTCAGGCACTGGTGGCAAATCCAGCTTGATGTCCATATCATAGGTACGGCTATGGACAAGAGCACCAAAGAGTGAGACCCGTGTTTCCTTCTCAAACTTGTCACCAGCAGGGTAGTTCTGTGAGAACAACCCTATGGCAGGGAGTCCAGTGCCAGGTGCAGCCTCCATTATCTGAAGTGTCTTCTGAATTGTGTCATTGAACTGACATTCTTCATTTGTTATTAGAGACTGTATATCGGCTTCGAATACGCTCACATCGTAATAATCATAACCCTGATACTTTACATTTCTCCCAACATATTTGTTGTTCAGAAAATAGTCCTTTTTTTGCGGTACGAGCTGAGGAGGACCTGTTCCAGCAAGATGTACCAAGAGATCCAAGACAGAATTCACTTCAGTAAATGGCAAGCATTCAGCTGTTTCCAGTTCCTCCACAAGATTCTCCAGTCTGTCTGCCTGGGCACCTAGGCCGCCAACTCTCAAGTTGAAAGACAGCATCAAAATTTTGTTTTTCACTGGAAGCCTGGAAATGTTTGATTGCAGCTTGCGAGCCTCATCTTGAAAAAGGTTTATAAACAGGGCATTATAAGCAACCCTTTTCAGATTTTGCTTAGCCCTTCTCTTGCTGGTCTTCTGCCTGCCCAGGTGGACTTTCCATGGCAAACCAGACAAGTGTGCTTCACACAAATCACTGAACAGCTGTGTAATGCTCTCCATTTCAGATCAATTGTCAGGTTACAGCAGCTACAGGCTGGGTCTTGGTTTCATGCAAAGACCTGAAAAATATAATTAAAAGAAAAAACACACTTGTAACATTGAGAAAATTGATAAGTATGCTTTAACTTAGACTGAGACAGCCCAAAATGAGAGTCGTGAGCCAGCACATATTTAGGACACGAGCCATAAAAATAACTCCATGACTTTGATCACAAGCACAGGGCTGGTGGTGCAAGCTTTATTCCAGATGCCCAATTTTGCTCAGCGGACTGCAACACCACAGAGAAGACTGTCCTCATCTAATACAGGATTCATCTGGGAACACCTCCGAAAGCTTTGCCACTCCAGCTTTCCTCGGGAGACCCCGGCCGCCTCCCGCCCTCCCGCGCTGTGCCCACAGCAGACGCGGAGGAGCCACACGGAGCGCGGGCGGGTCGTGGGCATCAGGCTGCGGGTGCTGATGGCGCCAGGCGCGCAGGGGTGGCCGGCACCACACCCGCCATCCCCGGAAGGTGCGGGGAGTACCAGC
>JAAWXA010000009.1:17753786-17826667 GCA_038090715.1 Florisuga fusca
CCCGCGGGCCCTCCCAGCCCCGCTGCGGTGACTGCCGCGGCGAGGGGCAGGAGCATTGCCGCGCCTCACGGCCGGCCTCACCCTAGGGGGGTTCAAAGCCCGGTAGGGAAAAGGCCGGGTTGAACAGTCCACGAATTTTTAACCTATTTGTGCGATGCTTACCCGTGCCGTTGTCAGGCGGGTTACGGTACCGGGCTGTGGGCAGAGCGCAGCGAACCGCGACTGCATATCTGCCCCAGCGCACAGAACGCGGCTGCAGACTTTGGAAATATTTGCGAACTCATGCTAAGAAAACAACACATTTTTTTCCTCATAATTCATGTTTTAATAAACTTTATCAAGGTCTTAGAAAAACACATATAAAAACATTTTTATTCAGACAGTGGCTGTGGAAATGCAGCTGAATGAAGGCAGGGATAAGGCAGTGTGTTCCTCCCCTGGAAGTACTTCCCTGACTTCTAGCAGAAAAAACAAATTAATTTGTCTGGGATAAAAACATACTGGAAAAAAAACCAAACATATTCAAGTTTCTGTGCTTGTTTCTGTTGTGATATTTGATTTTCTGACATTTTACCTTCTAAGTATTTGTATGAAAACCATTAAATGGAAATGAGTGTATTACTGTGCTTGCTGTAACACAAATAACATCAATTTCAACTCTGATTGCAGGATCTAAAGTGTGGAAACAATAACTGAGAAAGCTTTTTCCTTGAAAATTCTGAATCGCCATATAACCATGTTTTGGTTTGTTTTTTTTCAGAGAGTGGGAGAAGATGCTAACAAACCTCCCATTTTGAAAACTTCTTGAAGCTAAAGTTTGGCTGTTGCTAAAGTAAATACTTTTTGGAGTTTGAAGTGACTTTTAAAGAAATTCAGAACTTAAACTCTGTGTTCTTCCACTTTTTTTTTTTTTTTTTTTTTTTTTTTTTTTTTTTTTTTTTGAAAATGTTTGACTTCTCTTTTATTTCCTTTTGAAACAGACTTTAACTTCAAAGTGTTCAAGTATAGGGTATCATTTGCCACCCAGCAATAACTGAATACCAGCACAAATGAGAAGGAAATCACTGGGAGCAGTTATAAAAAGACAACTGGGAAGACAGATTTAGTTATTCAAATTATGAATAACATTATCAAGTTGACCCCAGAACAAATGTGATTTGAAGTTTTTAAAATCAAAGGTTTACATGACTGAGGTCACAGAAGCAAAAAAAGTACCTTTGCACACAAACCCAAAATAAGATGTGGAATGCTGCAGAACAGGGCACGCTGTGGTGTGCCTTAGGAAGTTTAATTTTGAGAATTCACATGTTGGCCTTAGGCCACTACCAAGTCTCTGGGGTCTGGGGAGTTTACTTGCTATACAGACAATTTACATTTGAAAAGAAGGCAGAGCGAAGTCCTCTCTGCTCAATTATATATTTGTTAATTTTGTATATGCAAAATATTTCTCTTCTTTCTCTCATGCCCTATATAGTTCAGGAAATTAAACTGAATCCTCACTGGTGTGACGCAGGACATACATTCACTATAGCTGTTCAGCTGCTTTTCTTTCTTCACCATGTTAGGTGAATCCTTTAAATCAGATTATGAAATTAAATTTCATTAATCTGAGAAACCTGATGTTTAATTTTAAATCCCAGTGAAATGGTGGTGGTGGCAGCAGTGCAAGCACTCTGGTATTATGTTGAATAATATTTAAATGTCTTGGCTATTATGATTGCTCATTTCAGATGCCTGTCACAGATGATACAGTCTCCAACTTGCAGTAATAAAGTACAACAGTTGTTTTCAAGTGTCAGACTTGAATAATGAGTGCCAATATAGAATTTGGAAGCACAGTTCTCCAGCAGAAAAATTCTGTTCAGATATCAACCACTTCTTTTCCTGATGATTTAGAAGGCCACATGAACTGCAACACGTTTCCTTCTGCATAAAATGATTCTGAATTCAATTCCTTGAAATCTCATCCTTCACTGAAAAGAACATCAGTAAGACAGACAGTTACTAATCAAGTTCATATTGCAATTCCCAGCCCCATAAGAATATTTTTATTGGAATCAGACCACTGCTCTTGGCCGTTTCTTCTGAAAGCAAGCAGGGCACTTTGTTTCAGAGAGAGATGCTTACCTTTATAATTGCTTTTTCTGTTGAAAACCAGAAGTTACTCAGTAAAGATAAATATACTTGAAAACATCCATATCTGCCTAATCTGATGCCAGTACAAATGCAGTACCCAATCCTCAGATGTTGGTGAATGTACTTTAAACATCACGACTGTTAAGTGATTTGTGGACAAGTTAAATGAATAAAAAAGTAACCTTATTCTGGACAATATTCAGAAAACACATTGGAATCAGAGCCAGTACATGTCCTATAGACTGCTCTTTAAGCACCTAATATATTGGTATTTACATTTCAAAATTCTGGAGTAACAGTATTCAAAGTTCCCAAGGGCACAGCTGTTATGCTGCGAGATTTGGTGCTTTCTGGCTCAAGTGGCAGAACTAAAACCAGGCAGAGTTTCATCCTTTTCACATTAGATTTATGTTTTCCCCGACTTTAATATACAACTGACTTAGAGGATCTGTCTGTATTTTATAATCTTTTCACAAGCCTGCAGGTATTAATAAGAAGTAAAGATAAAAACAGACAACGTACCTGAACACTGAAGCATTTTCCATTCCTGCTGAAACTGGTCTCTTAATGTTATTATTTTATTTGCTTTTTCTTGAGTAGGGGGTACATAGATGCCAAAGTGCGGTGTAGAAGCACCCGATAATACTTTCTCAACACTTTGAATTAAATTTCTCTCTGTATCCTGTTTAAGAAAACAGTAATTACTCCCTTGGACCCTAGTTTGTTTCAGAAACAATTATTTTAAAACAAGCTTATGTAATTGTGTTGCTACTGTTAGTAGCAATGAGCAGCTTTCAATTTTAAAATAAAAGTGTGTCAAGTGTTTTTTTTCTGACAAAGGTAAATTATCTTTTTTCTCCTGTAGACCTTGTTTTTTTTCAAATAGAGAAAGAATCTCAGTTTTCCTTTTATGACTGAAAAGAAACAGTGTTGGGTTAAAAATAGAAACAGGAGGGAAGGGGAGCGAGAAGCTTGTTTACTTCATGCATCATTTATTCTCTAGCTGTAGAAAAGTGATGCATTTTGCTTCATCAAAACATTTTTTGGACTCCTGACAGTATATATCAATGTCCTTTGCTCAAAGAAGTAATATTCTGAGGTGTCCATAGCATATGAGGATTATTAGCATTTATTTTGAAGATGGTAACTATTTTATTTTTAAAAGATAAGAGTTCTTTTTCCATTTATTCTAAAAAGCCAAGCCAACATATTGGAAAATGCCCACATATTAGATAACCCTGCTGTGAAGCTACCTGCAGAGTGTCAATATAAAAGTCTCAGTCATTTCTTAAATACATATGTCTAACTTCCTTTTATCTCTGAGTTTTCCATTCAGCATACCAGTAATTCTTTCCGTTTCATACTTCTGATTAGTAATGTGCAAATACACTCTCTGGGTACTGTACATCAATGTAAAAATTATATTAGGTTAGACAATTTACAAGTCAGCACTGTAAAATAAAACAAACTACACTTGAGAAGACTATAGAATAAAGTATGTCAAAATCCACTTAATTGGCAGCTTAATGAATAGTATGTCTTTAATCAGATACTTGCTGAGAAACAGATTTGAATAAAATTGCATACATGAACAATTATTCATTGTTTTTCATTAAAAAAGAACTAGAAGACACAAAAGCAACCAAAAGTTGCTGTTTCACAGGACACATATGGAAATTGACTTACAGCTACAAGATGCTGCAGAGGTTAATAGTGTAAACTGAGCTCTTTAAGAGATAAGACAAATTCATGGAAGATACACTGACTGGCACTTACCACACACTGGTCTGGATACAGCATCCCATCTACTCAATTTAGAATTCTCACTGCAGTAGTGTATAGAAAAACTAGACTAGGGAAAGATACTCATATTCTTTATTTCCTTTCCTGTTCTTTCTACAAGAAACATGAAGCTCAGGTAGACTGGTCCTCAGTTATGTATTATGGCAATTAAGATAACAAACCAAAAAGGCTTATGTCCTTGATCTTCTGCATGACAGAAGTCATGTGTAATAAAATACAGCATGAAGGAGATGAAATTTAGTGTTTTATGATAAAGAGGACCGTGGGCTGCTTTCAATCACATTTGATGGAAAGAGGCAATATAACTAACAGAATTTTTTTTTCAGGAAACAACTCTTGAGCTGTGAAACTCAGGTGGAAAGGGAAGTTGATGTCCACATTGTGACAAACTGTCAGAACACCTACTGTCTCCATGCATAACCATGGGCTTGCATTCACACCTCAGCTTCTCAGTCATACAGACCACCTACAGCTCAGTGTGTATCTGTGTCTGGTCTTGTTCTCAGGCCAGAGGGAACTTGGGCTGTTTGCAGAGGGAACTTATGGGTACCAAGACAGCCAATATTTTCTCCTGGGCAGTTTGTATCAGTTCATACCAAGCATGCTGCTGCTTGATTTATGTTCTACCCCTGGCATTTTGAAGCATCACAGCTTAGCACCACTTCTTACCTTGATCACTGCAAAAATTCGAGACTCGGCTAATCCTCCCAGTAAAGCAAAAAGCAGAGAAATCCCACTTATTCCAAGGCTCTGGCTTGGTCCAACAGCTATTACTGTGAGATTAGGCTGGTAACTGTATGCTATAGGAAGAATGAATCCAAGTACAGCAGAAAAGAAGTCATTTCCTTCAGCATCCTTTAACAACAACGAGAAACTGTTTAGAATAAATGTAAAGTCCCAGAGTCCCAGATATAAAGCAAAATGTAAGGTGAATCTTAAAAAGCTTTTGACTGGCCTAAGAAATAGGATACTAATCTATTTTCACAGCAGTTTCTACATTAAACATGCAGCTTATTCATCTTTCCCTTAGTATCTTTGCACTGGAACTGCCTTCTTGAGGATGAACTACAGCAGCTACATTCTTTCCTCAAACCTACACATTCCAGTACACTAAAGCTCCGTGAAGGAGTAGCACCCTGGCAAGGGCAAGACAATAAAATATTTTCCAAGGTCCAAATTGCAGTTAGGGGTGTAATTCTCAGTGTCATTTTATGAATTTGTAAATTGATTCTATTATTTCTTTTAAGAAACATTTTATCTCGTTTCCAGAAAATTAATCTTACCTCTTTCCAGTTTAGAGAAATATAGTGCTTGGAGCTGGTCTTTCCAGACAGTTCTTTCTCACAAATATGTATAATGAGTATTTTTCTGCAAATAAAAACCACATTCAGAGATTTCAATAAGGAACTCAGCATCAGCAGTATGTGTCAGCTGCAGTTGTAGGGGGTACACCCTATATAAAGAAGGCAATACTTACTTTATATTTTCAATATTTTCAAAACCAATCTAAATTTCAATTAGTATAAGATTATACTTTGAGCCTACCACTAAACTGATGAAGTGGCACTGAGAGCAGTTTGTCTTTAGAGATATATTCGGGGATAATTTGTATTTTGTCTCAAGCCAAACTTAACAAGCATCAGTTCATGACTGAATCCTTAGTGCAAATTCCATCATACACATGAAGCCTTTGGGATCTGATTCCCTGATGCAAAAAGAAAACTTACCCATCCTCTGTGTTTGGTATGATTTGCATGTCTCCAACAAAGATGCAAAGCACCCTGCAGAAACCAATGAAAAATATACATATATTTACATCTATGAGTAACTTTTTTTAATTAGTGCTACCTGTTTAAAGAGTTTGTATGTACATTAGATGCATAAAAGAATGTATATTGTTTGTGAATCTGGTCCATTAGAAGTGTAAAGAAAACACATTTATGACATCCTTTTCTCTCACTAAATACTATAGAGAAATTATGAAAATCAAGAAAATGTCCTCAGGCCAAACCCAATCAAAACCTGACAAAAAGCCAGCAGTCATTCTTACAATGTTTGGCCTTTGGTAAGGCAAAAAGTTTTTGCTGGCATGTACATTATTGTCTGTAGTAAATACTGAAAATGCTATGCATATGGAGATGATATTTGTTTTAAAATGAAAGCTTCAAAGGCTTTGCCATATGTCACACACTTTGTCTAAAAGCCTCCAACATAAAATATTAAAATTACCTTTGAAATCCAAACTGAATGGCATGTTTTAGTGCAACAGCACCAGAAATGCAAGATGCAGGTGATTCTGCAATTCCATTGCACACCTACAAAATACATTTTTAATTCAGAAATAATGCTGCACGAGATCATGTCTATCTTTATTATAACAACTATATTTTTACTTTTTGATGTGTAATTCAAACAAAGCTACAGCTGCATGAAAGGGATCTTAATGATCTATCACAGTAGGGTTATAATTATCTGCAGAAAGGCTGTATTCATTATACCAAGAGCTGTTCTATTTCTTCAAAAGCATTGTGCTAGGCTGAAAGGCAACTGTAAAAATAGCTTTTGCAGGTGGATCATCTTTCTTTTGCAGGAGGTCATCTTTCCTGGTGTTGTTGTTAGTCAGCAGAATGGAAACCTCAGCATTCCAGTAGGCAAACTGCACCAGAAAATTACACCCTGTGAAAAGGAGGCTGCCCCGGGATGTTAATTCTGACCCTTTCTTTAACCTAGGCAAGCTATTCATTTCTGGAAATTACTCAGTCAGCCTTACAGTTTTCATTTGTTTTGTGTCACTCTAAATGAATCTCAGCAAAAGGATAATGGATGCTTCCACTCCTCTTTGTGTTTGTCAACACAAAATGCTCATCTTAATGTCTTCAGCTCATGAGAAGTTCTATTTCTCTTTGTCAGTTCCCATTTTTTTAACCTATTCAAAGACTTTTCTAGAGCTATGTGCAGTCTATAATGTTAGCAATTTGTTCACAAGATCTACATATGTGACTTCCAACAGCAAGAAGATGGATTACAAGAACGAGGCCAGTTAGTCTTCCTTGCAGGCCTAAAAAAGATTTTAAAACTCTAAAGAGAGTTTTTAATTCCAAGAGAGAGACTGGTTTATGATCATGTAATAATCTTTCATTTTCTTAACTTGCTTGCAGTTTTCCTCTATATATAAAAACTTGGGAGAAGGAAAAACACAAACATGCATCCTCTGAGCTGCCTCCTCTATATTCTTGACTCTGCAAGAATCAAAATGCTGAACTGGAATTACTCTGTTCAAAATTACAGCATATGGTGCTGTTTTCTACAGCTCCACTAAAGCACTGTGTGTGTGTGTAAATAAAAATTTGCTTCACTAAATATGCATGCAAAAAATGGTAAGTGGATGCAGCTGCACATGGCATAGCATCTTGTAATGAAGGGTAATGCAGAAGTCAACTCTTTCCTATAGAGAGAGGGCAAAACTCTGCTCTGAGACAGGAGCATTTTTGACATTTCTTGCTCAGATTTCTTGCTGCTGCTCACTGGTGCTCAATAGATCAAATTCTGCTCCCCCACAGCTTGAAGAAAATGAGAAAGTTCTCACTAACTCATATGCTGTGACTGCAGAAAAGCAGGACAATGTCTTGCTCAAAGATAACTGGAAAGATGTTTTGGGGTTAACAATTATCCCTAAATAGTTCTTTTCTCAATTTGTATACTCACTCTTGTAGCTAAACATATCTAGCTGAGATTAGTGGAGCTGTGAATGACACAGTAACTGGTATCTAGGCAACAATATAGTAGAAGCAGAAATCTGAGGAATCCAACTCTCTCCCCCACCCCCTAGGATCACAAAAGTTTATTATTACCTCCTTCCTAAGTATTTTATCTAGGACAGCTAACATATTGCCAAGAGAGAGCAAAACTTTGTCTTCTTTCACGATGTCTGCACTGTAAAATAAATTATACAAATTACTGCCACTGTAAAATAAATTATACAAAGGAGAACTACATTAGAGGCAACAATGCTTTCAAAGAGGAAAATGCTACTCTGCAGTTGTTATTGATGGGGTTACATTTTGTGGAGGTGCTACACATTCATTCTCAAAAACTGAGCTTTAGCAGGAAGATTAAAGCATTGCTGCCTGATAGTCTCAAGCTCTCTAAACCTGTCTCCGTTCTCCACTGGAAAGAAAACAAAAAGGTCTGATAATATTCAGGAAAAAGAGTTCTGTCAAAAATCTGGCTTTCTAAGATAACAAATTGAGCTTTTCAAATCAGAGCAGTGTGGTTTTTCCCAGCTAAAAGCGAACACAGAGCTTTAATGGTCCATCTTAGCAAAATCTGTTTCTAAATCAAAATGTTTGCAACATCTCCATTGAAATAGTTTGGGGTTTTTTTAATATTCTGATTAGTTCTTTAAAGGACTTCAGAGCTACAAGTGATAACCAACACTGATGTCTTCATTTTTCAAAGGAAGAAACTGGCTATAATTGACTAGACTAAGGCCAAAAACAGCACCAGAGGTAAAAAAACCAAACATCAGAGACAGAGGTAGATGATAGTCTGTACAGAGACCTCTCATCCTCCTAATAATACTGAAAATTAAATAGCTATGACCAACCTGAGAAGACCTTTTATTTCATTTTTGTCCACTTCCTTCATCAAATGAACAGGTACAGTGAGCAAATGTGATGAACCTTTAGAGTCAGTTGTTGCTGTTTTGATGGGAGGCACTGGAAATAAAATGTTTTTCATGTGCACTTCCAAAAATCTTTCTACTTTGACAGCTTCATCATTGTTAGTTATCTTAGATTCATTATCTGTGGCAGGATTTGGGTTAGCCTTCTTTAGTAAAAGTGATTTGGTGCTCAAATTTTGTAAAAATGATGTGTCTAGATAAAAAAGGAAAAAGAAAAAAAAAGAGGGGTTTCACATGTATTGATTCCTGAGCAGTGTGTTAATATTTGGTTACATTTATTTAGCACTAGCTACAATATTTCCTCTCATAGATGTTATTTTTCAGCCTATTTGTTTTAATCTAGTGAAAGGTCGTAAATGATAATACACTTTACACCCCTGATTTTGACACAGAAAACAGCATTCTCAAATAAAGAAACCAAAGCACTACTCTGGCATGATGTTTGCCAGCTTCAGGAGTTCTTCTCAGATCAGCTGCAGGCATGGTCTTGAATGAAGCCTCAAACTGCTTCATCAGTCACTTGATGAATACCTGGTAGTTCAATTGCTTTAATCCAATGATATTAATTATTTTAAATTTCTTTATGAATCTATTTACCAATCACACTTGATTGAAGAAAGAGTTATTACCTTCATGCATTAACCATTTCCAGTAGGGTTTATGTGCTGCTCTCACATTTTGAAAAGATTCAACAGCACTACAAAAGAAACATGATTAATGGTAACAGCACTACTGAAAATACAGGAAACATAACTTGTTGGGATGAGGTCAGGAAGGCCAGGGCACAGTTAGAGCTGAACTTGGCAAGGGATGAGAAAAATAACAAGAAGGGATTCTTCAGGTATGTCAATTAAAAAAAAAAAAAGTTAAACATAATCCCCCTTGAAAAGCAAGAATGGTGAGCTAGTTACAGCAGATGAGGAAAAGGCTGAGGTTCTCAACAACTTTTTTTCCTCAGTCTTCACTGGCAACCTCTGCCAACACCTCCCAAGTTAAAAAAACACAAGGTGGACACTATGGCAGTGAAGTCCCTCCCACTGTGTATGAGAATCAGGTTTGTGACCCCCTGAGGAATTTGAACATCCGTAAGTCTATAGAAACTGATGAGACACATCCCAGAGTCCCTGAGGGAATTAGCTGATGTAGTCACCAAACCACTCTCTGTGATATTTGAAAAGTCAGGTGAATTCCCTAGTGAATGGAAGAAAGGACACATTACACCCATTTTTATAAAGGGTAGTAAGGAGGACCCTGGGAACTACCAAACTGTCAGCCTCACCTCTGTGCCTGGGCAGATCATAGAGCAGATTCTCCTAGAAGGTCTGATTAGGCACATGGAAGACAGGGAGGTGACCAAAGACAACCAGCATGGCTCCACTAATGGCAAATCCTGCCTGATGTCATTTAGCGACTTTCTATGATAGAGTGACTACATCAGTGGACAAGGGATGACCTAGTGATGTGATCTATCTGGACTTCTGCAAGGCCTCTGACACGGTCCCCTACAACATCCTACTCACCAAGCTGGAGAGATATGGATTTGATGGGTCGACTGTTCAGTGGATAAGGAATTGGCTGGACAGTCACATCCAGAGGGCAGTGGTCAATGGCTCGAAGTCCAGATGGAGGCCAGTGACAAGTGGTGTCCCTCAGGGTTCCATACTGGGACCTGTACTGTTTCACATTTTTATCAATGATATAGACAGCAGGATTGGGTGCACCATCAGCAAGTTTGCCCATGACACCAAGCTGAGTGGTGCTGTTGGTATGCCAGAGGGATGGGATACCTCCCAGAAGGACCTGGACATGCCATAGAGGTGCTCCCAGGTAAACCTCATGAGGCTCAACAAGACCAAGTGCAGGGCCCTGCACCCGGGTCAGAACAATCCTCATTATCAATACAGGCAGAGAGATGAGGAGATAGAAAGCAGCCCTGTGGAAAAGGACTTGGGGGTGCTGGTGGGCAAGAAGCTGGACATGAACCACAATGTGTGCTTGCAGCCCAGAAGGCCAATTGCATCCTGGGCTGCATCAAAAGAAGTGTGGCCAGCAGATGGAGAGAGGTGATTCTACCCCTTTACTCTGGTCTGGTACAACCTCACCTGGAATACTCCATCCAGCTCTAGGGCCCTCAGTACAGGAAGGTCATGGACCTGGTGGAGTGGGTCCAGAGGAAGGCCATGAAAATGATCAGGGGGCTGGAAAATCTGTCCTACAGAGGCAGGCTGAGAGGGCTGGTGTTTTTCAGCCTGGAGAAAAGAAGGCTCTGGGGAGACCTAATAATGACCTTCCAGTACCTGAAGTACAAGAAGGCTGGAGAAGGACTGTGTACAAAGGCCTATAGTGATAGGATGAGGAGCAATGGTTTCAAATTACAGAAGAGTTGATTTAGATTGAATGTTAGGAAAAAGTTCTTTACCATGAGGGTAGTGGAAAAATGGAAGAGGTTTCCCAGGGAGGTAGTTGAGGCCTCATCCCTGGAGATATTCAAGGTGAGGCTCAACAAGGCTCTGAGCAACCTGATCTAGTTGAGGATGTCTCTGCTTACTGCAGGGGGGCTTGGACTAGATGACCTTGAAAGGTCCCTTCCAACCCAAACCACTCTGATTCTGTGATATTAAAACCTTGCTTCAGCAAAGCATGCATTTCTTTAGTCTCTTTGATAAATACATGGGTGGTTCTAAAATTCTTCATATCCTTACCTTCGAGAAGGTGCCATTTCTCCAGTTATATAAGGTACAGGATCTCCAAGCAAAGTTTTTACAGTCATGCAGACTGATTCAGACAATGACTTTAAGTGGTATCCACCCTAGAAAAAAGTATTTTGTGTCATGTAAGGAACATGTACTTGTAACATATATCTGAGTATAATAATGGAAAATAAATAGAGCATTTGAAATACTCTAAATTTACAGAAATGGAAGATGATATGTAAGTCCAAGTCAGGGGTTTTCAATATAAAAACAGTAAGTTAGAGGCTACTTGCTGAACTTCCCCATGAGTCAACTCACTTTAGCATGGTTCAGTTCATTTTTGGAAATCACTCATGACTTTGCAATGGAAGCCTTAGAAGCATACACCTTCTCCATTCCTATCCATGAAACAATTCTTGTGGAGGATTCCTCAGAAGGCAAATACTATCGCTGTTATCTAAAATGCCTGTATAAGGGAAAGCTCCCAGAGCCTGACACTTCACACATAGTTGTCCCAAAGGTCTGGCAGAATTTGGAGAACTGAAGCTAGATTTAAGACTGCAGCTGACAGACTGCTTCTTGAATACCACCTGTGAAGCAGTCACATAATCTGTGTTAGAAGAGGATTTTTATTTGCATTTCAGCCAGTAGACAGAAATAGGTCTCAAGGATGAAGGAAGCAAGGTCATGCAAACAGAGGTCAAGTGAATCAATACATTAACAGTTTGTTCTTGGAGATCATGTTGGCACTAGCATTGCCAGATGCTTATTTACCTGCAAAGCCACTGTTTTCTAACAAGCAGTAGAAAAAGGGAGTTGAAATTTAGGCCTCAAAAGAATGAAACATTTTAATTTTTTTTTCAAAAAGAGCTCTTAAAAAAAAAAAGCTTGCATAGAGGCTTTTAATTTTAAAAAAAGAAGAAATTTAGTGAGGATTCCATTACTAAGTAGGAATATATTGAGGTTACAGGTTTTTTGAAGTCTCCTGGAGTAAGACATACTTGTACAAACACTGGTAACACACTAAATAAATTTTAATGAATTTTGGGACTATCTAGAGTAGCAGACTAGTCACTGTTCACAAGAACTGAACAGATCTGTGGAGGATATGTTTTTTTGAACAATGAGTATATATGCTTCTCTGTTTCAACATAGTAAGTTTAAAAAAAAAATCAGTCTTTAAGACATGCATTTCTTTTAATGTGTAAGAGCATTGTCAAGACTTAGCCATTTTTCACTCCTCATTCTCAAAAAAGAAATTAAGAATAAATTAATATTTTAAGAATGCTCTCTTCCTAGCTTCTAAGCCTGCACTTTATGGCTCTAATACAAAGACCCTTCCCATGGGAGTACATTTCCAAAGTCTTTACCTCTAGGATGACACACAGCTTTCCATTAGCTAACTGCATCAGGAAATGGGTAAGGTGGGCAAAAACCTCAGGAGTGGCATTCATCTGTCCCTAAACAAAGAAAAAGAATGAGACAAATCCTTGAGTCAAAACCATGGGTAATCCCTATCCCCCATACAAGCTGAAATACATGAGTCTGAGTAGGAATACTGGGACACCTGCCTCTCTTTGTATCTAATAAAATGCTCAACCAGCTGCATTAAAGGAAGGTGCAAAACCAAACACATTAATTATGCCTATGTGATTATTTGTCTTTACGTGTTTTGTTGTAGTATTTAATGAGCTGGGGTCACCCTAAAGACTCAAACATGTATTTTTAGCTTGGTCAAAGAGAGTTCACCCAGGAATCACATGACATTTAAGAGGTAGGACAAACAGATTCATGATTGACAACACAAAGGCCACAAGTTACTTACTTCAGGGTCTCCAATTCCAGAATCATACCCAGAGGAGACAAGAACCAGTTCAGGATCAAACTGTTATAAAACAGAGAGAGTTGCAGCACATTCTTATGCCCTATTTTCAGTTTTGTACTGGATTTCAAGTGTATCATGTTCAGCTGTTTTTTCAGCTAGAATATGAGCAGAAACAAAGACTCTCCTTGAATAAAAAATGCTATTCCCCTTTTATACTATTTTCACTCCTGATGGAGAAGTTGCTGATCATTATATTGATTATTTAAAAGCTAGCATTCTGTAAATATTCAGTCAATCAGAACATTATTTATACCAGAAGAAACAATGTGTTAACTCTGCTACTGGGAGCTACTGCATTTCTACAAAAATTGAAGGATATTTGCTTAACGAGTCTTTGTTTTTTTCTATTCAAACAGCAGAGCAGTAAAAATTACCTCAAAAGCCATTGGAAGCAGCACATGGAAGAATGCAGCAAGATAATCTGGATTTCCCATCCCAACCTACAAAATGTGAGGCACGAGTCATATTTTCCAGTTGGAATAGCAAATTTTCTAAGGTTCTTAAAGACTTTAGAGAGAAATAGTACCAAAAGTTAAAGATAAGGGAACCTTATGAGATCAAGTAAAACAAACTTCATTTAAGTGCATAGATATCCACCATTTTTCTCATGTCTTGAAACACTTATTGTTTTGATGCCTAGGCAAGACATTAAAGAAAAAGAGCATGTGCATGTTTCTCCCCCTCTTTTTTTTTTCTTTTTAAACATTATCATATTCTGAGCCTTATTTCTTAGCAGACATTATATAGAGAGGAAGAAGGCACACTGTGCCAAGACTGTGCCATGCAAGTGAAGCAGTGCACTTCTTGGCAAGTCTTATGTAAAGCATGAGACAGAAAGCTATTGCATTGGCTTTGTTGTGCTGTAAACAACATTTACCTTATTCCAAGGCAAATTTATGTTAAAACCTTTTCCTTTTCCCAGACCCACAGCATCATAATCAGATTCTTTGAGTGATGGCCAGAATTCCTGATGCTCATAGCGATGCCAGGAAAAATACAACACACTGAAAGACACAAGAAACAAATCCAACTCGAGGAAAAGATCCTGAAAGCAACTTTATATCCTGAACCTGGTGGCTGTGTTGACTGAAAGCATGAAAACAGAACTGTCCTTTCCCTTTAGTTAGTTATCTTAATGGACTGTCGACTGCAAAACTTGGTACAGTGGGTCCTATGCCAAAATTAACCTAGGACAACAGCTAAAAAAACATTGTATGCATGCAACCCCTTCACATCAAAGACAAGGCATTTTCAGAAGAGCAGACCTGTCTCAAGAAACTAATTCTGTGACTTTTCAGAAAACAATATAAAGCTCATGTGTTTTATCCAAGGACTATTTGAATACTTGAACTGAGAGATTCCCAAATAGAGAGGAGTGATACTACCTCTGCACTGTCACGGAGGGGTCTAACTACTAGCAAACCAAAGTGGTCATATTGCTCATCTTGATTGTTATTCTTTACAATGGAATAAATATACATATTTCTTTTTGTTAGAATTTTCCCTTTATTTGATAACAAGTGAAAACAGTGTGACTAAAATAATAAGAATGGTTTGTAAGATTCTAGTTTTAGAAAGTTAAGAAATCCTATTTATTACAGGGGAAAGCAATATTTAACCAGCTAACATTAAATAAAGAAAATATCCTTCAAACCTTGGATCTTCTGCAAATATATATTGAGTTCCTTGACCATGGTGCACATCCCAGTCAACAATTAGGATTCTGTAATGACCAGTACAAGAAAATATTAATTAGAAGAACCACACTATCTTGATGTAAAGGAGGCACAGATATATTTCTGTCTCAAAAGCTACATGACACCCAGAAAGCTCTAGACAATAATCTAAACCAGTACATTATGAGTCATCTAAATGCCTTCCTTCCATATGCTAAGCTTCTCTAGGGTCAGCTATGCACTTACCTCTGTAGATGGTATTTCACTTTTGCATATTCTGCTGCAATAGCCACATTGTTGAACAAACAGAACCCATTAGCTGCATTTCTCTGGCTGTGGTGACCTGGAGGTCTAAAAACAAGTTTTATATGGTTACTCACAACAAAGGAAATTTTGGAGAGAAGTGAAGACTTTCTCACATATTTTCTTACCTTACTAATGCCATTCCATTGCATACTTTTCCTGACATCACAGCATCCAAGAGCTGCAAAGTTGCTCCTACTGCTAGTCTGGCACAGCGGTAAGTATTCTGAAAAAAGAGAATCTCTTAGTTGTCACCAGCCACCCATCAGCTGGTTTTAAACTAATCACAGAAAGTTAGGGGTTGGAAGGGACCTCAAAACATCATCCAGTCCAACCCCCCTGTGCCAGAGCAGGGTCACCTACAACAGGTCACACAGGAATGCATCCAGGTGGGTTTTGAATGTCTCCAGGGAAGGAGACTCCCTGGGCAGTCTGTTCCAGTGCTCTGTCACCCTCACAGATCCTTCCTAATATTTATATGGAACCGCCTATACTCCAGTTTATAACCACTGCCCCTTGTCCTATTGTTAGTCACCCCTGAAAAAAGCTTGACTCTGTCCTCCTGGCACTCACCCCTTACACATGGCATGATTTTACACCCCTGGTAAACTGTCCTGACTTAAGTCTAACCTACTGAGGTTGTAGGCAGATTGTTGAAAACAGAACTCTACACTAAAAATTCCAGTGTTCTCTAATAGGTTCACCTGTGATTGTCATATCCTTTTATGATGTTCTCTCTTGAGTAGTTAAGAAGCAGAAAGACATATTGAGCTGACTAGTGGAATAATATGGCATCTTTCAATGGAAGGAATGAAACCTCAGAAACAAAACACATAAGACAATCTCTATTACCTGGTTGCACAGCGTTTAAGAGTGACTGTTAGCAAAGTGGGATAATGCAGGTCAGTAATGGTCTACAGTGACATTAAGTGACAGAAAAAGACCTAAACTTTGAGTAGTGTTCTACAATGGCATGATGCAATTACAGACTAGATGACAGGACACTCAAACAATTTAAATTACAGCAGTATATTAACTTGAAACACATAACAATAATGTAATAAATATAAGCAAGCAAAACATGCATTGCTAGTAGCAAAAAAATGTATTGCTAATTTTTCCCTACTTAGAAAAGTGCCACTCAGATGCAAAAAACCCCAAACACTTGTAACTCAATACAGGAAACAGTTTAGCTTACACACCGGGTGAAAGAAAAAAGCATCATAATTTCCAGAGACTCTTTTCAGTTCCTCTTCATTCATTGTTTGAGTGCTTTTCGCCACTTCCAGATGTTCTGGACTGCAAAGGAGAGAGGGCGATTAACACAACACTTAGCTAAGCAAACAGACCTAAAATTCGGGGGGGGAGTTGTAAAATGCAATTAAAAGTAAGAGTATATATGTTAAAAGGGGCTTTCTGTGAGAGTTCACAAGTCCAGCAGATACTCTGGAACACTAGTTGCAGGATATAGAGGAAAAAAATAAGGAATGCAATGAAAGCAAGGGTTCTTGGATGACTTAAGTATATGACATTCTTCTTTTTCCAGTAGCAAAAGCACTCGTTTTCAAAAAAAGGCTCTTTGTCTGTTTTGCAGTACACACTATATATATATGTACCATCCCAACAAGAACTAAATGAGGACTCTGACAGTCACCAGTGTGTGAATTTTAACCCTGAGAATATGTGTCCAGTGCTCCCTTGTTCTATGGAAAGCAGTTATTTAAGTGAATCCCTCACAAGGTGTGTACTAACTCCTTCTTTTCACTGGTTCAAGAGTGCCTAGAACCACTGTTCCCCTAATTCTCCACCAGTGTTCTCCTGACCTTGTGTAGTGGAGGCTGACTGCATCTCCTCTTCTATCTCTGCCCTAAACCAGGACATAATGACCACATGTGGTCCACTAGGTGGACAATGCCAAAGCAACCAGAATTTCACAATAACATGCAACACACTAATGCTGCCTAATGGAAATAGAGCTAAACAGTGGCTTAAAAATTAAAGCATTAACAGGAATAAACTATATGAACCTGAACAAACACAAAATTACTAGTTTAACTTCATCATCAGGCTCGTAACTAACTGTGAACACAAACAAAACTTTTTTTACAGGAGTTATAAATTTGTTTCAATCTACAAGTGCTTAAGAAGGGAAAGAGCTCTATTATCTCTAGCTTACCTATGGAAACCAAGACAAGACTTTGTGAGATCATGTGTCCAGTCTCTAACAGAAGCAACTCACCTGGAAATAATGGTCAGGCATCTTCCATACCCAAGGAGCAATCTATTTACTATGTAAATAAATGGTGTTTAATTTCCTAACTGCATTCTAACAAACAAGTATGTACTTAGGAAGAATACTGTTCTGGAAGCTGAAAATGAAAGCATATCTTTGGATCTACCTATGGTCCTTGTTACAGGTGTCAGGGCCTTGAGGACATCCCTTCCCTCCAGGGGTTTGGCTGCTGAGTTCAACACAAGCAGGGATAGTACAGGGGGTCAGCCCGAGACAGACAGAAGGAGCCTCAGCAGAGGCTCCTCCCAACAGCTCACTCTGCTTCAGCAAAGGCTCCCCCCTCTTCCCTTGGCACTTGCTTTTATTGTAAGGGTCTCACCCTTACTGGCACTGCAGCTGTGTTGTGCAGCCATGGCTATGTCTAGCCATGAACCCCACTAATCTGGACCTGGACCCTGACCTGTGGACTGACTCTTCAGCTTAACCTCTGACTTGCCTTGTCACGATGGCCTCACCAGGCAATCTAAAGTCATGGCTGAATCTGTTGACCATCACTGGACCAGCACTGCTTGTCTTACTTGGGTATTGTGGGATTGTGCCCTTATCCATGAAACCACTGCCTCTAGCTGCATTCTCATCATGCTCTGCTCCCACCTCCTCTTCCCTTTCAGAGAAGACCACCTCTGCTGCTCCCTCACAAGGGCAAACAAGTGGACAAGCAACACACAGAATGATTTGCATCTGGCTGCAGAATCATGACACTGACGTGACATATGCCAGAGGAGATGTCATTGCCCTAACTTCAGAATGGGCAGGCCTCTGTTCCTTTTAACTTCTCCCCCTCCAGAATCAACTGCAAAGTTCTTCTGTTTGGTTCACTCCAGCTCAAACATGCTTGGGAGGAAGAGGAGGTTCTGATCTTTCTAAAGAAACATTCATTTTGCTAGACTTTTTAAGGTCTTGTACCAATTTTAATTAGAAATTTACTTTTACTCTAATGTATAAGGCAGCATTTCTTTGCAATCATATTTCAGGACCTACACCATACCCAACATTATTCATCTAACTATAAGTGTAACACATTTTCCACTAAGGTCACTGGGATTTCTTGAGTTTTGTAGCACGCTTTCACAAATGGAGCATAATATGACCTGGAGATACTAGATCTGTTATTTCACTGAATTAATCTAAATGATGATGAAAGGAAGTTTCACACCTGTGAACCAGCAGGATCTCCTCCTCGCTTCCTTCTCTGGCAGGCACAGGGACACATCTTTCCACAATACCGTAATATTTAAGCCGCTCATAGGAGGATGACAATCTTTCTGGCACTTCAATGTCACAAACAGGACTAAAAATAAGCAACAATCATATTACTGTAACACCATACCAGGACAGCTAACACACACCCTTCATCATGCCTAGCTTTTAACCTTCCATTGTAAGAGAATTCATTACCTGCATAGAGGCACATGATACAGTAAAAGAAAAATAAAATCTTTAAATACTTTTTGCTTTGTAATTGAGCCAAAATATGGTTTTGAAATACATAAGCAGAAAAAATATATATGGTTCTTAAATAAAAAAGAAACACAGAGCAGCGTTTTTTGTTCCCTCTCTCACCACTGAAAGTAGCAATGCTGAGCTACAGACACAGGAATGCTGAAATGAAAGGCTGTACATTACAGTGGAGGTGAACAGAGGAGAACTGGTGTAACTTAGGTAAATTAAAGCAAGTGGCATATACCAATTTCTGATTTAATGTAACTGACAGGTTTCAGCTGACTAATTATATCTACATATTTTTTCGAAGATCAATGATAAATTGCTTTATATACAATTTAATTAGCTTTAACTTTATTTAGAGAGTTATTCAGATGCCTAAAGCTAACACTTCTTGTTAAGGCCTACGCAACTGGAGGCCTACAGCTTCTCAAATCCAGCTTCAGGTTATCATTATGGCACCTGGATACAAATTAGGAATTAAAAAAAACTCCAAAAGGAAAGAAGTCTTATTTACTAGAAAAATGGCAGGGTTTCTATTAGTCTAGGTATTTCCAATTACATTAACAAAAAACTACATCTGCTTGGTACAGAAGTTCTAATAAGAATCTGTTCATGAAAAGGACAGCAGTGACTTACTCGCTCCAAAGTAGTTTATGAGTGGTCATCTCCTCGTCGTAAACCAGCGCTGTTCCTGAAGCCATTGCTACAGACAGAACAAAACAAAAAAATCCCAAGACACCTATTTCAGGCAAGAAGCTAACATATATTAAAACAATATTTGTATTGGCTCGTGAGAATCTTCGTACACAGCATAGCTGCTTGCTTGATTTTGCAGTTTTGACTTTGTACTTACAAAGCAAAATCAAAGAAAACCACATAGAAGGAGCCCTGAGAAGATGGACGAGGAGTGCTAGGCAGCAGTGCCAAGCCAATGGCACAGGCGTGGACCCTAGATGCGTGGAGGTAAAATTCACCATCATCTGAACTTACAAATCCTCAGTGCAGGTGTTTCGGCTGCAGGGGAAGGGGTCATGTCACCCCTCCAAGCCCCAGGAAGATCTGAGCATAGGCCTGCAAGGGCTACCTGTCCCCACCACCACACACGGCTCCTCACCTGCCTCGGCTGATGTGAGAAGCGACAGCTACTTGTGAAAACTCAAATCACAGCCCCCCGAGAATGGCAAACAGGATTATATACAGCACGGACACCACAACTGCACGCATCTGTTGCGCTTAAAACTTTTGCGGTATCCCCCCCAAAAAACAAATGCGACCTTTAAGAGAAACAAAGAAACCGAGGCGATAGGGCGGGGACAAAGCTTCAGCTGCCCGCCGGGCCGCCTCACCCAAGCGCCGCAGCGCGCCTTACCCTGCGCCGCGGGCCCCCTCCGCTCCCCGCCTTTATCCCGCCGGNTCCTCCTGCAGCGGCGGCGGAGGCTCCGGGGAGTGGTGAGGCGAGGCCCCGCCCCGCTCCCGGCCCGGGGAGTACGGCCGGCGGGCCGGAGGAAGAGGGAGGAGTGCTTAAATTTCATTTTTAGTTGCCGCTGAACCTTCCAGTGTTGAGTTACATAAAGGCGTGAGCTATACGTAAAGAAAAACTGGTTTTGCTCTTTGGTCCCTTCCCTTTACCAGAGCTCTCTGAAGCAGGCCTGACAGCTTGGATTGTATTTTCATGCCAAAGGGTAGTTCAGTCACAACCTTTGTTAAGGTTTTAGCATAAAGCGAATCCAAGAGGAAAAAAAAACAAAAAAGCAAAATACAGCCCTGGTCTGTATGGCATCCTCTGATGTGAAGAGAGATGAAATAACAACTTGGAATGAGTGCTCCTGCATTTCAGACCGAGCCCAGGTGCCTCTCCTGCAGACCCCGCATCCCCCCAGACCGAGCCCAGGTGCCGGTGCCTCTCCTGCAGACCCTCTAAAGTGGGTCATTGCCAGAGCCCCCGGAGCAGCTGCCGTCTGCGCTGACAGACTGCTTTAAATATTCACCACTTTTCCTGCAGGGAACAGGCTCAGTAGGGTCAAATGAACCCAGCCTTTCAACAATCAAAGGTTCAACAACCTTTTCTAAGCAGTGACTTCATTATACAATACAAAGCTGAATATAGGTTGTTTCAACTTTTTTTCCCCCCTCAGTTTCTACTAGTTTTCCACTTCATGGTAAAACACGAAGGAACAGGTGCCCTCGGGAGCATGCATACAAAGCTGCACTGTGAGGGAATTATCAGCAGAACAGATCACTAAAGGTGCAGTTTTTAAAAAGCTACTGACTGTAAACTTTTTCCACATTTGTTTCAAGAAAATATGACATAGTAGACACTGCATTCGTGAAATAGCTTCTAATTTATGTGTTATTGATAACCTGGGTTTGGGTCTGTTATATGTATTTATAAAAACTAAAATGAAGTTCTATTCATCTTCATGTAATCTTTAATGTCAGCATATTGCAATGACAATGGTAATCAAGTGGCCACTGTAATATTTCACATTTCTTGCATATTATTACTCTATTAGCTCCCTGCAGTCCACCTCTAAAGCTGGTAAAGATTCCTCAATGGATTTTTAACGTGTCTGAAAATGAGAAGGCACCTTTCAGTAAGGGGGCCCAATTTTGAATCCAGTTGGACTATGTAACATTCAAGATGGTCATGCAAGAATAAAAACTTTCAAAAACTGCTTTCAGCCTATGCTCTCAGATGGTAACACCAAGACACCATCACCTATGTAGCTGTAAAATGCCCAGCAACCAAATCTTCCTGTAGCTGGGGTCAGTTGCATCATGCTTGCAGTTATTATTCTTATTTGTTCCAAGCTGATTCCAGCAAAAGTGACCAGCAGAGGGCTGCCATACTCTAATGGGAAAAAATGAGGTTGATTAATGAAACATTAAGCAAGGGAAAGTTTAGGTATCTTGACAAAATGCCAGAGTGAGCAGTATGGAAATACACATTAAAGGTAAAGCTGAATCAAAAGTGTTTTATGCCAGTTTTTGTGGATATGACAACATATTTTTGCAGTAACTCAAAGAAACATTTATACATGCTTGATCAAGTTGAAACTTGATGTGGATAGCTGGAACACTATAGAAAGGAGGCCTGATAACATTGGGGTTTAAATCCAACTTACAATACAATTTAAAAGGAAATTAAGACTTTACATTCCAATTATAGTACATTCCTATTTACAATATAAGTTTGGCACGAGAAGTATAATATTTTTTTTACAAATAATCCGATAACTATTTACAAGCATTTATGGTATTTCCACTTCTGAGTGGCCAGAGCCAGCTGGGAGTCCCTCCTCTGCCAACGATAAACCTGGTTCACTAAAATGGTGCCCTCTTCAATATTTCCCACAAGGAGATACACCATGGGACGATGGGTTGGGGTCATCCTCTGGGTACAGTTTTCATTGATACGCAGCCACTGTTGTATCATATTCTGAGTTTCATACAGCAGGAGTGAGCCCTGGGCAATGAATTCCACTTGGCATTCAATGTTAAACTCTTGGTCACCAAATACTGTTCTTTTTTTGGATAGCTTTACTTTCACTGCTACGGGAAAAAAAGGAAACATGTAAGTCACTCTGTTTGCTCAAATGTGGAAAGAAACACTACCAATGAGAGAAGAATGATTCCTTAAAAACACTATCATAATTTATGCTGATAGAGTACCTCAAGGTCTTCTACAGAAGCAGCATACATTTTAAAATACTCTTTAAAAATAAAGCTTACGTAGTAGAGAATTTTTCCATGCAATAGTAGATAATTTTTTCACAGGGGTGAATAATGTATTTTTACCATCAGCAGATATGTTAAACTTTTTGGACAGTTAGATGTTATAAGCTGTTGACATTGTTCTTGTATCACAAGGCTGCCCAGCTTGCCCAAGCAGTTGTCCTGAAACTCACTTTGTAAATGTTATGAACTCCTCAGCAAAAAAGACCCAAATTAGTAAAGCTTGCTGAAACCACCCTTTTAGATATTCCCTTTTCATTACAGGCATCTCTCTCCCTCACTTGAGGGCCCTGAAGTTTTGAGTCTGAAGAGCTTTAGTCCTTACTAAACAGTAAGAAACTTCTCTATGCTGCCTGTTCTAAGACCAGGCAAAATCACTGAAAGTCTTTGGACTAACTTTAAAGGGCTTTGCAGGAAGTTTCTAGGGCAAACTCACAAGTGTTGCCTGTCACTCCAGTAAGACAACATGAGGTAAGAATTTCTTTTACTGGTATGATTTTCTGAGTCTCCTTCTCAGTAAGCTGTGTATCACAAACAACTTATGCATGTAGGTAACAAGGACACAGACTTCACTGGTGAAACAACCAAAGCTGTGCTTTGGGTTTAGCCATTAAAAAAGGCTTTTGCCAGAAATATTTTCCATAAAGCATGTTGTACTACCATGTAGCCAGCTAGAATAGAACAGAAGTTGTTTGGTTGTAATATAGATCATTAATGAATCATTCATGCAAAATAAATCATCCCTCTATTTTGACTAGGAAGACCATGTTCTTATAAACAATCTAAAGTCAGGAGCCAATCTCTTAGGACTGAGACTTTAAAATCCCAGCAGAAACTCTCAGTTATTTTAGTGCTACTTTTAAAGCATTTTAGAAGGAGAGCTGTTAGTCTCTTCAATAGCAGCTATATTAGGAGGGACTTACCAAAGTTATTGTCACAAAAGACTTCGAGAACTCTTTTGTGTGTAAAGAATTCCTCCACTGCTGGGCAGGCCTGGCAGGCAGGCTTTGGTAGGACTGGTAAGAAATGACAAAAGTTTCATCATTAGCTTTAGAATCTTTTGTATTAATTGTCTGCTGTAAAAGCTAAGAGCACACTGCTAACCACAAGGATGACAGAGAAAACACACAATTGGTCAGTGATAATGTGAAAATCTACATTTCTCTGAAAACGTGGTTAGGGATGAAAATAAGTTTTCTTTTCTATGCCCATTCAGCCCTTGTTCAGACTGACAATCTCAATGATCATCATCAAACACGGTAATAAATATATTATTATTAATACAGCTATGCTGGGAGGGAAAGAGGTCAGGTGGCTGATCCTGTCAGTGATTCTGGGTGCAGCTGCACTAGGAGTGTGAATATACAAATTCAGTTGTGCCAGCAGCAACTGATTCCTACTGTTCTCTGCAGAAGTTATTAAGCCTGAAGATTTGAACGTTAATGTCATGATACCGCAGGTTTCCCAAAGGAAAATCAGGTAATAAATCACCCCAACTTTTCTAAGCTGATCTGTGAACCACGTCATTGTATCAATAAATTTATCAGCAATAAAGGCTGTTAATAAATCCTTACAGAGACCTCTAAATAAATCCAACACAGTGTGCTGTGGTGGGTATTATACTGCCCTTAGCTGTGCAGGGTGATAATTGCCTTCCTCCACTGTCTAGGCATAGATTATCTACATTTTTTTTTTCTTGAGGCAATGCTGATTTACACCATAGTAGGTCTGCTTCAGTTTACACTGCAAGTACTAGCATTTTCCCTTGCCATCTGGACAAATAGGGTGAAGCTGTATGGATAGACATGGCTCTTTACAAAATCACAGGTTGTTTGGGAACAATGTCCCTTGCATCTCCTCAATCCCCAGGAACACAGAGTACAGACACTCTCCATTCTGCCACCTTCCAGCTACCTTTGTGCAAGTATTTATATTCCTTTGTCAGAGACGCCAGGCACATGTCCTCGTCTGCAGGGAACCGGTCACAGTCCAGACTGTCAGGCCAGGGGTGTCCATGGCAGGTGAGTACAGGGGCACAGCTGTCACGGACAGCAACACACATGCTCCTACAAGGATGGATAAACCTGTTGCAGGAGGAAATGCCAGGCTGAATCACTTCAACTCACTCGGTGATAACAGAAACTATCACAACAGTGAATTCTGTGCAAAGTACATGGTCTTCACTGATATTTAACAATCTTCAACAATAATATAGATTTAGAAGAAGCAGCTGTGGAAAACTATGCAAGTGGTCTGTATATAGACTGGACTGTGCTTATAGGATTAAGTCACAGTTCTAAAAACTTTTAATTACAATCCCAGAAAAGCTTCAGCAGGACCCTGATTCTACTCATAATAGGTGCTTCAGCCTTAAATTAACAAGAATAAAATTTTAATTGTAACAAAATAAAACATCATATTCTTTGATTACAGCATTCATTTTGCCAAAGCAAACTAAAGCTGGTGGAACACGTGTTCAGTTCTTTTCTTTCCAATGAGTAAAAAAAAGTTAGCAGAATTATTCCACATAAAGTGGAGATCACCTTTAGATTATGATAAACATGTATTTAAATTGATTCCTGTCACGCCAAATAAAGGCTGGAGTTCTGTATTGTGCTGTGATACTTACGTATCTAAACAGATGGGTGCAAACAGGGAGCACAGGAATGTCCTCACATGGGGGTGACAGTTCGTGTGCACAAGGTGTTGCCAGGTGGTGGATTTTAGGATAACCTCTGCCATGCTTGTGTGTCCCATCAGGTTGGGAAGCCTCATTTCGGAGTACCCAATCTTGTGGCACATGTCCATCTCCTTGGGTATCGCTACACATTTCGTGGATAATCCAATGTCAAAGCTTGTTGCCACTCCTAGGAAACCACTCAGAGTAAAAGCAAGTATTTTTGCCTTCAAGAACATCTTCCAGTAACTCCTGGGCTGATGAACAGGGATCTGTCAAACCCCGTAAGCACAGAGGCACACTGAGAACCTTGTGGCTTATATACTCCAAGAGCTTAATGAACCATTGGTTATCAACTGCTTATCAAATCGCTGGAAACAAGACCAGGTCTTATTGCCTATTCAAGGGATCGCTGTGATAACCAGGGAGGTGGAGACAAAGTATAGAAATATGTTCCCTAAAGACACTGGTTTAGTATAGCCTTTCATGTGTCCCACGGTGTCAGTTGCTGCAGTATGCTATGTGGCATATTAAATTTTGACACCTAGAAGGTTTGCTATGTGCTTTCTAAAACAAATTAAGAGATCCCTCAGAAAAATGGTTGGGCAGACAAGCTGGCTCCTGGGCCTGCTATGTCTCCTTTGTTTTCAGACACTGCTGACAGGGCAGAAAAAACAGCCCAGATTGACTTATCAAGTGAAAATGTTTTGCTTGTGCTAATTGCCCATGTCTCTTCCACTGTTTTACAATGTAGAAGAGGTACTTTCTTTGGTCAAGCCATATAAAAGAGACAGTCTTTCACTACTAACCAAGTATTTTGTCTGGAAACTTGGATCCCTATCCAGTGAAATGCTGGAGGTCCCAATTAATTTTTTTTTAGGTCTATATAATTTTAATAGACACCTGAAAACACAGACTTGTTTTACCAGCTGGAGTATGTGCTTATCAGATGGTGTCAAAACTCACATCTTTCATTTTTTTAAGTTCACTGGTTGTGAAGGACTACTGGTTGTGTAGGACTGTCGTGGCCATCAGTATTTATTCAGAGTGAAAAGGGACACAGAACATTTTTATTATTTCAAATCAACTTGGCTGCATTTAAAATTTTTCAACAAGTGCAGCATATCACTATTTATTAATAAATAGTAATTACATTAAGCTATATGAAAGCAAATGGTAACAGATGTGCACTTTTTGTTTGTAACATTAAAAAATAGTATTAAATTTCGTAAGTTAAAAGTTAACAGCACTACTGGCTGAGTAGTACTTCATCACTCTTCTTACTAAAGTACTGATAAACAGCTCTCCACTAGAGAGAAACTGAGGAATCAGTTAAGGTGACAGAGAGTCTGTGTAGTGTACCTACACTACATT
The DNA here is from genome assembly GCA_038090715.1 of Florisuga fusca. Taxonomy (NCBI): domain Eukaryota; kingdom Metazoa; phylum Chordata; class Aves; order Apodiformes; family Trochilidae; genus Florisuga; species Florisuga fusca. The sequence continues at coordinate 17,780,492 of JAAWXA010000009.1, forward strand.
ATAAATAGTATAATAACTATTATAAGTATTATAAATAGAAAAGTCAGATTATTAGGTAAAAGAGTTCAAGACCTTCAAAACATTTTGTGCAAATCTTCAATCTGATAAAAATATTTTTCCAATTATTTATGAGTGTTAATTTTTATTTCCATCTTTATTACCTGTTTTATTAGCAGAAATATTTAAATATTAATATTACATTGATGGAACTATAGTGAAATATCTGGCTTGCTTATTAGACTAAATCAAGTACTTTCACAATAATGTATCATCTAGTTTTACTGATCCTGATTGAAACACATTTTTCAGAAATAGCAGATTTTTGTTCTTGTACTTTGATGTAGCACATTTAGACAGTGTGCTATGTATCATTCATGTGTTTATACCTAAATGTTAGATTATTAGTCCTGGAATCTTTAAAACCAATTACAAACCTGCATTGATTCCTCCTCAATAGTCTCCTTTACTTTAAGCTAGTGGGAAAATTACAGTATCTGTTTAAATAAGAAAAAAATGACAGTATGCGATGGTCCAGGAATGGAAGACAAATTCAAAAGTATTGTCAGTATTTTTTTTCATGTTTTGTTGTCAGCTTCATGGGGTTTTTTTTCCAATAAATGTGGTTTCTCTGTGTTACCTCATTTCAAAGCAGAGAAACTAAGTACCTAACTAGGCTGATTTAGACACGATTTAGACTCAGTAGAAGCCTTGTTCTTGGTAAACCTACACAGGTATCCCTGGGGGCCCCACTTCAGCATTGCTGCTCTTAATACCATTTTGCAATCTAACCATGCCTTAGAGTGTCTCAGCAGAGGGAGGAGGGTGGACCTGCAGCCAAACCAGCTGCACAGACCCTTTGTGTGGTTCCCCCACACCACCTGGATTTGGGGTCCTGCTTGCCTCTCCCTCTCTGCTCAGGCACTGCTGCCCAGTGTGCTGAGCTCAGCTCACACAGGCTCAAAACATCTCAGACACCCTCACGCCTCTCACCTGGGCATTTCTTCAGTTTTCAGCAGTTGAAGTGAAACTGGCTTCCACACGTGTGCGTCTCCCTTATCCAGCAGCCTCCTGCATCCATCCTCTTTGCTGGTGTCTTTACCAAGTCACTCCATTATGACATCAACCAAAGCTTTCTCTGGCCCCAAAAGTCCTCGCCCACAGTACTTTTCCCATCTGGTTGTGATCTGGCAAGATCTCAGGTGAAGGAAGCCTTTCTGTTGCATGTGGGGCATGAAAGTACATGCACATTTTGGAGTAATTCAAGAAAGAGCATTTGGTCTCTTAGTTATTTAGATGTTTTCCTGTGACTGTCTGACAAACTACAAAAAAACATGATTGATCTTAAATCCTGTGTCAGCTCTGTGACTCCAGATTATGAGGGGTTATTGAGTCTCTAGTTGTGCTGGCACTGCTCTGGGAAGGGCCCCGTGGTGCTGCTGGAGGGGCTCACTCTGCCCCTTCCCACCACCAACATCCCTGTGCTGGGCCAAGCTCCAGCTGGGCCTCCATCAATGGGCTGAACTGGGGCAGGCATAGTGGGAGCCTGTGAGAGGAAGATAAGCTAATAAGATCTGGTATCTCTCCTGACAAGCTTTGTCTACATAGGAACTCTTTTGAAATAAATAATGATGTATCTCAGAGTCACTGCTTCCTACTGGGGCTTCGCAAGGGGTAGATCATCTATGAGCTTCTGCAGAGCTGTGCTTTCAAGTTTCTTTTACCCTCAGGTATGTCTCAAAGGAGACCAGCTATCTTTTAATGACTTGCTTTTGGGGAGCTGAGTTTGAGTGGGTCATAATTTTGTAATGATGAAGGAAATAGTTTTTCTCCATGTGAGTACAGTGGCATCTTTGGAAGCTGAGGGCCTGTCCATGCAGGAGGGTTCAGCTGCATTCCTCTGCTTGGCCGTATCTGGCACAGAACATGGGGGATCTGAAAGCAGGGGGGAAATTCTGTGAGTTTGCCATGAGGAGAATGGCAAACTTACAGACTTGTAGATGTGGTGCTTACACAGAATCACGGGATTTTTCATGTTTGAAAAGACCTTTAAGACCACTGAGTCCAACCATTAACTTATTTCTACCAAGTCCAGTGTTTAAACCACGTTCCTAAGCACCATGGGCATGGTTTAGCTGTGGACTTCACAATGTTGGGGTAATGTTTGAACTTGATGGTCTTACTGGTCTTTTCCAACCAAAACAATTCTATGATTCTATTACTTTTTGTGCTTGTCAGGAATTACAAAACTCGCTTGAAGAATCATCACCAGCTTCAGGAGCAAAATGTGGACAAATGCCTTTGTTTGATACCAACGACTGCATTTAGTTTAAGACTGGATCTGAAGCTAGAGCATTATCCACAATTCAGTAATTTCTGCTAGCTGGCTTCTGTCAGGAATGACCATAATTTATGGGAGCTTCTGATTCATCTCCTGACAGTCACTGAGTTTAAGATATTAGCTAGGTCAAATTCCTTACCCTGTGCCATTTTCAGTGTCATCATTTACTAAGGAATTTGCCAATTTGACAGTTCTTTTCATTACACTTATAAGATGTTTTTTACCAAGGAAATTACTTTGGCTTAATTATTTTGATGTTCTTCATAAGCAGATGCTACCTTGAAACTTGGTTTGACAGCAAGTCATTATTTATTGTTTTTAGCAGGAGTCTTGCAGAACATCTATTGAAGATGAGCATGCAAAGTAGATTGCCATTGCTTGGAGAGTGCCTCAGGTCAGTCATGTTTTGGCTTCTCAGCATAAACATGGTCTGCAGAACCAACATTGCTGTGCCACAGATTTTTCTTTCCTTTTTTGCAAGTGCTCAGCTGCTCATTCATATGGCATGGAAAGAAGCTGGGGAAATAGACATACAGCTTGCTTTTAGGAATAAAGTAAACTGTAATTTACTGTTGCCACACCAGGTAAACATTTAAATTACACAGAACCTGTCAGGGCCTCTGTGCTTCTAATCATTGTGATATATGTTTGTAAAGCTTGCTTGATTAAAGACTTGCTAAAATGAAAAAAAAACAACTAATTCAGAAAACCATCAAGAGAATTGCAGTGTCTGCATAGATTTTCGAGTGGGTAGCATACAATACAAGACCTGAGGGTATAGAGAAACTTCCTTCTTAAAGCCTGGAGTGCAGCGAATGCTCGTTGAAACTTGTGAGGCAAGCTGCTTGGTTTGTTCCCTTAGCCACGGGTTGTATTTATTGTTCCTGGATATGAGCAAGGGGCCACCGGCTGATGGACCCTGATAACAGGAACTGCGGCTGGAGGCTCCCTCCCTGCCCACCTCTGTGTCTTTTCCTTTGACTGTTACCAGGGAGACAGACAGAGATTAACCAGAAGCCACCCATCAGACCCCAGCAAGAATCGAGACTGAATTTTTCTTCAAAGAAAGTAGATGTCTGAGAACAAATTAGGAGATGTAGGTATTTTGAGGGTTTTATCTGTTTAGATGAAATATTTGCAATATTTGGCTGGAGTAATTTTTATCTGATGTCTAATTGCAGACATGACAGGCCCTCAGACGAGGATCAAAGCTGCTCAACTGTGCACCCCGAGTAGCAGAATGAGGCTGGGGAGAGGTGGTCATCACTCTGAGGACAGCTCTGCTGGATGAACTCCCTGACTCTGTGAGACAGGATTTATTTCATAACGTTTCCTTTGTTTCATTAAAAAACAGTTAGTCATGAATGGTATCTGTAAAAACAGTGGAGGAGGACTCACATGGTTTTGAAAAAACTTTGTTAATTTATTCATCACAATGACTTTAGCATAGTTTCAGCTTTCAGAGAACAGAAATACTGTATTTCTATATAAATCTGTATGCAAATAGTTAGAGGCTCACTGCCCTGGCATGATGAGCTCTGTTCTTATTACTGATGATTGATTAACCTAGAGGAAAATTTGTTTTAACAGTGAAAGAGAAAGTTGATGCTCTGGGTGACCCAAACTTAGTTTCTGATGCTGGCACAAGCTTCCTGTTGAAGCTTTAACCCCGTTGCACTGCACTCTTCTACACAGACTGTCCTGGTTAACACTGCCAGGAGGGATGCTCGAAGTTAAATTCATTTCAATATGAAGCATACAGGCTACAAAAGAGAGGAGGATGCATGTAAATACCCCGAAGAGCTGAATACTATACAAAAACTGGGTTACCAGCATTTCCTAAGTAGGCCAAGTAAGTCAGGTATGGAAAAAGGGCAATTAGATCCCTTGTTAACCAGCCAGCAGCTCCCACATGCATACAGCTCTGAGCTTTGCCACTGTCATATTTGTTGATCCATTCATCTTTTGGGTCTCCTGCCAGTAATATTTTTGCCACTGCAGAGCAGGAGAAGTAATGTAAAGTGATTTTAGGGGAAGAACTGAAATTCATTGCTAACTTACTAGTAGCATGCCCAGAAAGCTGCAGTCAGGCCAAATCCCGTGTGCTGCACAGCAGGGCCTTATGGTGAACACCATATTAGCTAAATGCTGTGTGAAGAGGTTTGCTTGCAAAGTAGCTGAAAGAAAGACAGAAGGGCTGGCATGATTATTGTTCAAAAAGTGGAATTTTGCTCTTCCATCGTAAGCAGTACAGCAGGCACAGTAGTGTTGCTGGTTTTGCTCCAGGGGTATGAAAATTCCAAATGGTGGCTTTCAGATAGGAGTAAATACAGTCTGCTTGAATTTAGGGTTTTATACCATTGATCATGCACCAGATGAGCACCTTCCATAGAAAGACACAGTAGTAATAGCCACTGTTCTATGCATTTCCCCAGGTAAAAAAAAAACCCAACAAACTTCTTAGAGGTTTTTTGTATGCTTGGGGTTTTTTGTTTGTTTTGGTTTTGTGGGGCTTTTGTTTGTTTGGGTTTGTTTTGGTTATGGTTGGTATTTGTTTGCTGATTTGGTCAGTACTGTCCATTTTTCTTTTTAGCCAGCTTTACTGGATTTCAATTAAGTTTTGCTCTCCTTTGATTTTGTGGAAGAAGGACCATTTGGCAAATGGAGTTTCACATATTTCAGGCACAACTCTTGCTCTGCAGAAAAGGTCCTGTTTCTTTTAAACTCAAATAATTTTTTTCAGTCTTTTGGCAACTAGTCTTTTGTTTGCCCTCTGTCAAACTTCTACAGTAGCTGAGCCCCTTCTCATGCACTGTCCATCACAAGCATCTTCAAATGAAATAAAAAGAGAAGTTAAATGGAGAGAACACAGAATCATTTCCAAACCTCGGTGAACAAGGGGGAGTACAGATAGACTCAAGATTGTTCAATAAGGAGTCAGGGGAGCAGCTGCTTGGCCTACAAGTAAACAGCAAGTACATACCAACTATTTGTAGTCCATTGAGAAAGTAAACAGGGTCATCTTGTCTATTCCCCTGATTCTTTCTTTGTCTGTGGCCTGTAGCCAGCTACTGATCACCAAGATAAGACGGGAAACACATTAGGTCTTGAAAATTATGTCTGGCTTCTGGCTGTCCCTGGAGATAGCTCTATCAGTTAAGAAGTAAAACTCTGGGTGAGTGGCTCTGCTGACTCCAGCACACCTGGAGCCCATTCCTTTTAAGTCACTCGGTGATATTTTGCATCTAACTTCTCAGTGTCTTCAGCTACCCGGAGGAAGGACTCTCAGCATCTGATGTTGTAGCAGCCCATGATGGCAGAGCTGGGCTTGCTTTAACACTGTGGGAATCAGCAGACTCTGAAGTACCTTTAAAAGTCAACTTCAGACAAACTGCTTTGCTGAATAAGCAAAATTAAATAATGTCCGTAAAGCTCCACAAATCAGTGTGCTTCAAATAGCTGTATTAGATATTACAGTGAAATCTTCTGGATTCTCCCAAAATTTCCTCTGGCATTAGCGTGATTCTTTTTTTCTCGAATAATGGTGGTAAAATGTAATCTCTTTCCATGCATTAAAAATGTACTTAAATCTAAATAATCACAACAAGTATTCCTGTTGCAAATGTTTCTTCAAACAAAGGTTTCTCAAAAAATAGAGTTTTGGTCAGATTTTGGTCTCAGATTTTGGTCATTGGAATCTTGCCAGCTTTTTTTGCTTATAAATTTCACTCCAAGCCATAACTCATATTGCTTATAAGAATGTAGATTTAAATTTTAAAACATAAATAAATAAACATATATTACCTGGATAAACATTAGCCTTTATTGTTAAGTTTCTATGTCAGATTCTTCTTTGAAGGAAATCCTTTTTTCTTTTTTTTTTTTCCATTCAAGTACACATGTGCATACTAAACTTTGGGTGGTATAATTAAAACAAATAGCTGTGTGCTGAACTTAAGTCTTTGTATCGAGTCAGTGTTCAAAAACTGTTCTGGGACTCCCAGAAAAAAAATATTTTTAATTGTGTCAATTAACAAATTCCTTAATTCCATCATTCACAGATGAGTATGCCCATTCATAGATGCGTCGGATATAATTGTTACTTGACTGCTATGCAAATAGTTATTTTCTGTTCTGTTACTTGAGAAAGGATACTTGCTGAAAGTCTGAATGTTCTCTACTTATTTTCACTCTCCCCATTTTAGATATCACCTTACACACACCTTCTGGAAAAGGATGACCACAAAAGACAGCTTTTCAGAGCCTTTAATATATTTTCTTACTCCAACAAAAGATGTAGTTGCTGTTACAGCTGTCACTAATCTACATTTTTTCAGTTTTTCTCATGTTGCTCTCAAGGAACACAAAATTTGTTTCAACAAACCAAGCAGCTGTCCATTTATGTAACCTGCTTTGACTACAAAGTCATAGCCAAATCACAGCTCTGCATGAGGAGTGAAGAAGGGGAAGAAGAGCAGGAGCAGAGCACTGTGACAGGGGACTGGCAGGACCACTCCAGGTGTCAACTGGACCATCACAGGCAGCTCCAGACATCAAATGTGGCATCACAGACACTGCTTCTTTTTGAATCAAACCTCTATGATTTCCTCTGTGTTGTCATACAGGGATAACATCAGATACCCCTGTATATAGCCTATAAGTCTTCTTGTCCACCTGAGAAGACACTTAGGAACAGTTTTGTAAAAGGAAATGGATTTTGCAACATGTACACTTTCTAATTCTTTTTACAAACACCTTAATGGGGTTACATAGTTTCTTGTCATAACACTGTGAAGCTGGGCCATCAAAATCTGCATAACCTCAGCAATTGCTCCTCTAGAGAGCATTCATATTGCCATAATCATTCCCACTGCAGACCTGAGAGTCAAACCAACCACTTCATCCCCCCCCCTCAATTTTGCAGGAGAGCCCCACTAGGTATCCATGACAGATGTTAAATCTTCTGCAAAGTGGAAGTATTCAATTTTAAAAAAAACAATCAAATCAGTCTTCAAACAGAAAGCATAGGCGCAATTTGCTTTAAAAGAGATGGGGAAGAAAATACATTTTCTTGTTCTTTGTCATTCAGTCCCTTGGAGTTCAGATAACAGGTTCCTTCCTTTCCACTGTGGCTTGTGTCACACATTGCCTCTGTTGAGATCAAAGACATTTGGTTTCTATTAACCTATCTCGACTGATAAAGAAGTCTCCACCCTAATGATTAAACCCTATTTGGATTTAAATTCCTGGCAGAGCCCTTCAGCCTGCAGGCCAGGATTAGAGGGTCCATGACTCCAGGACCCATTTGCTAATCTGGCTGCATGTCCTGTCTGTAAGATGTTATGTCATTTGCCTTTCACAGCCCTTTCCCCTCATCCTTTTCACCCTAAAGGCAATTCTTTTCTTCCAGTGGTGCTACTGTGAAATGAAACCAGGAGATAAATCCATCCTAAATAGTGACATAACAGCAAGAGATGAGCAAATAAATAAGAAAAAAATTAGAGAGCAATAATTTATAAATGGCTCAAAATCATACTGTACATAAACAATCTTTAAAACTGGGGTTTGCTTCTAACTAGTTTATGAAGCTCAGGGTGGAAGAAATAACTAAATTTAAAGTTGCTTTGGAGATACTGACTCTTTTTTTTTGGTCTGAAAAGAGCATTAAGGATTTCATGCTGGTTGCAGTGACCAAAGATTGATAACCGTGTCCACAGGAGGCTTTTTTCATTATGGAAGCCATAAAGGACTGAATAGTTTAGAAGGGAAGGTACTTTGAAATTAGACTCAGGAGCATCCAGAGTCAAAAGATCTGTGCTTGCAGCTCTAGTTTCAGACCTTAAAGGGAGAATGTTTGCCTGACAGCTTCTTTAGCTTTTTTTCCCTGTTATGTCTGTCTGATAAAAGCTATCACCACTCCCCATAAGCCTTGCCTTGATGTATCTACACGTCTACTGCAACACTACTACTGTTAAATGTACTAAGGCAGGAGAGCTTTTTTTGTTCGGTGAGAGAGAGAAAAATATTTGCAAGTAAATTTCTTTTTTTTTCCAACTGTAGGGTCAGATTTTGCCATCCTTACTTATGCTAAGTAGTGGTTTTTTTCCTGACATTCTTTGAAAATGTATTGAAGTACTGGAGCTATTGACAGGCTGATCCTGTACCCAAGGAAGGCAATGACATTTCCATAACCCATGATTAAATCCCAAAAGCCAAGATTCTGTTTGTTTAGTTATTCTGAGATTCCCGTGATTTTTAAGGCCTAACATTCCTGGAGAAGAAAGAGGTTTAGTCTTCTCTAAACCTACTAATTGATCATAAAGGATGTATGAACCCATTGGTGATGTCACATCACAATATTAGAGAAAAATTTATTAACCCTAAGGGAACCCTCAGGCATCCTCCGGTCTGCATGTGGCACAGAGAGGCAAGGCAGTCTTTGGGGCACAGTGCTTGCTCAGCTTGGCTCCTCAGCCTTTCCTAAACATTTTCTCATGGGAGGTCATGCTTATGCCACTGCTAGGCATTTGAGGTTACAGCACAAGGTGAATTTTCCCCTCACATAAATAATTTACATTTCAAAGTGCTTTAGTGGTGCCAAACATTAGCTATGGGAAGCAATTAAAAATCTGGAAGATGTGCAGCAAGTTTGTCACATTAGTCATATCACATCCAGGTGATCAAAACCACTAATCCAGCCATAAAACATAAAAAGCTATAAAATCCATTGAAAGACCTAAGAAAAAATAGGTAATGTTCTGTATCAGAGACTTAAAATAACAATAGTGAGTAGCTATAGTAATAATAGTTAGAGTGAGCTGTAAGTGAAGAGAATCCCACTCATTTTATGGTGTACCCATGTAATTTTTAGGCATAGTCATAATTTCATGTGTATACTGATAATTCAGCAACCTTAATGTAAAGCATTACCAGAGTGTTTAGGAGCTGGAAGGGGAGTCAATATCTAAAGACTGTAATATGACATGGGACTGGGAGGTCATTGGCATCCCTGGTGATTTAGCCCTCCTGCTCTGCTGGCAGTGTGGACTCAATCTCAGCATTCCCAGTATTCCCACTTCTGTGCTTTTACCTCTCTGGTGAAATGGGCTGTTTAGTTCAGATATTAGCAATCTCTTCGAAAAATTCTCCTGTATTTTCTCTTCTTTGTTTCAAAGAAATCTGTGCTCTTTTGCAGTTATTTTCTTTTTTTTATCTCATTTTGCCTTCCACCCAAATGCATCACATATAAGAAATGTTGTTAGGGCAAATTATGTTGTGTGTTTACCTGGAAAAAATCTTGTTAATAATAAACAAGTTGCTCACAGCACCTTACAGTAGATTTGCCACATGGCACGGAAAACACAATTTCCATTTTATTCTGGAGCACTGCCAATAAATCTTTTCCACTTGACCCTAATTTAATGTAAACCATCATATGTAGGTCAGGGCAGAAGACAGAGGCAGGCAGGGACAGCCCCAGGCTTGAGGCATCTCCCTGGGGATGGGGACAGGACCCACTGCAGCTCAGGCAGGGCCACAGCTGAAGTTGCTCCCCTGGGCCAGGGTTTGGCCCCACAGTGTCTGGGAGCCTCTCCTCAGGGTCACCAGAGGGAAGGGGCTGCACTTGGTTTCACTGGCTCTGAGCTGGCCCCAAGCAAAACATCCAGGAGCCCCTGGGGATGTTCTCACAGTCCTTACAGCAGTGCTTACCATCATGCTTTCCTAAACAACTACTTCACAAAGACTGCGTTTTTATTATTTTATGGCCAGAGGACAACAGTGTGAAGAAGTCAATCACAGACATCCATCAGCTGGGGGTAAGCACCATTCTCCAGGCACCACTGGCTCTGTGGCCATGTCTCTGCTAATAAATTAACCATGCTGGGAGCAGTTTGCTGCATCCAGTTGGCAGGAAACTGCCCAACTCTGTGCCACAAAAACCTGTTACTGTCCCAAGATGTCTTTAGGAGCATCACCAGCTCCTCAGCTCTGCCTGGGGAGTTGCAAGAAGACCACAGCTGCCCCAGGCCAATACTGTGTTAGCAATTTTACAAAGCTGGCAGCTGAAGTTCAGCATCTGGAAACACTCCCAGCTCTGGTGAGTTTGTCAGGGCAGTGCCAGTGTCCAACAGAGCTCCCAGTGCTGGCATGGGAAGCCCAGAGCACTCCCCACTGCCACAGGCACTGAGGTCTCCAGCCAACCACCCCAGACAGGAGGAACAGTCAAAGGCAGTTTTGGCAGACACACTGAGAGGGATCTGTAGCTTCTACAGGGGATCATTTTGGATATCACAGCTATGAGGCAGTGTTTTTGTGTTCTGCAATCCCCCTTGTCTTAGTAATCACATAGTTGCTACCTTCTTCAAGAACTGGGGCAAGAGATACAATCTTTTCCAGTAAAAACATCCTAGCAAGTTCCTAGGGAAGACTTAGTCATTGCCTTCAGTGTAGGTGATGCTACATGAATGAAAATAACATAAACCTGTGTGATAAAATACATAGACAAGGAACTCACAATCACCTAGGTAAGTTGTGGTGACAGTAGCAATGATATGGACAGATTGAGACAGCTGGGACTATTATGAATCCCTGAGATAAATCTCCCTGTAGTTACCCTTCTGCCTAGGAATCCAGAATTAAGAACCCTAGATGACATATTCACTGAAGATGCCTTACTTTATTGTAATGATTTAAATGATATCAAGACATTTGCCTGATTTATCCTCTTATTCCAGCATGATGAAAGAACATTTATATTTCCAGATAAACCGTATTTCTGAAGGATGCTGCCTGGGGAGCTCCCCACAGTGTTGTGCTTCCCTCACCTGTTCTTAAAAGAATGTCCTGTTTAAGGACTAGCAGACATTTTGTGTGCACCAGTCATGCTTCCTTTTCATTCCAAGTTTATATTATGTTAATTTTCTGCATTAAACAAAAAGACTTGTTGGGATTCTGTTCAGAGTTCAAACTCGAACCAAAAATACTTGGTTACTCCAGTCATGGTTCAGGATTCATCCAGAGTAAGCAATTTTGATTCATTATAATTGACCTTTATTTTATAAAGTATCTTACATCTAAGTGAGGTTTGCTTTAGAGAAAATGTTTTTTCTGGTTACACTCTGCAGACATATTTTCTCTCCTTACAGTATCACACTGCAGTTTTTATGAGAAAGGAAATTCAAACTTGACCCAAACCCAGAAATATAAGCAGTTTCCTAGGAATAGCAAAGTGGTTGGACACTTGCCAAAGTAGTACTACTTGGTGGCAGGAACTCTGTCATGTACAAATGGGGCTCTTAAAATGCCTTTTAAAAAGCTCTTTGTCAGAAGCCCCAATGGACTAAGTGTCCATATTTTCCCAAGCACTGTAATTTCATTTTTATAGCCTGCAATAACAGTGGTGTCATTATAATACTGAATTTCCCATTAATATCACACTAAATTGGATTAGGTGGCAGTCTTTGGCTGTGTTGGTATGATGAGTGTCACTCAGATGACAGCCTTGTTGCTGCAGGCACCTTACAAACACAGCAAGAGACATTTCCTCCTCCCCCTCGAGCATGTGCCCACAGGACACTGTATGGCAAAACTGAGACCATTCTCAAATGGGACCTGAGCGGTTTCTTTCACTACATTTAATTCGGGATGCTTCACAAGTTGCCTCATTCTTTCTCTCAAAGATGTCAGCACATTCAAAATACTTCAATGAAAGACATAAGAGTTGCATGGCCATATCACTCAAACTGCTGAAAAATGCACGTTGTTGCTTACTGATGAAGTAGGCCTTGAAGGGGACTAGAAGACTCCATCACAGAAATGTGATGAAGTTAGGTGCAAAGGAGCTGTTTGGAGAGCAGGATAGCAGCAGACAAAACCAATGAATCCTTAAATTCCTTCCCTTGTCCCAATTTACCTCCTTCCAGATGGATGCTGGTCCTACTAGACAAAAAGCACACATCATCCTCATGCCCGAGAGCTGCACGTGGTTGCAGGTGGCAATGCAGTTTTTAGATCATTAAGCCAGCATCTCAGGGTATCTCAGCACAAGAGCTACTCATTAACTGGTAGTACATGAAGTTTCAAGGAGTGTCTGTATGATGGAAGTCCTCTTCCCTTCATCTTTCTCCAACCCGGGCTTCTGAATTCTTAAAAACACCTAGAAGATCTTCAGTGTTGTAGTTCATGAAACTGCTTCTGGTACTATCTGACTTAAACAACTTCTTGTCCTGCAGTGTATTGAGGAGACTGAGAATTAATCAGCAGAGACAACTGGCGTTATGAGCCCTTATTCTTTCTCCAGTAACTGCAGGAACCATCTAAAGCCCTACAGGAGGATTTCATACTAAGATCCAGTAAATGACAGCCTCTAAACAAATGCTTCATTCTCTGACAACCTTAGCTGAAGCAGACCCCAAGTATCTGATAATTGTTTTTAAACTGCAGATCAAAAAGTAGAAAGCTCCAAAAATCCCACCCAGCTCAAGCACCAGGTAGTTTTGAGTCAAGAATGAAATGGGATCTTCTGAACAGATTTTGCTGGATGCACATTAACACTCACCTCATTTTTATCCTGTAAAAAACCCCAAAATAAGAAGTGAAAGTCAAAATTCAACACGAATAATGTGTCTGCAGTGCAATGAAGACTAACACTTCAGGGGAAATCTTGCTCTAGAAGAGTCAGGGGGCACATGAGACCCCTGTTAACTCCAACTTCCCTGTCCAACCCAAGATGTGTATGCTTGATGGTGGTCAATCTAACTCTGGTTTTTAAAATCAGGCTTATGCAAATGCATTTAAGGACTGAAATCCTGACCTTCAGAACAAAGCAGAGGTGCTTGGTAAAATCCAAGATGCTGTAAGAAATAATTAGGTGTCAGTAGGTCAACTGGATCGTCTCTGTGGCTGACAGAGTTTGGAATACAGGAGAAAGGTAAGGGTCTGCTGTCTGTCTTCCCAAATGAACATCAGCAGCTAATATCACATGAAATGTACCTACAATATTAGGTTTCATATAGTTCCCTTATGCCAAAAATACTATTTTCAGGAGTGATTATGCCTTTGGGAATACATACGGGGAAAATAAGACCATTCTTGTGTAAAAAAACCAAAAAACAAAAAAACCCCAACCTTTATTTTTTCACAATACATTTCAAGTACATGCAGAACATATTTACATTTCTCTTTAAGGCAAACAGAACCTGGGTTCTTGTTCCTGAGTTGCTTAGCACCAATAGGAATAGCAAATAAAAACTTAGGAAATGTCATCTCTCCCCTCTGAAGCAGCAGCCTCCCATGCAAAATATTTATCTTTTTGCCTTGCATTTCTTTTAATGAGCTATTTATACTAATAATCTCTACTGCTGTTTGGAGGCATTTCTGCAGACTTCAATATCTCAGCAGAAACATCTTGCCAAGATGTGACAAACCTTTCATGATTGTTCATGATAACTTGCATACTGTTTGCTGACCAGACAGCAGAGCAGTACTTCTGCTTTTGCTGGCACACGCATCAAGGTTGTTACCTCAGTTATTTGAAGAGTTCTGCATTCCCCCAATATCTAGAAAAAAAAACCAACCTTGCCTTCTTACGACTCTCTCATGCAAGCTACCTGCTTCTCCAACACTATATCAGGATTAAGAGAGGGAAACATTCTCCTCAGCCAATGGAGGTTTTCAGGGATTGACTTCACTAAAGATAAGTGGGGGGAAGTAAAAATTCCCATTGAAGAACTGACATTTACAAAGAAAATGCAAACCAGTTTTTCAACAAAAAACCATGCTCCCTTGAAGCATGTCTCCCTTGAAGAACATTTTAGTAACTTGCATTATCTCAGGACTTTAAACAATTGCTATAATTTAGGATGTTGAACTTCCACTTGAAATACAGAGGGAGCATTTTCAAAGAATTTTGTGACATTCTTCCTTGACTGGCTCTTTGAAACTCACCAATTCCAATAGGAACTTTTCTACCATGAGTTTTAAGAGGACTATAGGGTATGATCCTAAAAGAGAAAACATCTATTCAGTAAAAAATATATTTACAGATCCTATTTAACTGAAATGTATAGTCCAAGCAGGAAGTCAATAGTGCAAAATGGGGTGTGACTCTTAAGTGCAACTTCCTCAGTGACCTGTAGTGTGGAAAAATGTTTTGTTTCAGATTACATTCTCTGGTTTTTTTGCATGCATTTCTGACACAATTTTTTTTATCAGTTAGCCTCTATAAGTGCACAACTCAGCTAATCAATGCTTATCACAATTTTTAAACAAATGCTAATATTTACAGGTGTTTAACTTAAACATCCATTGAAAGAAACAGAACAATCATGCCTTGACTAAACTTCTGTTTAAATCGATTATTGAAGCAAAAAAACCCAAAGAATTTCTAACTTTTTTTTTTTTCCTTGAGTTACTAGCTGCTAAGATCTTTCTTCACGACTGTTTCACTTATTAGCAACATACAACAGCCTTCTGCATTGGGAACAATCCAGATTCAAACAGTCAGCTGTAAAGAGATTACCTCTAACAAGGACAAGCAATCTCACAATTAAATGCTTCACCAAATGCTTGCCAATTTCTTTTTCCTTCCTCTGAGAGGTTATTAAAAATTAAGCTTCTAGGAAAATACAATAAACAGACACTACTAGGAACTCATGAAGGGTCTTAATATCCCATCAGGAAGCTTACTCTTTCTGGTAAGGCACCTCCCAACACATGGTCTGAGGGTTCCCCACCCCCAAGTAAGAGGAGTTCAAAAGGCTAAAAAAAGGAATGGTTGTTATTCTACACCTGGCAACACCTCTATGCACTGTGAAGTGAACAGCTTGCTGCAGGTATTCCCAATGAACAGCTGCAGCAGAGCATTTCTGTCCTCATTTTGTTTTCTATAACGTGACCTGCATGCAGCTTGATTTCTAAAACTGGCACTGCTGGCTTTATAACTGGTACACCCTCTGAGAAGATGTACCTTTTCAGTGATCATTTCAATACTAAGATGCTAGAGAGATTACAAAATTTGATAAAGCCTCCCCGGAAATCCTTGACCCCTAGTCTATTACACAAAGAGACTGCACTGTATTAAGAGGAAAATATTGGAAAATATTGTTCCCCTTGACAGAAATTGTTTATCTAGTGACTCTTTGTTTAGTGTATTTGTCAAATCTTGTCCCACTATGCTGGTTGCTTTGAAAAAATCTAGGACTTCTTTGCTTCTTGCCTCTTGCCCAGATGTGAGAAATGGTTGGAGCTGAGGTTCTCCCCTCACACAGGACAGGGGACACAGGCATTCACCAGGCTGTCTCTCCACTACCTGCAGCCCTAGCTGAGGGAGCAGAAGCTCACTAGCCTCCCCAGGCATCTTACTGAGGAGAAATATTCCAGAGGGAGTCACACAAATATTTCTTGCATTCAAGACAGTTCAATGACCTTGCAGAGCAGTCATGGCACATCTCTGACGTGATCTGTGTCTCAGCTTGCTTACAGTGGTAACTTGTGCTCTTCTAATCTCTGATTTGCTGAACTGATCCTACCTGCTCTTTCAAGGATGGCACCAGATTATCAGAGTCTGAATCCTTTCACGCAGAAGGGAGAAGCTGCAGGCAAGAATAGGTTTCCAGACAGTTCTGCAATGATACTTCCAAAGGCACTAACTTCCACATGCAGAGTGAAAGACATTGCTCTTTGTTACAGTGCAGATACAGATTACGTCCAGTTTATTTACAGAAGTTTTATACATCACAAACATTTACAACTTTCCTGCTTTGAGTTTTGAAAAGACAGAGTCATACTATTAAACTGCTGTCTCCTTTGACTCCAGTGTCTGTTGTGGCTTGAAGTTCAGTATCTCTTTATACGTAATGCCTGGAAAACAACAGAATAACATAGTGTTGCTGGGCTAATCAGAAAAGATGCTGCACAGACATGAGCAAGATGCAACCCTCAGTGCACCTAGGGTCTTGATCTAAGTCAGGAAGAGAGAGACCTCTTCAGGCAAAAAAGAAAGTACAAAAAGAGAATCAAGAAATGTTTTTTCACCATTTCAAATCTGAAGTAGCTCAATACTGAAATATTAAACAAACTTTCCAAGGGATGCAAGAATTGACTTCACAGGAGAGGGCCGATGTCCTCAGAAAGAACTACAGAGTATATAAGTTTTAAAAGTCAAGTCCTCATTTGAAAGCCAAAATACAAACCTCTGATGTCAAATGAAAAGTAGACTCAGACTTATATCTCTGTTGAGATGGATGTGTTTTCTCTTCCTGAGAGCACCTAACTTAAAATTAAGGCCAGCAACTGTTGCAGTCCTATAGAGTCAACATTTGAGGAATCTCTTCACTTGTTCTGTCCATTGGAAGGCACATGTTACAGAAATGGTTTTTTCCTATGTTGCAGAAGATGGGAGGACAGACACATGAAGAAGGAAGAGAAGACAGAGGAGGCCAAAGAGGACAAGAAGAGCCTCTGTTAAGAGGCAGTGAAGGACACTATGAGGAACATTCCAGGAGGACTTGGTAACTGGGTAACTGGCTTATCAATACGGTTTCTCTATCTTAAGGCTGTCTACTTAGTCTGTTCCATCAAAAGCAGAGAAAGTAATTTGTAAAGGGGAATAGCCCCCTTTCTGGATGGCCTATCTGGTAATTTTTGAAAACATCATGAAACTAAACTCACACTTCCACTCATCTAGAGGAAGATCCATGTTATCAAATGTGTCATCATATTTCTCAGCTTCAATTTCTTCCTCAGGATCATGGATGGGTTCAAAGTACGGATGCATCAAAGCCTCGGCTGCTGTGACTCGCTTCTCTGCATCCAGCACCAGCATCTTCTCCAGAAGGTTTACAGCTGTTGAACAGAAAACAAACAGTGCATTCAAATCATGCCACTGATCCCAGCTTGTACACTGTAACGTTGCCCCGGAGATACTTCAAATAAATACGCCAACTTATAAAGCAGAATCATTTGGTGTTCATTCTATAGCCAGCAGGGCCCATCTGCATGACAGAAGTGTGGTGAGCATATGGGGATGTGTACAGAGCCTGATGGAAAGCAGAGATATCCCCTTGCTCCTGTATGCAGTACAGACACATCACTAATGACTAACTTCTTCCCTGCTCCCAGATCCCTGTGGTGCTTGGGGCTTTCCCAGGTGCCACTGTGCTGTGTACATCATGACCTGACAGCAGCAGAATGAACAGGTGGGTGTAGAGCTAATGAGATCTGCCCTGTGTGTGACCAAATCCAACCCGAGTACACTCTGAAGTTCACTCAGACAAATCAGCTGTCCATGCTCAGAATCACAGCACTGACTTTAACTCTTACGTGTTTTTGACATAGGCAAAACAATTCATGAAAGCTTGTCTGTTCCTTTCCAGCAGATCTTAGATCAAGTTCACCATTAAGCTGTCAAAATGAGCTTGAGTAAACAGATATAACAAATGATTTATTTATTCTCTGTTTTTCTGTCCCAGAAGAACATTCCTGGGTTGGGTGGAGCAGCTGAAAGGAAGAAGAGGCAGCAGCACTGGACAGGATGCTGCAGCTCCTGCTCGCCACACACTGTGGATTTTCTCCAGCCTTCTCTCCCACACCATGAGCAATTAGTTGCTCTCCACATAAGGTAAACAGAAGTGAAAGCAAGAAATGTCTTAAAAACTAACTGGAAATGTGTAGAATTTGCTGTGGCTGATCAGTGAGCTAACCATGCAGTCAGACTAAGAGCTGCTTATCAATCATGCTTATTTCTACTGTATTTGCACATATGATTTTAAATTCTTAAATTTAGAAGATCAAATTATCCTAACTGATATTCTAATAAAACTGTCCTTATACATCACAAACATCTACAACTTTCCTGCTTTCCTGAGGCCTTCTGAGTGCTCAGGTCACTGGGGAATGGGTAAGGTTTGGGCAGAGCTCTGGCTGCCTTGAATCATGTCACAATTCTGTACACTTGGGTTGCTCTTCTGGCTTGTATATCCAAGCCAGTGCTTCTCAGGAATGCACAGATGTTTCTCAGGATGTATTCTTTCCATTACTAAAATGTCAGCATTCTGTTTGCTTGCATTTCTACTGTAGAACTGATTGAGCTTTCCAAAGTATATTTCAAATACAATACACAAAAAATGTCTTATATTTATTTAATTTCCCAGGGCTCTTGGGAAAGCTGCTCCAGTAATACCATTAAGGAGATGCTGGACTGAGGCCTTAAACACAAAACACTTATTTTTTGACCCTTCTAAGAAACATCTGATTCTTGGCAGGGTCTAAATTTGGCAAAGTTCAGACACTATAATAAAAGTAATAAATTATGCAAAGAAAGAGACAGAAAAGCACAAGAACCATGACATAACCTATCATATGACTGATACTGCTGGTGCCTCCAATGCAAACACAAGAACAAGACAAATTGCACGAACAGTCTTACCCAAAGGATTTGCGTACTTCAAGATGGATGCAAAATCTTTTTTCTGGACCTTTGGGAGGCTTTTGATATAGTTTTTTGCCTTAAAAGAAACATGAATATTAAGTCAGACCTTTGCTGTCTTTGTAATGTGGCAACATTAGCTATACTCTTACTAGGTAACTCAACACTGCTTTGATGGCACATCGTACAAATGAAATTTTTTTTGGGGGGGGTCACAAACCCTGATTATATTTACCTTCTTGTTGAAAGGAACTTCTTTTTAAAAAATCAAGCCTTAGTACTGTGATTAAGAAATTATAATGTAAAGCTTTAATTACTAGTACTAAATATTTCATATAGCAATTAGAATACACATGTATGCATAATTTGAAAGAATGTCATAGTGAATTTACAAGAATCTCTAGAATTTTACCTTATGCAGTAATTCATTAAGATTTAAATTGCAGAGTTAGTCTAATGATTAAATATAGCTTTTTTATAGTAGGTGCATAAGGATTCTAGAACATCCACACAAGAATAGGAAAGACAAGTCAGAGACATCTGGAGAACAACTGGGTTTTCTGAATAGGTTCAAGTTTTCAGCACATTTCCAATAGAGGTAGTGATGCATCAGCTCAACTCTTCACCTGGTATGCACTGCAAGCTTTCAAGTATTTAAAGATATTTTAAGTGTCTCAATTATCTTCTGTGCCCCCTTAATCTCAAGTACCTGTTCAGGTTGTGCAAAGCACTTCAAGGCAGAGATGTCAGAGGTCATTTCAGTAATCATTACATAGTATCTCAGCCAGTCTAAGAACTGAGAAAGGCTTCAGTCAAATGAAGACATGTAAAACCAACTGCAGAAGAAAGCAGCAGAATACTCACATCTTGACTCTGCAGTTTTTGAACAAAATCTTGAGTTGGTGTACCTGTTATTTTCATTATTTCTGAGAGCTGGTCCAGATCTGAATACCAGAAATAAGGAACGAAGTTTTTCACCATAAAACTAAAGACCTTGTAAAAATCATGAGTTTCTTCACTAATGGACAATAAAGCAAAGATTAAAATGCAAGGGCCAAACAGAAAATTTATAAAAAATGAGATGAAAATTCTCCATTTTTCTTACCAAAGGGCAGAGACACTGAAAGCACCTGAAGTAAAGTATCCTCTAACTTGGGAACACATATCTGAATCCTCTGCAAACTCCCCTAATATCATCAGGTCTCCTCTATACTTTTGGTCAAAATCAGTCCAAAAGTACTGGAGTATCTGAACAATCAGCACATGTATTGCATGCATTGCCCTGGTCTATCCAATACTTACTTGAGAAAGCCTATGCTAATCAGTGGTTGTTCCTTGCCAGGCATTTCAGTATTTTCTTGTTAGGAAATAATGCATACTTAAAATCTGTACAGCTGAAATAACTTGATGGATTCTACTTTTCCATAATCCCTTTCATTTTTTTTTTATGTGAATGCACATAAATAAATGAGAATAGAGAATAATATGATGCATGCAATGAAGTCCTAATCTTACATGTAAGTACTTAAACAGAAATATAACTAAAATTAAACAATTGTATTTCTGTAAAGAAGTATTTGCAGACAAGCAATTTATTGACTGGAACCCTACAAGGGCAAAAACAGTGCAAAATGACTAGGCTGAGCTGTCAAAGAAAGAAAGATGGGAAACAAAGCAAAAAATGCTTTCTATCTTCTAATAACACCATCCTCTACTGTCACAACTACTACTGCCAATAAGGTATCATGTGAGGCTGAATTATGGCTTAATCTTGCCTACTTTCTTTCTCAGCAATGAAATGATAGAACTAGATGTTTTCCATAAATCTAAAACATTTTACTAGAAGTTACTTAGGTAACATTTTTGGTAAAAGTCTCAAAAAGCATGAAGTGGACTAGGATGTGCACACTAGTCCATCTACTACAGCTCAATCTTCTGTGTTCTGGAGTTGTGGAATCTCTTGCTAAAAATAAATAAATATGCCTTTCTCTCATCACAAAACTTTTTACCTGATGATTTGAGATGTGAATCAAAGCTCACCTCTCTATTGAAAAAGTTCAGTAATACAAGTCTTGATTTGCAGATGTGTCAAAATGGTACAGAGATCAAATAACCAATTAACAACAAGCCATTTTACTATTAATTTCAATTAATGCTCATCAGTTTTTGAACAGACCTCCTACAACATATATAAACTTCTGATCATTTTCTTACATCAGTGTCATAAATTCACTGAAGGATACGATCATTTCCTTTGAACAAAGGCCTTCCTGTTATCATCTCAGCCATTATACAGCCCACAGACCAGATGTCAACTGAAAAAAAAGTCACATTAAACTGTGGTCCATTTAAATGCACATAAGGTTTAATTTAAAACATTTTAAATAAGCAGAACATTTACATTTATAGCCTGTTAAACAATAAACTAACACCTTGCCAAGTATGAACAGTATAGGTACAACTACCATCCTTTCTGATTAACAAACTGTAGAGAATCTGATAATACACAGAATCAATTTCTAGGTAACAGGCAGATGCACATGGGAAGTACATTTTCAGTGCTTTCAAAACCTTTCATATTTATCCTAGAGTGATCTAAATTCCCTCTTTCTGCCATGTGCACCTCTCTGAGTTACACTCGGTACATCTTGTAGGAAGATGACAGTCAGTGCAGAATACAAGAACACAGACCAGACACCCACATCTGTACACATTTATGTCACGCTTTTCCAGTCACCTTGGCACTTTCTGTTACTCTCAGAAAATATACAAAAAAGTTCCTAAACTCACAACCACCAAACTATTTCCTGCAACTTATCTACAAGGATTTTTTCATAATTATATTTTCATTTCCACCTCCGAGTTCTCATTCACGTCAGGAACAAGGACTTAATTATACATTGCCTGATTCAGTGAATGTTTCAGCTCTGTTAAGACTCTTCCTTAGAGATGCTGACCTGTTTGTGTATAATGCATCCAGTTAAGTATGACCTCTGGGGCTCTGTACCACCTTGTAACCACGTAACCAGTCATCTCACTGTCCGTATGCCTTGCCAATCCAAAGTCCAGAATCTGCAGAGGAAGCAGAAAGAACATCCTGACCACACAGCTAGTTAGAAGTTTTATACAGACTTTATAAATGTGGAAGATAAAAGAACAGGAGCATTGTGCAGAGACTGACTTTTTTGCATCTTTTTTCCTATTGAAGTGTCTTGTTCTTGTTTGAAAAATCAAGACAGAAGCAAGATGGAGCTTTAAGATTTCCCCCTCTTGTTAGATATTCCAATAGCAACACAAAAAACTGTAAAACCACAAAGAAAAGAAGAAAATCTTCAATTACTAATTAAAATTAAATGAATCCCATTCAGTGTAAAAATTTCCCTAGCCACGGAATGACTATCATAGCTTGTCAGGACTAAAAGAACACAATCCATCTGTAGATGGTTTTCATTGCTGTCATATTCCAGGTGGCACAATTGTTCAAGAGTGCATTCCAATAATATTCTGAAGTAAGGAGGAATCATTATCTTTTTTTTATGAGTTGTCATACATGGGAAAGCTTCCTCTAGGTCACACTGAAAATATACAATAGTAGGGAATTATGATTATTTAGTCCCACTGGATTTTCACCAACCTACTGTGTCAACTACAGTACAGCTCTCTGTAGAGAAACACAAAGTCAGTGTAAATTTTTTTTTTTTTGTAAGGACACTTCAGGAGAGAAACCTATTGCAACAGGTGCTAAAGTCCTGGACTCCAAGGGTGCATGCCAGCTACGCCCAAATTCCATACTGGGAAGGGGTGTGGGTGTGCACCATTCTCCTACCCAACTCTGGATAGAAGCCTCAATGGACAGGACAAGGGGAGCCCCAGAGAACACACCAATACTTGTCCCACTCCAGGTGACACAAAAAATGCCATCAAGTTGTGCAGTGTAGCAGCAGAAACAGCTCAGAAGCTGAACTACAGGAGGTTGAATTAGGAATCGTCTCCCTTTAACAACTACTTTTCTCTCAGTTCAATTAAGAGCAAAAATGAAGCAGAACTTGTATTTCTGCTATGAAATACATCCTAGTCTACATGCAACTGATACTGCTGTTAGTTATAACAGCACAAACAGAATAATTTTCAAAGAATTAAGATGTTCTTGTTCATGGTGAGCCGAATGCATTTCCTCAGCCAATTCTCCCTTACAGCTCTTGTCACACTGTAACCATGAGATCATTTTTTTCCTTGAGAAGCACTTTTCATTCAGTGACTGCATAAAAACATACCAAGATTCACTGCAACACAGAGATCACCCAGGCAAAGTGTCCCTGTTACTGTCACACACATGAGCTCAGCAGGGGCACCCAGCACTGGTGTGGATGGCTCCATCAGCACCAGACCACAGAAGCACTTTCAGTTCTTACACTGCCCTGGAGGAGTGCAAATCAGCAACTGCTCCAACGATGCCATGGATGTGACAACCTACAGCACAGACTTCCTCGCCAGAAATCCTTCCCTACATCATCTCTTCCCTGTTAGCAACTGGGAACCAGCTTCCCAGAATGTCCTGCCTTGACTGGGTGTTTTCAGCTGGGACATCCTGGGCAACGCTTCTAGCTTGTGGTGGAGTGATTTCTTGTGCTTGGCTCCAGAATGATCTCAGAAATTGATCACTGCCTTTACTGTTCTTACAAAATGCACATTTATGCTAGTTAAGGACATAAAAATAGGAGGTGAATAGATTCTCACTATTCAGGGTTTTATTTCTTAATGAAATACTTAATTATTCTTCTGATGACTGAAGTCAGACTTGGGAAAACATTTCGAAGGAGCAGCTTCTTGTAATTTTTTCAAGATTGTTACCACTGCCCATCTCATCCTCTTCCCTTTAATTTTCCTGTATTCCTCTGTGACTCCTCAAAACCTGACCCTTCGTGGAAACCAGACAGTATGTCTCCAGCTGTTGCACTTGTTGTCTTCTGTGTGTGTTTCTAACAAACCTGACTGTTTTTTTAAAATAAACACACCCTACCTTCAACTCACAGTCTTCATTTACTGCCAAGTTTCCAGGCTTTAGATCCTGTAATCAGATTTTAAATTAATGTTACTTGTCTTACAGCAAGCACAATAAAACACTCTTCTCATGTCCATTTAATGGTTTTCATACAAATACTTAGAAGAGAAAAAAAATAAAATGTCATAAATCTAAACCAGAAAACCAAAGATCACAACAGAAACAAACACAGTAACTTGAATATGTTTGGCTTTTTTCCAGGATGTTTTTATCCCAATCAACTGTTTTTTCTGCTGGAAGTCAGGAAAATACTTCCAGTGAAGGAGCACACCCATCACTGTGACTAATCAGGGTGCTCTCACAGAGATGCACAGAAACGCTGAATTTTACAGGGTAACCAGCAACTTTCATAGCCTCACACCCATCTTTCTTACTTATATCTTACTGGGGTTTGGACATACATTTGTTACATTTAACACTAACACCATAAAGTTAAGGTTCTACATACGTATTTCTGGACCGTGAACACTACCTATCAAAAAATACTTTAGAAAGGTTCTGTGCTCTGATAGACCTAGATGGAGTACTGAAGGAATCAAACAGGACTTTACATAAGAGCCTGTGCTATCTTCTGGAAGAAAATAAATTTCTCAGTGAAGCCAGATGAACGGAGATTGCAACATGAAAAAAAGATTCCTTAAGCCTTTTGAGCTACTGTAGCTACTGTTCTAATGATCTTCAAAAGTTGAATTTCTAAGTTTAGCAGAAAAGGGCAGAGTACTGTCAGTGACTATGAAGATTTTGCAATGTCAGACTCTTAGATATTCAGAAAAAGAAAGAAATAAAAACCACCAGAATTTTTCTTCCAGCTTTTGCAAATCTTTGTCACATCAGCACAAGACATTTAGAGGAATCTTCTCTCTGAACTTTATGGCAGACATCCAGCTGTTTTATAAAAATATGTTTAAAGATCAGAGGGACCTCAGAGAGAAACAAATTGGTATAAAAAAACATAATGAAACCAAGCTCAAAAGCCATCAAGAGGGAGCTTAGAAAAAGTTAAAAAAGCAATTGTAAACTTAGACCACAATTGCAGTAGATGTAGAAATAAAACCATAAATTTATTACATTATTTTGTCGGTGAGCCAAGTTTCCATGTCCAGCTTTGAGCTACTATACAACGTGTACTTTCTGTAATAAAATATCAGGAGAGCCACAAACACTTTCTACTGTTATGTTGCAGTTTTAGGGGAAATTATGCTGCTTGATACCGCAAAAATATCACTCAGAGCTCCTTCACAGTCCAAAATTGCTATTAAGTGGACTTTAGACATAGCAGGGATTAAAGAAAAATCAGATGTTTAATGTCTCTCAGAAAAAAAATAAGGTTTTCAAGGCTCTAAAATTTTGGACTACTATTTCAGTTTCTGTGTCTTCACTCCCACTGCTTGCCCTCTCCAACTTTGAATATTAACACGACTTTAAACAATTAAAAATTGTTTTTAAAAGTTCAGTTTTGGTTAAAACCAAACCCAAACAGAAAAGCTCTTATCCATTTCAGTTTTGATGCTATTTGTGTTTGTGGGGACTTACAACTCAACTTCACCAACTAATTAAAAAAATTAAAATCTAACCTGCATTCTGTGCAACTTGAGTGCCCAGATTATGCTTACATAGCTGTAACACTTTATTCCCTTTTGAACAAGAAACCAAAGGCATCAAACACTATTTATAGAGTCACTTTAAACAAAAGCTCAGGCATATTTATGAGCGTGCTTATACACAAACTACACTCACATTACCAGAATACATGCATATTTTATATTGTTTCCACTTACCCTGTGAATTATGCCCGATGAATGAATATACTGTAAAAAAAAGAAATAATTTTTTAGTCAGTGAGGTCCTGACTTGAAGAAGATGCCTGGGGCAGGGAACAAAGTACTTTTCATAGTGCTAAAGTAATCTGAAATTAGAAAATGCTTAGTTACTGCACAGAAGATATTTTTAGCTATGTTTTTAATGTTCAGATAATCAAATAGAACTTTTCCTTTCCCTTGACTCAATAATGAAAAACCATTAAATCCGTTTGAGTTCTGCAGCAGATCATATAGCTTTTTCTAGCTCTTTTTTTTTTCCTAATTCTTCCCATGCATAAAATCCTGTTTCCAGTTAATTTTTGGCATTGCTAGGTATTCATAGGTATCAAATCTGCTATTTTATGTATCAGAAATGTTCTCTTGCAATAGACATCTCCAATGCGCCACCATAATTTAGATTCATATGCTCCAGCAGCACTAAGTTTTAAGAGACCATTTAAGAGCAGGATGAAAGCCAGTCAAAGTCTTGGTGAAGAAGCCTTGCTACATGCTTCAGTGCTTCTTCCATAAAACATAGAAATGTCATGTCACAAAACATTCTCCTTCACCTGAACATTCTATCATCCTTTCAGTCATCTGCTTAAGGGCTCACAGACATCACACCATCAAACTGGACGCCTTTGACTTGTTCTTATGGCAAGACAGGTGATGACAGATGACTGCCATCAAATACTCCCTGCTGAGGTACACAATTCCTCTCACCAGCTGAATCATGTCCTAAAAGAGACTGTTTTTATCATGGCAATAAAGGAGCCTGGAGTAACTAGCTCAGAGGAAGGTAACTCTTTTGCAAGGACTGAAATGCAGAAAGTTGTCCTGAACTGAGAAATACTTTCCAAGAGCAGACAGGGCCGTGCAAGTACTGTTCATACAGGTGTGGGGAACTGATCTGAGAACACCACAGACCATACTACTGATGGCAGCTCATACTACTGACATTAAGCAACATGAGAACAACAAAAGTCTTTCTAAAAGTCTCCAGAAAAGATGGATGAGATGTGAATCCCACCAACCTCACCTGGAGAGTTTTCATTTTACTCCTCCCTGAAGAATCAGACAGCTACTAGGAACCAGGGACAATCAGGGTGCTCTCGCAGAGATGCACAGAAATGCTGAATTTTACAGGGTAACCAGCAACTTTCATAGCCCCAGCAACTATTGTCTTCTTCAGCAGCCATGAAGATGAGCTATTAGCCTTGTAAATGCATGCCCTGCAAAGGGATCCTCATAGTCCAGCTGATGAGGGGACCACGGAAAAGAAAACAAAGCTACAAATCAAAGCCAACTTCTTCAGACAGATTCAAAGTACATCTCAAAGTTAGGTTTTTGAACTTACAACACATACAACCTAACCAACAAAAGGTCTGAGTTTAAGGCAGAGTTTCTCAAGCTGTGACTGAACAAAAATAAAATCTGACTTTTTTTTTTTTTTTTTTTCCTCTCTTACACATGATGCAGATGTGACCTCAGGTTCTGAAAAGAGAGGAAAAAAAAATAAAAAATCACTTCCCTTAAACCTTTGCCTACAACTTTACCAATCCAGACCACAGCAGGGCTCTGCTGCCACATGGGATCAGTACTATGCCGGAGCCCATGCAGGACCTGGCATCTGCAGTACACCAGGTCCTGCTGCATATTATTTGCAGATGATGCAAGGTTTAACATCATCCATAGAAACTGCCACAGAGCTTGGCAGGATTTCCTGAGGCAGACAAAAGGGGCCAAGGGCACAGAGTTGCCCCCCAGAATGTAGCCTATAAAACCACTCTGGCAAACGAAGAACTACAAAATGTTTCTTTCACAGATGTGCATGAAGTGGATCAAGATGAAAAGAACCAGATGCAAAAAGAGGAAGTCTGTCATTTGTAAGCAAAGACCAGAAAGGAGATATACTTTTTAAAAGTTATCTGTAAGTAGTTATACTCCCAACAAATGAGGAAAAAGCTGACAACTTCTGCCAATAGTCATCTTGAGCAAGGCTATCACAATGACTGCTTGCATTCTAAATCATTTCAATGCCTTCTTACTGAAGCTTCTCGATTTTTCTAAGGAGGTGCTTAAAATATTCTATAGGCTATTTTTGCTGGTATTACTGTAAAGTGGCAGATTCAGCAATTCTTCACCTAAAGATGTGGCACATAGAAACAACAATTAAAAGGACTGCACTCTTCCAATTAAAGTAAATATCACCTGTTTGGGGGGCCAGAGCATGGTTTTGTTGGCATTTTCACCTCACTGAAAGTTTTATGAGTGTTCACAGCACTAAAATTATTAAACACTCATCTTAATACAACAGTACTAAGATTACATGAAATGGCACTTATTCCTGGTGCTAATGTACACATCAGCCTTTCTGTAAGATAAAGTACTGATACTGTGCTGTAGAGTACTTCTTTATCAACAGCAGCATTCTTTTAACTGATTTTTATTATCTTCTGACAGGTAGCAGCACTGGAACTATGCCAGTCTGTGCAGAAAATTTTCTACTTCAGTTCAACAGCCTTCTGAAATGGGATCCTATTCTTACTGATTCTCAGCATTAAATTATCCATTTATTGACAGATTTTTCACTCTTGACATGGCAAAAACATCCAGACCAGAGCAGACATACCCTTCACAATGTTATTACCACTTCATCTCAAAATTTTATTCAATGTGAGCAAAATGGCCTGGAGCACAAGATGCTCTGTGAATTATCCTAGACAATTTTTGGTAACATGCATAAATCTTTGTATGCTAGCTTCAGATTGTACTAGGAAGCTATCCAATAGTTGTCTAAATTCTAAGCATTCTTGTCTGCATATGCAATCCCCACACAAATTTAAACGTTAATCAAAAGGGAATTAGGAAAACAAAAGGGAATTAGGCAGCATGCAAAATGAAAATGGGGAGTGACTTGGCAGGGAAGGAAAATCTGAAGGGCAAATGAGTAAAAGGGAGAAGAGAAAGCAGAGAAAAAGAACGAGTAACAAACATTTAAAAAAGAGACAGTAAATAGGGATGACAAAAGGAGAGAACTAGAGCAGGTAAACACCACCATGGCTATGGAAACAAAACTTTAATGGGTATTTGTATGGCCCAAGAGCTATCTGTCCATTCTCAAATACTGTAGGAACAAAGAAACAGGACTGCCACCCACCTCCCCAGGCCTCTGGAACACAAACCCAACTGGCACTTCTGCAGAAGAGGGACCCAAGACTGAAAGCACTGGGAGCTCCAGCCTCTTTTCACCTACATAAAGACATTCATATTCAGCTTGTCTTCTGTACTCTCTGACACAGCTTTTCTGTCAAACAAAAACAATCACAAAAGCCCTTCCAAATTGCAAGCTCATACCTAAATAAAATTTAATGCCAGACTAAGGCCCGACTAGGAAACAGACAAAGGTGAGACATGTCATTGTTTTTAAACAGTGTAAAATTGCATTGTTTTTTCCTGCCACAGATGAAGTTAAATTCTTATAAATTACAAGGCTCACCAAAGAAAGGAAACGGGTATTTTCATTCTCAATAGAAAGAAGACACTGAAACATCAAGAACAGAAACTAACTTGACAAGCAAGGAAGCAAGGACTGTATAGATTTACAGAACAAAGATCTGAGGGGTTGATACAAATCTTCCTGAACTCAGTATGAACTTTCCACTGACCTCAATTTATATATGCATTTTAAATCAATCTTGTTGATCAGTTTGGTATGCAACCAATCCAGAACCAGTCTCCAGGTAAAATGCAGAAAAAATAACCTGAAAGGAACTGACTTGGATGTTAGCAAAAATCTCTCTTATCTCTTCATAATACATCACTAATGCGCAGGGTTTTTTCCTACATGTATTCAACTGTAATACTGTCACATGTAAACAGGCTGTTCCAACAGAAGCATGCAATGTGACAAAAATGATTAACAAACTTCTTTCCCTTGACCAGACATGCATCCAGATACCATCAAAGACTTTACATAAAGAGCAAATGCACATTGCAGGCAACATCTTTAATATCATCTCTGCCTCCCCCTCACCCCAGGAAAAAAAAGTCCAAAGTTAAAAGCTGCAAAAAAAATTAATATGCATTATAAAAATGAGAGGCTGGACAAATTGGCTCAAGAAGAAGGTAAAATGTAATGGAACAGATACAGAAAAGACTGTTCTCAAGTATTTGCTGTGCAATAGGAAATGACAAAACATCGAAGTCAAATAGCTGAACAGTGTCTTACTTCCTCCTTGTAATTTTGAGGTAAGTACAGTTGTGCTCTTCAAAAATGTGGGGGAAGAGGCAAAATATTCAGGTGAACCACTTCTTATACAAGACGTGAAAACAGCAACAGAGACCAGAGACCATCTCAACAATCCTGTCGGTTGCCTTGTAACTGAAACAAGAACTGCCCTCATTTTTATAAAATCCTGGCAACAGCAGTCTTCATCAAGGACTTCCTGCTCTTTTCCTCTCTGGTGGCTTGACCTTGGCTGGCTAGCAAGCACCCACAAAGCCACTCTCTCATTCCTCATCCTCAGTAGAACAGGGGGAGAAAATACTATGGAAAAGCTCATGGGTCAAGACAAAGACAGGGATATCACTTATCATTTACCATCATGGGCAAAACAGAGTAGACTTAAGGGAAAATTAATTTAATTTAGTGACAACTGATAACAGAATATGATAGTTAGAGATAAAAAACAAAACTGAAAACACCTTCCCTCTGTGTCTCCCAGGCTCAACTTCATGCCTGTCTCTTTTACTTCCTCCTCCCGAGCAGTGCAGGAGAATGGGGAATTGGGGTTGTAATTAGTTTATCAAGTGTTGTTTCTGCTGTTCTTTCCTCTTCACTCTCTTCCTCTGCTCCAGTGTGGAGTCCCTCCCACGTTGGACAGTCCTCCACAAATTGCTCCAGCATGAGTCCTTTCCCTGGGATGCAGTCCTCACGAGCAGACTGCTCCAGTGCGGGTTCCTCTGTGGGCAGCAAGTCTTCCCACAAAACCTGCCAGGAACCTGCTCCAGTGCAGGCCCTCCATGGGCTGCAGCTTCCTCCAGGACACATCCATGTGCTCTGGCATGGGGTCCTCCACGAGCTGCACCAGGAATATCTGCTTGGATGTGGTGCCTCTGCCCTGGCACCTGGAGCACCTCCTCATTCCTCACCGACCCTGGTGGCTGCAGAGCTGTTTCACTCTCATTTTCTCACTCCTCCCTTACAGCTGCTGCACGGTGTTTTTTACTCCTCCCTAAAATGTTATTACAGAGATGCCACAAACATTGTTGATGGGCTCAAGTTTAGCCAGTGGTGGGTCTGCCTTGGCACTGACTGGGACTGCTGTGTTGGACATGGGGGCAAGCTCCTGGTGTCTTCTCACAGAAGACACCCCTGCAGCCCCCCACTACCAAACCTTGTCACTAACCAAATACACAGTTTTTAACTCCTGCTCTTTTTCCTTCAGATGTATGTCAACCATGCACAGTTGCTCCTCTTGCCCTCTACATTTACTGATCCAACAGACTTCAGTGTCAACTTTCAAAGTGCTCAAACACTCTTCTGTTGGTCCCTGTGAGATAATCCAGGCCACTAGGACCAAAATATGTTTCTAGGCCATTTCACTGGAATTAAATTATTTATCCTTTCCACTACACTCACCTCAAGCTAATTTTTAAAAATTTCATATATTGCTTGCCTGTAAAATTATCCCAAATGATGATTTTCATCTCTGGTGAATAGCATGCCTCTGCTGGAAACCTGTTTCCTAGTTACCTGCAACTAAACAGACCACTCCATTTATATGGTCCTTGAGAAAATACTTACTAGGACATGGATTTGTAATTAGGGAAATAAATACAAAACTGAAATAGTAGCTCCACATTCAAAGCCCTGATTGGAGGTTAATTTCCTCTAGTTTTAATAAAGCCAATGTGCCCAAACCTGGCTTTAGTTTCTGCATTTGTAAAATGGGAATTACAGTATTTAAATGCACAACTGTAGGATACCGTAGGATAATCACTTAGCAAACATAAAAGACTATGAATGAAAATCTACTGAACGAAAAACACAAAACTGGAGATAGGGTCAAGGAGAAATTAATAATGCAGGACTCAACAAAGTGTATTTGCTAAGTTTTGTGACGGGAGTAAACCAACTCACTTGTCCTTCTGTAGCTGTTAAGTTCTGAGAGACAAGGGAATCTTAGGTACACTGTTCCTGATGTTCTTGTCCAGGAACAGCATGCTGTCCCGTGATGTTTTTTATTTTTAATAGTGTTTGACAATGAAGAGTGCCTTAGCAACAGTGTGTCTGAGCAGTTTGGTAAGGCATGGAAACATTTTCAATTTTGAGGAATCTGAAGCTGATGACACAGCTGAGGGCTCCAGTCAAGCAGAGGTCTGCCTCTAAACTCAACAGTGGTTTCATTCTTAGTCTCTATGGTCTCCTCCTAGCCACAGCATGAGCACCACAATCAACTACTGAGGTTGGAAGCAACTAAAAATCAGAGCAGGGCACTTCCTGGTGTACTCAAATACGAAAATGAAAGTCACCCTGGATCAACGTACTGTACATATCTTCACTGACTATCTCTTTGTTTTTCTTGAAAAAAGCCACAGACATAACCATCATACAAAAAACCACAGATAACATTTATCATCACAAAACAACTGCTGTGTAGAATGTCATTACTTTTACTATACAAGGTGAGATAAATGTTATCCTACAATCAAATGATAAGTTCTTACAGCTTTCCATAGTGGTTTATTAGGGAAGAGATTGAGAAATCAAAATAATAGTAAAAATGGCAAACCTTTAAGCCTTTCAGCATCTGATATACCAGAAACTGGATTCGATCTTCACTTAGTTTCTCATGCTTCATTATCTTGCTCAAGTCTGTTCCCATAAACGGCATGACAAGGTAGCTTGGGAGAAAAAAAAAGGACAAAATATCTTCAATTTGTCAAATAAATAAAAACATAATTGTACATTATGGTTCAGTGACAATATTAAATTATAGATAATTCTTTTCAACAACAATAAAAAATCACCATATGGCACCTGAAGATAATGTCATTGGTTTGCCTTTTCTTATAAGGACGAGCAGATGCATTTTCATGAAGGAAAATATTAGATGAGATCATTGTCTCATAGCTACAAATTTTATTATTTAGACTTAAATGAGTTTTCTCTAGTTAAAATATGCAAAATATAATCCTGTTGTCTTCTACTATTCAGTCTGTATGAAAATTTCCTTTAATCTCTTAGATTATAAACAACACAGAAATTTAATATAAAGTCATAAGGAAGATGGGACACTGACCTAATCACTAGGAGTTATAGGTAGTATTTTCAACATCTCCTAGGTATCACAATTTTTTCCCCATGACTTTGGGGATCAGGATTTGGGGTCCCAGCATTCACAGATGGATAAGATAGAAAAGATAAGCAATTTAATTCTGTAACTCCTTACAAAACGAAGAGCAGCAGCCCATTCTGGAACACTGTATATGAGATAAACACTGACAATGCAAGGAATACAGATGAAGGGAGTGAAAATCAGCTGGTAGAATAGTACTTAAATTGGTAAAGATTTATGCATTTTGGATTTTGTACACCATTTCAAACAGACAAACTTCTGAGACTGAAGGAAGTCAAACACGAGCACTGGGCAGGAAAAGGGCTGTTCCTTCATAAAGTGGATGGGCCTCTGTATTCTGTCCCTGTTAGTACATGGACTGGTGGAGGAGGAGGAGAGCAGAGGGGCAAGTTGAGCAGGAACATATTCCCCTCTAGACAGGAGGCCTACAAGTCAGCTAAGAACCCCAGGTCTCAAACAAGACCAAAGAATCTCAGAGACTGTCTCGGGTGAAACACTCACCTTACTTCTGCTGCTTCTAGCCACAAACCAGCTGAATTTGATCTTTATAAAATAGACTACAGACAATGTCTCACAACTAGTTAGCAGAAAGAAAGTCTCCCTTAAATAACCCACTTAACCTTAATTCACAAAAGCTATTTCTCCACTTTTGTTTTAAGTGTACATACATCTACCTCTGCTCAACACAGATGGCACAAAGTCTTGAAAGCAAATTTTCCCATAGGTTTACCTGTTGCAATTTCAGTTATAAAAACATCCCTCCTATGTGCATGTCCAAAACATGACGGATTATTTTAGGGTTCCATTTAAAACCAGGTGCTTGAATGCTAATCATCTACATGTGCATTTTATTACATATGCTATATAAAATCCTAGCACAATAGGCAATATGGACAACATCCTTTTTGGTTCAATGATAATTTTGGCCAAAGTCATCATTATGAACACACAGTCCATGTTTTCTGTACATTTTCCAGTCAGATAACTTTCTGCATTAACATTTAAATATGCAACATTGTTTTCAAAACACAGCTACATCAGATAAAATCGAGAACAGACTGTAAATGAATGTAAGCTGAAATCTACATTAATCCCAACAGGACATTTGAGGACAGTTTCTTTGGTGACTCTAATTCATGAGAACTGCAGCAGGATTCACAAGAAAAACAGACATACTAAATATCAGGTGATATCTGTGATGCTGCCAAAAGATCAGAGAGATGTACATGCCTGGTGCTAGAACTGATCTATAGCCTGTGTTGTTTGGATCACTGGACTAGGAGACAGTCTGGGAGTATACCAAACCACAGTGCAGATAACCATGAGAAAATTCAGCAGCATCAGCAGTTTTGAATTAATCCTTGAATTAAGATGGATCACACCAGAGGTGTGTTGTGGACCAAGCAAAATTTTCAGCTTACTTGTTTAGGTTAAGAACCCTCCTATCATTTGGGCAACGTGGACCTTAGGAAACCAGTACCTGATAGGTGAATTAGTCACCAAACTGACTTTTACCAAGGGCTGAAAAGAAGCACACACCTTGTCAGACAACTGGTTCTAATGACAATCTGAAAACCCCAGCCTACCAATTTTGAAGTTGCATATAGAAGTTATATTAAGATTGTCCTGATTTGGGTCAGGATAAAGGTAATTTGCTGTCTTGTAATTTTGCTTTCAGCTAAGTCTCTTGTTAAGTAGCTGCACTTGCTGAAGTTAACAGCAAGTTTCTCACTGTCTGCTTCTAGGAATAACACTCAATGTTTATAGTTACAGGTGGAGACTGGTGTGCAGAACCAAGGACACTGCTCTGCTCTGAGGAACATTTTGCCCTCTGGAAAGCGAAAAGGAGTAAAGAGGTCACACCTGCAACCCTCCTTTAGGGAGAAGCAGACAAGATAAATGACCAAAATTGACCAAACCGAGTATTCCATCCCATACACACCATACTCAGAATAAATTTGAGGGATCGCAAGGGTCAAACCCCTTCCCTTCCTCCTCTTCTTTGCCTGTCCCTGTTTGCTTTGGCATCCTGGGAGGATTCCATCCATTTGTCTGCCTGTGGTCCTGATCCATTCCAGCCTGAGTCCATGTGTTCCTGCCTCCAGCTCCCGACTGCTGCAGCCTCGGTGGTGACGTGAGGGTTACAGGGGGGCAGGGGGGAGGAACGTGGTACCAATTTTCCTGTATATTTGTATATATTTAGTAGCTTTTCCTTTTTATCATTACTGCTTCATTAAAGCTGTGTAGTTTAGTTTCCAACCCCTAAGTCTCTCTCCCTTATTCTCTCTCCTTCCTTTATCAGGGAGGGGAGGGGGATTAATAGAGAGCATCTGTCATTTACTCTAATTGCCGGGCCAGTGTTAAACCATGACAAAAATGAAATTCAGAAAAAAATCCATGAAGCAACAATTTGAGAGTTGTCCATTTTAAAAAGCAATAACCCTTCCTCCCACACAAGGAGCAATGCCCTGCTCCCAAACAAACCACTCAGAACTTACAAGTCATTAAACTTCTCCAGGGTTACATCTGGTGTGAACACATCCAGTATTCCAATGACCTAAAAATATAGGAGAAGAGATAGAAAAAAACTGATGTATTAACACTGATTCACACACAAAAATTAACCAAACTGCATAGTAAGTGGAAAAAATATAACCAAAACCACAGTGAGACACTAGCTGCACATATAGAGATGGCAGAAAGAAGACAAAGTAGTGAATAGCAATACCAGGATTTCTTGTGTTAAATTTTATAACTGTGGGCTGTTTGATCCTGTGATAAAAAAATTTAAACCCCCACATATTTACTTGAACAAAAAGTTCAGAGGCTAAGAGTTTTATGAAAGAGAGCATTTTTAAACTTGAATCACTGAAGTGTTTAAAATAAACCTGACAATTCAGTTTATAACCTGAAGCAGTCATAAGTGCTGTTCACCTAGGGGTGGGCCTGCTGCTTGTCAATGAAGAACATTTTAACTGTCTTCTAATTTCAGTACCAGGATAACTTAGGTACATAGACTATTATATGTCCTTAGGAGTATGGAGAAGAAACTAGAACTAGACTTTTTTAGTGGAAAGTTAATTATAAAGAGTTTAATATGACTTACTATGATTTATACCTTAGGTTCTCCTTCAGAGTATCTTTTGTCAAACAAAACCATTCTATCACCAACAGATAAACCATACACTAGTAAAACAGATTTCCCACTGCAGTGTTTCCTACCAGTATGGTTTTAAGCAGAATTGTACCAAGTGACTAGACACATTATGGCCAATGACAGATTACTGCCAATGCTTCTCTCAAGCCCAATAAACACAAGAAAACTAAATATGCAGACTCTGATGCTCAAAAAGATCTATCTGGAATTGTGCAAAGCCTGGTCTCAATTCGGATGCTGCTTAATGAACACACTGCATAAACAGCACAGGCTTTTGCAGCTGCTTCTTTCCTACTTCTACTACTAATAAATAACTATTTCTGTCTGCTGGGAAGAAGCCTCCCAAGCCCTGGTCTGCTCCTAATGCTTCCCAGGCACAGGCTATCATGCTGATGGCAGTGTGATGGGGTTTGCTGGACAGCAAGCTAAAAGAATAATCACCTTTAAAACCTTGTGCAGGCCTATCTCCATGGCCATACAAGTCAGACTGTACATCAAATTAAACAGTACAAAATTAGAAACTGAGAAAGAAACCAGAGGTAACAGCATATTACATCATCTCATGTTACTACTGAAGTACTAAATGAAAGACTGGGAAATCCACTTTGATAACAATCCAGATGTTTCACAGACATTACTACTATGTCTGAATTGCTGCAGAAGACAGAGTTCTTAAAAGTATGTGAAAGCAAAGAGAAGCAAGAGCAGAAATGAAGGGGGGAAATGCAAGAAAAGAAAGGCAACTTCCTTAATTTAAAGCTTTAAATAAAAATCCCCAAGTGTGATGAAATCCTTACTGCACATATTTTTCTTTTCCACATTGAGGGAGAACTACTACAGTTAGCCTGGATATTATCAAAATGTCATAATGATGAACAAGACTGGAAAACTAATAAAGGCAAAGACAGAAAACTACAACTGTTTCTTTGTAGCCATGTATATCTCTGAAAAAATCATTAATAATATTTTCCCAAGGACTGTTAATATGAAAATAGTTAAAGAAGAACATAACAACCATAAAACAACAATTAAACTCACAGAGAATGTGGTTTGCATTTGAAGTAATACCTTCAGTGCCAACATTACAGCAAGATTTTTTTTAAATTATTTTTTTGCATAACAGTTTTACATAAGGTTTTCCTTTTCTGTGAGGAGGCAGGGAGAAAAAGGGAGGTGAGTGGGATTAGGAAGATGTACAAGACAACAATGGAGCATAATGCAGCTCTACAGGCATTTCCCAAGGCAGCATGAATACACACACAAAGACAGAGCATATGCAGCCTGAAAAGTTGTGTGCTCTCCACAGATTTCAGTATTAAAAAGAAGGAAGCTAATGTTTTAACAGTAAATTTATCCAATATGCACTTCTTTCCATATTAAGCCCTACTTTTTCAGAAGTCCTGCTTGTTCCTGTCATGGAGGTTTTTCCATGCCTTCATTTATCTAAGCAAAAAACATAGGAAACTAACCCCGTCACATTTTAATGTAGCAGTGATAGATGCACTGGGACATCACTGTAAAAAGAAGGGACAAAGCAGAGAATGAAATAGTGTGGCTGCTGTCCTGCATCCCTCTGTGTGCCAGGGCGCTACCAGGCACCCACTGTGAAACACGTGAGCTTGGAGAAAATGCTTCCATAAAGAACATACCAACATAAAACCACACTTGCTGAAGTTCAGTAACATTTAACTGCTTCAATCTCCACAGTCACCTAGTGCTGCCTGACACACAATATACAGTATTTCTGAGGTAAAGTTGAAAAAAGATGGGGACCACCTTAGCGTTGCTGCAAATCCTCTGCAGTAAATACCACTGAGAGCAACACTCAGCTCCTCTTGAAGTGAATAATAAACCCCCAAACTCCTTTTAACATGCAAAGGATTTCACAATATTTTGTTTCTTCTTTCTTCAGCTTTCTAAAAATCATGAAATACATTTTAGTGCCCAAAGTGGTAAGATATGCAAAAACTTGAGCAATTTAAAAATAAAAGTGAGGGACCCTTTTCCTCTGTGATCTTTATTTGTAGTTGTGCTTTGGGATGATTTTCCTGTACTGGAACAGTTATTAGAATTTCCATTTAGGTCACATCTTTCTGGAGATATGTTAAGCACAAGGAGGTACAGGATAAAATAAATCCTCAGAGGAAGATACAATTCCATCAATTTCTACTGGAAAAGGAAAAGAACCGGATGACTGTAGGAAATTCCCTCCTCCATAATATAATGGAAAATCCTGTGCCTGTCTGAAATGCTCTCAATTAAATACAGTGTTTGTGAAAAAAAAGAAAAAAAAAAGAAAAAAAGAAAAGTAACAATTCCTAAAGATAATACTACAGCACAAGAGTAAGACACAGTATAGAATATATTTTTCATAGGGTAACCTATGCAAAAAATAATTGAGGTATCTGTGAAACCTTCTGTAGCTCGATTTGTGTGTTATTTCAGCACACTTACTGATATTATCAGAGATGAAAGCACAGCCAAGGAATGAACCCAGTACACTTGACGATGGCCATGAAAAGGAGCTGTGGAAATGGCAGCAGCACTGCCCTTTCAGGGTCTCATTTTTTCCTTCCACTTACTCTGCAACAAGGCAACTTTTTAAATTAATTAGCCAACAGAGGATGCACCTTGTTTCCTACTACTTGACAGACTGAAAATGAGCCAGGATTTCTGAAGCCTTCACTGAAGTAGTTTCCTCGGTTGTATCTTGGAGATAGAATGTGATACTGTGCCTCTCCCACCTTCCTGCAAATCAAAACCACATTAATAGCAGAACTACCCATTTACTGGTCTCACTTGCTTTCCATGGGTATGATTTCACTCGTTGTATTTACTTAGTTGATTCTGCCTCTGCACAATGAAGCCAGGTGTGTGGGAGGGGGTGGGGGGCAGGGATCTGTCCACAGCTTTTCTTATTCCTATTGTCTGTCCCACCACCCCCCTCCACCCTCCCAAGACAGTTATACTGACCACCCTGACCACGTAACTATTGTCCATAAATAAATAATAGCTTTGTGTTGGTAAAGTGGTTTCTGTCCCTTCTCAGCTTCTTCCTTTTCCAAATGCTGTTCCACGAGTGGAGCACAACAGGAAAGAACTCCTCATCTCTATCCTCCTCTACATTTTATGAAGCACTTTTATTCAAGGATTGTTCCACTTCATTTCTGTAAAAGAATGTTTCTGATGTAAGCAGCAGCTCATCAACAAAAGACTCAGATCTTGTACAAATTAATAAGCAATGCAGGTTATGTCTCTTATGCAGTGCATACTGCTTTCTCTTGGGGATGTTATGCATGAAAACACAGTGAAGCTGAGTGGCTTTGGCACTCAAGCAACTAATGCAAGTGTATTTTTTGAGACAGATCCCTGCTGGGGTGCACTGAACTACATATTATGCAGCATTAAATCTTCTGCAGGGTGGCTTCAACTTCATGTTTCTGTGCTGTACCACACCACAGGGCACCTGCATCCATTTACCATATCACAAAGTCTCAATCTTTAAAAAATTTTAACTATCCACACACAAGGCTTGCACGACAGCCACCTTCCTTCCTCACTGCTTACTGAGACAAGCAGGAGAGATGCTTGCTGATGGACAGGAGCCCCTTGCCTTTTCTCCTGCTAGTCAGAACACTGGCAGGCAGGAGCTACATCCACAAACGTCACCACATTCTTCTTTCAAAGGACCCATACCTAACACTGGACAGCTGATAATCCTGTGGACAAACACATCTTAATCTCTGCATTGGGTGGCAATCCAAAGAGAAAGTTTGGGTTTCAGTGCTGTCTTCCTTATTTACATCTGCCTTAAGTCTAATCAGTCTGCCTTAACAGTACCCAAGGCTGGGATGTAAATAAATTGCTATCAGCTCAAGCCCAGCCTATGTAAAACACCTATTAGGCAGGTTTGTGAAAATAAACCTAAGTGACAACTGAAAGCACTATGTTTATTTATTGGCTTTTGAGTAACAAAGCAAGCAATTCTGGTGTCCCATTAGCTCCCCAGCTGTGCTAAGCTTTCAGACTGCCAAAAACCAGCCAGGAGTGTTTCTTCCATAAAACCTTTTAACAGCAATAAACTATCCAGCTACAACTGCATTTTTGGTTTCTTAAGGGCCCAAACGAAGATTTGCCATTGCCAGACAAGATTCCTAAACTGCACTTTAATGGCACTTTTGTACCCAAATGATGTGAATTTTTAGCTGGTGCAGTCCTGAAGGACTTGCTGCAGGAAACCTAACACAGCAAGCATGCTTTTACCTGTACAGCTTTCACTTACCTACAACTCCCTTCTTGGTCTGATTGGTACAACTGCAGAGGCTGCTGCTCTTCCAGTGCTCATGTCAGGCTTGTGTTCATGTCATGAATGGCTAAAGGTGGCAGTTTTAAGATTTTCTTAGGCAGGAACATAGAGTTCCTCACTATTTTCTCTGGAATAATCTCTTCCCTTGCCTGATACTGTGCAGGTATAAATAAAAAGCCCCAATTTTTTTCTAAATCAAGAAGTCAGCAGAATTAAATATTAGATAATCTAAAAGTAAAAGTCTGCATCATCCTCAGACATGTAACTGTAGAGAAAGAGACAATTTAGTGTTTGTTGGATACTCAAGTTCCTTCCAAAGCAGGGGGGGGGTTCTTATAATACAATGGTTCTTATAATACAAAACTACATAGTTCTTATAATACAAAACACACACTGGCCTTCAGATGTAGGAATACACCAGGGAATAATTTCCACTCAGAGCAATGAATGAGCATAATAGAGTACCTTTAAACAAACACTGCTGTTGCCTCCTACATACAGGGTTTTCAGGAAGGGAAAACATCTGTATAATATTAACTGACCAAAGAAATGTTTAAAGGTCATTTGTCAAAAATGTTATGCCAGAAACACATTCAGAATTTAAGTTTGTAGACTTGCATCAGAATTCCCATGTGTGCTTATATATCCAGGTATACACACATGTACACACACGTGCATAAAATCCACACTGTTCTGACACAAGACTTCAGCACAAGCTGCTGCTTTCCTTTCCCTCCCCCCAGTGCCATGCCTCTCACCAGCTGCTGGAAACTCCCAAAACTTCTGTTAGCAAACTGGGAGACAAGGAAGGCACTGGGACAGGACCAGTATGAGTCAGTGCGCGGTTATTTCAGTGAAACTGGGTATCTTGGTATCACTTCCAGTCCAAATGTATAACAAAATCCAAGTTACCTGCCAAATGAAACAAGTAGTTTTGCACCTCTGCTAACTTGTCTGGATTTACCTTTGCACACACAGACATCTCCATTAACTTCAGAATACAAAGCAGAGCTATGAAAAAGTGTGGGAGCCAAAGACAGTACACTGGCCATATTTTCACTGGTTTTGGTTTCAAGTCAGAAAAAAAAAAAAAAAAAAAAAAAAAAAAAAAAAAAAAAAGGAACAAAAGCAGCACTGCTGAAAAAAATCTTCCTAAAGGTAAACAGTCTGTTCTTCCATAGCAGATGCAGCAGATGCCAAAGAAATGATCAAGATTTGCCAAGGCTGTAGTGTGATGAGTTAGCTGGAGCATTATTCAAGCTAGCTTGAAAAAATGAAGAAAAAAATAAGCCCCCAAACAGCACTTTCTTCACTCTCCATTAGCTGGTTTTATTTCTCATTTTCACATCATTCCCCTTCTTGAGCCAGAGTACCTGTTTATGTAGCTACAGAGTGATCCAGCAGCCTATCCTGCTGGAAACTTTTCTTTTTGGCAAATAACTTTTCTTTTTGGCAATGTCTGAGGAACTGATTTGGGTTACACTGTTTCTGAGGCAGCAGAAGTAGCTTAAGATGTTTGAGAAACATCCCAGATCCTCTTAAAATAACAGGCATACCAATAGAAAAAAACCAATCAGCCAAACAAAAAACCCACAAACAAACAAACAAACAAAAAACACACACACACACACAAAAAAACCAAACCAAAAAACCCTTGTATCAGTGCCATTAAATTCGGTGACTTATCTCCTAACAGCCAGGTCTCATCTTCTTCATACACAGCCTCTGTCCCACAGTCCTCAACACCATTTTTCATCTGAATTTGTTTGCAAAGGGTTGATGAGAAGTCCCATGCCACCAAGTTTTTAATACTCAGTACATTTAAATAATGTCCTTCTTGAGAGCCATCAGGGAGAACAAAAGCCTGCACACATAATGAGAGATGGTCATACCAGCAGCCAGTTACCTCCCTCCAAACAAATTGGCCTGTGAATTAGCTTCCTTACAAGCTAAAATACAATTCTGGTAAAATTCAGTAGGATTATGCCTAAATTTATTTTTGCAGGACTCATGATCATCCTATAACCCTCCCACATTAAGGAGAGGAGCATATTCCTCAAAGGGTCTATACAGGAGGTCATCCAGGGTACTAAGCAGAAGTTTCCCTGCATTTTCTTCACTAAAGCATGACATGCTGATGAACTGTATCACTGTGGCACAGGTTTAATGGTATATTCTGCTACCTTGATGAAGGATCAGAGATGCTATTTTTCACACAAAGTGTAACACTATTGCAATTTATTCCATCATTCTGAATACAGCATAAGTTTAAATGATTGTATAGATAATGTATTGCTACATGCTTAACACAACACTTCCCCAAAAGCTATGAAGGGCAGAGATAGTCCACCAAGAGGTAATCACAGTGAAATAAACAAAACTTTACATCCCATTCTCTCTGTAATACAACATCAAATGCATTGTGATTACTGAATTCTGAAAGAAAAACAGATCTGAAGCGTGAATTTGGTATCATTTTAACTATCAAATAAACAGAACCTTGATATCCCGCAATAGTAAAAAAGCAAGATTTACACTGGTAGACTAGTGCAACACTACAACAGTATCCCAAATCTTATCCATAGTGGCAACACCCTTAGACCAGATAGGGCACACAACATCCCCTACATCCTTATATTAACAACATTCAAGACAGGGATAACAGGGGCATCCTTATTTTATTGTGGTCTTTGGAGCAATCACTTCAGT
Source organism: Florisuga fusca (assembly GCA_038090715.1). Taxonomy (NCBI): domain Eukaryota; kingdom Metazoa; phylum Chordata; class Aves; order Apodiformes; family Trochilidae; genus Florisuga; species Florisuga fusca. Next base: position 17,823,653 of record JAAWXA010000009.1, read on the forward strand.
TTTATTATTTTTAATAGCAGTTGCATTTATAGTACAGCCAGAAATTTAAGATAACTGCTGTTTTATAGAAGTATACTATAGTGGTTAGCAAAAAAAGCAGGAGAGGTATTTCAATCACTGTCCTGTTCTACTAATTCCTGTTATAAGCAGATACACACCCACCTGAGTGGGATCCATTCATAACTCCCTAGCCAGACCCACAGCCAGACCCAGAGCTACAATGGTAATGACAGAGAACAGGCAACTCTCCTGCCACTTCTGTACATATCATTAAAGGTGTGCACAGCATGCTGTGCACTGCTGACATGAACAGGAAATGCCCTTACTATGTGCCTGTAAACCCATCCTTTGGTGGAAACAGGCAAAAAAGAAGCAAAAGGGTGGTAGCTCAAGTGAAAGGTTGAAAATTCTGTATCACGAGGAGTGATACTGCCACTCCAGTTTAACCTTGGATGGGTGGAACAGCTAAAGGAGTATCCCAAGATCAGCACAGGGACTAGAAATCCTAAAAGGTGTTGCTATTGCTGATTCACAATGGGTGAAACAACTGACAGAGCATGTGAGGCTGGATAGAAATTCTCTTGGGCTGTATTGCCATGTATGCCTCATCAAGGAGGGGTGGAGCAGTCAGCTTCTTGCCTCCATGGTGCCCACGAATCCCTGAAGGATCATACATTCAGTCTTGGTTTTCTAATGAGTAGATAACATATTAATGATGAAACTTTTCCTTAATAGGTACACCAGATTCTTCTTTATGTTGTTCAAACTCTTTCCTACGACTGTAAATTATTCCCTTCCTTCACATACATTGATTTATAACTTTCACAGGTTGTGTTCATGTTCCCAAGTGAGCATTTTCTTCTAGACTCTTTAATTATCAAATGAGTCTATGGAGGGGTTCCAGAGTATTATCCTGAAGGGATAAAACTGCATAAAAACTTCTAGGAGTGGAGAATGCTACCCAACAGATATTTTGGGAAACAGAAGAAAAATAATCTCCAAATTCTGGACACAGTTAGGAGTTTGGCAACAGCACAAGCTGCTCTGCTCCCAAATGTTGAGTAAAGAAAATGCTGAGAGTATAAAAGTCCATGCATGACACAGAAGTTCCCTGCAAACATTAACTATTTAAACATATACAGCAGTGTTTATGAAGTAGCTACTTCCAAGGTATCATCAGATAAAATGATCAAATATATTAAAAGATTCAGACTAAAATGTTAAAAGGCACACAGGTTCTAAAGTGTACAAAAAGTTGTTTGTTTTTTTTTTCTGGACAGTCAGGATATCCCACAGATTATTCTTCAACTGAACCAACCTGGATACTCTTGGTACTCACAGTGTTGATACCTTAACATTAAATGGCAACCACTGGCTATCATTATTCCCAGTTTCTCTTATCCTCACTTTTGTCCTCTTAGCTTCCCTTGAAGGCCATCTGAATGTAGCTATGCTCTAATCTGCCTCATTATTAGCACTTTAACCAGATTCTTATGCAACACTTTAACTCCCTCCAAAGTCTAATCTTCCACACACATTCATGATGAACAGCATTTAAAGTCACCACTGTGATCCTCCAAGCCCACCTGGAGACCTTCTCATCTGGAGTCCATGCTTTGATTCCACAATAACTGTACAAAAATCTCTCCTCTATTATTTTTCCTTCTTTTATTTTTCTTGAGCCACTGTGCACTCTTGGGACTCTGTATCCTTATCTCAATGACACTCTCAGCACCTCTTTCTACAGCTATTCTTCCCCATGACATAGGAATCCATAAAAAACTCTGTATCTTATTCTCTGCTTCCCAATAAAATAATTTAGTAATTTATAAACTTTTGCTGTTTCACATTAGTATAAGCCCAGCACTTTCAAATGCTTCAAGAATGATTAAAAAAAAAAAAGGAAAATAGGAAAATCTTCCCCAAAGATATGCCTATGTATCATAGCCATCTCCATTCAAGTTCTGAAAAAAAAGAGGTGCTAACCACCCAAGACATGCAGGTACAGACCCAGACCCATACTCTGCATTTTCCTGCACCTCACAGGAATGAGGTGATGGAAATTGTAATTTCTGGTCCTTAATCTCTCTTGCTAGCTTTGAGCACAAATTCTACCATGGCTTTAACCTTCCCCACCCAGCCTTTCCTACCTGGAAATGAAGTCGTGTTTCCTACAGGATATTCTAGTTTTTGTAAACTGATGTTTCTAGATAAAGGACAGGTGACAGACAGCCTGAAAGATTCCTGAATTCCATTCAGCTACGGATTTACTTTATCCAAATCTACATATTTTCTTTGTTCTCAGGGTGTGTAGGCTTGGGGGGCGAGGGGGAATATCTGGTAACAATCCAACTCACGTTTTCATGCTTCATGTGTTTCAGGAGGCGCAGCTCTCGGTAGGCTCGTTTGGCAAAGAGTTCAGACTGGAACGGGCGGTACAACTTCTTAATGGCCACTTTGGTCCCACTTCTTCCATCGACGGCTGAGCTTTAAGGGACAAGGAAGAGTTTGGTGAGCCAGGACTGAACCGAGACGGCAGCCCCCCCGGGGGCCGCATCCTGCCCAGCGCTGCCTGCCTGGGCTCCCTGTGCCGAGGGGAGAGACCACCTCCACAAAACACCTCACTGGCAGCTCTTGGCACCTAATCCCATTCGTTTAAAAGGCTGCCAGGCCCTATGATGAAAAGTAGCCAATTTTAAAAAGCTTTAAAGAAAAAAAAAAGCAAGCAACAACCCCCCCCTCCACGAAAAAAACAAACAAAACAAACCCACCCAACCAAACACAACCCAAAAAACCCCAAGCTAAACCATATAAACAGTCCCACAAACCCCCACCAAACATCCCCCATCAGCCAGGTGTCCCGTCCTCAGGGCTCACACTCCGGGCTTTGAGGACGCTCCGAGGAGCCGCGGGCTGGCTCTGGGTTCGGGTTCGGCCGGCGCGGCCAGCTTCAGGAACGAAGAGAGCCATGGGACCAGACTCGGCTCGGCTCGGCACGGCTGTCCGGCCCGCTCC
>JAAWXA010000009.1:17826687-17893670 GCA_038090715.1 Florisuga fusca
GAGGGGGGGGTTGTCCCGCAGGATGTCCCGGCGGGGCGCGGAGCGGGGGTCCATCTCGGCGGAGCCCGGGAGCAGGTGCCGGGGTTCCTGCAACCCCGGGTCGTTGTCCCCGATCCGCCACACTCCGTGCGTGTCCGCGGCACGGTGTGACACCTCTCTCGGGGCTCGTTTTGCGGCAGTTTTTTGGATCTGGTGAGACGCAACCAACTTTAACGTGAAAGTGTTAAAAGAATAGGAAGGACTGAAACCGGGGAGAGCTTGGAGTGCAACAGGGGAGCTTTCAAAGGACTTTTGCACGCAGGTGTACAGGTTGAGGGCTTCCCGGTTCATCTCGGGGTCTGACCGCAAGGTTCAACAATATTTCATGTAGATAAGAAGAAACAAGCACACCCTTCGTTCAGTTGCTCAGAGCAAGTGGACCTGTGTGTGGTTGGTGCGGTACGAAACAGCTTGAGCTGCAGCTTGAAAGGACTGCAGGGCTGGAGTACAAAAAATAGAAACCTTCTCAAAAGTTCTATGGCAGATAGGCCTGGAGTGGCATGTGTAAGGCAAAGACTTGCTTTAAAAACGTTTTATGTCTTTGCTGTGTGAATATAATTAAAATTTTTGTCCTTCGGGTGAAGCCTTTGTTTTGCCTGACTTCACCCCTGAGCTATGTTGCTGAGGTTAGATAATTCAGAGTTGCTGTCACAAGAGTTCAATTTGTGGCTTCGCTCAAAAGAGGCAATCTGGCCAAGTTTCGTTGTTCCTGATGCCTTTTTGGTTGTTGCCATGGGCCCAGACCTTTTCATGCCTGACTGATGAATGTGTAAGAGCAACCCTACCCTCCCTCCTCCTGACAGTGATGTCCTGGGTACAGGAGGACACATCCTTCCACCCAAGAGCTGTGTGTTCCCAGCGCTGCTCTCTTATGTCCAGTGACCTGTACCACTCCCTGGTTTAGAATGGAAAGCAACCTTCTGCCACTCGGCAGGTAATGTGAGGCTTGTGTCAAGTGTTAGATCCATGATACACATTTGCTTTTTAAATCCACTGTCCAGCAGATAATTTTCTTAAACAAATTTCAGGCATCACTTTTATGCCATGTTTGCCATCCATTCAGATGATGGCTAGAGTGAATGTGGTACAGGCAGGATGAAGGACAGAGCAGCTGCTACTCAGTTTTGAGCGAGTCCTCTAGTTAAATTAATTTTAATGACAAATATATATGTTTCTAATACAGGAAGGGTTGGTTCTGCTTTTGATCCTTCACCTCCTTTTCATTTATCCAGGTAAAATTATACTTCATTACTGCTTGCTTTTTATCAAGGCAGAAAGTAGAAAATTTTGGTACAGTAGTACTAAGCCAGCTCCAAGACAACATCACCCCTGGGGAGAAGCTGAGAATATAACAGAGCAACTTTTGTAAATTATTTTAATCATTGACAAAGTTGGCCAGTGCTGACTTTTCCATGTTTTTCCTTCACATAATTTTGCTATAGATGGATGAGGTAGCAGTGTAGGTGAAATACAATACCACCTTTCCCCATCAGGTCACATATATAGCTGATAAACTGATAAACATGCTCAAAAGGCTAGGAAATCAGGACTGTTGTAAAAAGAGAAGATTCATCTGATAAAATCTTTTAAAGTGTCTATGAATGGAGTGAGATGAAAGACTTGGATCCATCCACATCTGGTAGATCTTACAGCAGCATCACTAAATGCATGAGCTAATGATGAGCTAAATGCAGTATCCTAGGCCTGGCAGGACACATGGTGATGTGTTTTCCCAAAGACAGTTGGTTGCAATGAGACTAACAGGATACTCCATCCATATCTTACCCAAGGCAATTTGTGCTTGACAAGTTAAATCTAAAAAGGAATGCTATCAGATGTTTCTTCTTTTTTGTCATCTTATTTGAGAAGGTTATAGAAAAAAAAAAGGGACATCATTAACACATTAATGATGTGAAAATCTCACTTTTCCAATGCCCATCCCATAGAGGGAAGCCTGGCAAGGCAGTTACCAGGAAGAAAAATTCATTTTGATACCTCTTATATTTTTTTAAAGGCATCAATATTCTATGTGTTGGAAGGTTGCCATCAGCTGCAAAGCACATGAAGTAGATGGGATGTGTAGTTTTCTAATCCCTCTGGGGGCAGAGAGCTCAGTTTGCACTCCAGCCTGGACAAGAGGCTTTGGTGCTTGAGCAATGAGAAAGCTAACCATGTTTTCCTGAGAAATTCTGCATGTGTGGAGTCCGGTGAGAGAGTCTGATGGCAATGCAGCTTACAACAGCCTGTTTATTAGCAGTGATAAAATGGCACAGCATGGTTTGTCAGGAGCTGAACTGCAGGGCCTGGGTGAAGGAGAGGGAGAGTGCCTGGGACCCAGTCCAGGCACTGGCAATGTGGATTTAACCAGAGGAAAACAGAAGATCATCTGAAGTCCTTGGAAAAATCAAGCATCTTCCCATATTTCTGGCTGTTCATGCCTGTAAGATGTCTTTCATATGGCTGTATTTTTTATGCTATGCTTAGTTACATATGAATAATTTAGTTCTATTAAAACATACCTTAAGAGTCAATAAATAAAATATTGCTGAACTGTCAAAAGATGATTTCTAGAATATTATTTTTTAATCAGTTTTCTATATCCCACCTTTGAAAAGTACTCTTTTCTTGTCTACTTAGATATGTTGTGGTGGAAGAGCTAAGTTCATTTTATTTACTACAGTAAGAAGTGAAGCTTAAAAAAGTAAAATCTCAGTTTTTATTTGAAAACATTCCCGTGCTATTGTGTCCCCACCCTTTCCCACTGGAGCCGCTGCCAACTATTTTGCAATTTTTCACTATTTGTCCCTCTGGCCCCTGAGCAGGGTGCTTCACTTCTATTCTCTGACATGGAGCACTGGGGCCCACACACACCACGCTGCAGGATCACTCAGCTGTCAGCAGCAAGGAATAAATATGCCCCACCTAAGTGCTTTAAAAAAAAAATTATGCTGGTTCTGTAACTTGTTCAAGAGGTTAAATGATAATTTATAAAGTAACTGTTTACTGCCCTGTTAGCCCTGCTTGCTGGAGCAGGGTGGAGGAAGGGAGGCTGGGTATAGAGGTTAGCAGAAAGCCTTGTGTACACCAACTGCTTTTAACACTCCCCTAACTCGTTCTTCTCACAGTCTGCCTAGAAGTCTTCTCCATACTAATTCCTACAATCATCTGTAAGATTTCAGTTTTTAAACGATCACAAATTGTTGCAGTCTGAGGTGCTTTTGTGCACAGAGGAAAAAATACTGGTGTTGAAGAGTTTTGCAGCTTCAATGCAAGTATCATTCAAAGAGTGTTAAAGATTGTCACTGATTAATATCCTTACTTATTTTTCATTACACAGTTATGCACATCATGTGTTTAAATCACCAACAACTTGATGGTACCCTCACTTCATCTTTCCCATCAATCTAATGAGAGCATTGGACAGGACAGAAGTAAGGTGTGTTATTTTTGCACAGAATGTAATGTAACTAAGGTTTGTTCTTGATTTGAGCCTTCAGGCTCTATTAAAAAATGAATATGAAATGGGAATATATTAGTGCTAATATACAGGATATTATGCTATAAGGAGCAAAGTATGGCTCTGTAGAAGCTGCCAGTTATGGCAGATTTCATGTACATTTATCTTGGGTCTGCCAGTGTGAATCAGTATTTCTACTGTGTTCAGTGTTGTTTGTGATCAAATTGGAATCTAAAAGGACTAGCTAAAACCTCTGTGCTATGGTATACATTTAAATTTTTTACAGTAATTGATGCAGGGGGCTATGTGAGTGCAAAATCAAGTATTTGTATGCATGCAAGATTGAAGCCTAGTTGAACGGGTTTGGTCATAATGCAGAAATTTCCCATCTAATGGATTAAGTGGCAGATCAGTCTTCATGTAGGAAACTCACATTTTTCCTCCTTAGAGCGAAAACTTGGACCCTTTTAGGCATACCAGTTCAATATTTTATGTTAGAGCAGAAAGAATCAGTGGTAGCTACATTAGTGCAGCTTTCTGAGTCTCTTGGTATTAGGCCCTTCAGAACCCTTATGCTTTTTGCCTAGACTCATAAATTAATGACATTTGGTACTCTCACTTGTATGAGCATGCTAATTTTCTAGGACCAGCTTTAGAGAATTGCGATACATCCATCAACACCAGCTGTGAGAGAAACAAGCAGCTCCTTTTAAAGCAAACAGAGGTGTTTATATTAATTCCTTCCTAGAGGAGACTGATCTTGCTGGGGCTGAATTCCTTTCTACTGCTACCGAAGGACACAATTAACCCAATTTACACTGCCATTCTCTTCTAGCAAGAGCTAAATCTTTATTCCTGCTCATCTGTCAGGGTTAAGTAATCTGTGCCTGCAGCTGAATACAATACTTTTTGAACAGTTTCATTTGACCAGGTCCCGAGGTTGAGTTCTGTTTTCTTATTATGATCCAGGAGCACATGTGACAGGAAGGAAGGAAGGAAGTGGCTTTCGTATCGACTGCCTCCCACCTCTGGCAAAGGTGCTTTTGCTGCCAGCATTTTGTCCTTGAAAGTGTTGTCCCCCTCCTGACCTTAGTGTGTACAAGCTGTGTCATGCTGACCTTCTTCCCTCTTGCTTTCATCTTTTGCACCACATCAAAACCACACCAAGAGCACTAATGGGAATTCTGCAACAATGCTGTCTAATTAATGGATTATGACCTACTGGTGCATGGTATATTTTCTCTATATCAGTGTTGATTACCTAATTTCCTATTATTTTTCCCCCTATAATTTCCAAATTTTCCCTCAAAGTTATTAGTAACCCTGCTGTTTCCTACTTCTGTAGATACTTTTATGTTCTGCAAGGAGGGAATCCTGTCTATTAGACCATGTGATACCCTCCAGTGCTCTGCTTTTCCTCTAAACCATCCTTGTTTTTTCTTTCTGTTAGCACATTGTAAATTAGAGATTTCTTTAGCTTTTTCTTTATTTCTGCTTTGGCTGTGGCATCAATTTCCTGCTGCTGGGCTTCAGTGCTGAGGAGGCAGAGAGCTTAAAAAGTAAAGATGCAATTTTTAAAAGAAGTGTAGTGTATACTTATGCGTGTCAAAAGATTGAGTTGTATGCAAAAGTCTTCTTTTTCCTTTGGCATGAGTTTTGCCATATATGTAAGAGTTTTGCCATATGTATAAGAGTTTTGCTTAAAGATTATAGATTTGCTTATAGATTATAGAGAAAACAGATACTAGAAATCAGTTCAGTAGGTGGAGTGATAACAAGCTCTTGTGACTGAAAGCTGGAATTAGGTAAATTCTGATTAGGATTGTTAACAATGACAGCAATTAACCAGAGAAAGCCCTTGGAGAGTTGTGTTTGCCCCTCCGGTGGAAGCCTGAGCTGCCTCCTCTACTAGAATTACCCAGACATGCTCCTCTGAGCATCCCTTCTGTGCTTTGCAGGTGGTCAGAGATGATGAGGACCCTAATTCAGTGCAGAATGAAACCTACCGTGCTCTCCCCAAGCCAACAAGCCATGTAGAGGACCTACAAAAGGACAATTGTCATAACGAGCCTAAGAGTGTTTTTTAAACAGGCTTTGTGACTGCAAGTTTTGCAAACTGGGCCATGTAAACAATACCTTCATTTAAGAAATGTTCAGCAAACAATTTTTTTAAATAAAATAAAATCCTTCTATATTTATTTACTCTTTAAAATTGGCATTTAAACAATCTGCTGTAAAGTTCACCAAGCCTGACAAAGCCCTCACTCCTCAATGTTTACCTCCATTTGCCTGTTTGCTTTGGTTGACAAATGCTTTTTTCCACCTGTGTTCAAATTATAACACTTGTCAGTGCTAATTCTACGTCTGTCCCAGTGGGGTACCTTCTTTCCAATTACCCTGTCCTGCTGCTGTAAACTGATGAAGTTACCATCTTGGATTACAGCAAGGGAGTTGGTTACCTGCTCTAGAATAAAACTTGAATTACTGGCTTTTGAGGTCTAAGAAATGACTTTCATTTTGCAAATCTAGGGGGGAAAAAAAAGGTCTCTCTCCCTAGTTTTTCTTGACATTAAAATGAATGATTTATGAGTTTTGACAGTATTTCATTAAAAATAGCTGAGCTTTTGTAACCCATTACTGTTGCCTTTGATTAGTTTAATGTGGCTATGACCGTATTATTCTTACATAATTTATTTCATAGAAAAAAACTGCATTGTAAAAGGAAGTATTCAGAGGAAGATTCAGAGGTGCCAGAAGAACAAATTTTGGAAGCAATATAAAACTTACTTTCTATCTCAAGTAACAGATCTATGGCAAGAGCAAAATGTCTGTTTGTCTGTCACAGAATTTTACATTTGGCGACAACTACACTCATAGCCAGAAAACCAGATTAAACAAATGATGGGACAAATCACACACTAAATTAAGTAATTGTTGGATGCAGAAGGTTCTTGTGAAATCTCTTCATTCTTGCCCTTCCAGGTGGAACAGAGCTGCAGAAAAGGCTGGCGAGCTCATGATCAGATTACAGAGAAAATAAAAACACTGGGCTATTTTTTTCTGTTGATTCATAAACAAACAAATGAAAAAAATATAAGTAAGACGTGACTAAGTGATTATTTTCATTTTGTAGCCAGGCAAGTAATTTAAGGATTTACAGCCTTTTCACCTGTTTCAGTCAGCATGAAATTCAGTTATTGCGTGACCATTACAGGCCTCATCCAGCTTTGCAGGAAGCCAAAGTCATGACCACCAGACAACACGTAGAGGACTTGCAAAAAGCATCCACGCAGGCATTTCCTTTCAGATTAATGTGCCTTGCAGAAAGTTGGATACATGTGGCTGTATTCCACTGGATGCAAGTATCAGATAACTGGCCAACACTATCAACAACAGCCCACCACTCAGTTTACAAATAAGGAACAGGTTTTCTAGATGGAATGCTTATTTCTGTTTCTGGAAGATGACAAAATACAGTATCAAGTATCTCTTGTTCTTGAAACAAGAGAAAGAAAAAAATTGTTCTTGGACTTGATTTTTAAAAAAATCTGTTTATTAAGAAAAAGCATTTCTTTTTACATAGAAAAGATACAGGGGGGGTAAGTAAATGCATTTAATAGAATTAATTACCTCATGTAATAGCTGTACAACTTACATCTTAATGACAAAAGTTGCAGAAGCCCAAAATATTATAGAAAGCCACCTCCAAAATGAGACTGACAGTGGGACGAGACACAAAAATGAACAACATTGAGCCAACTGTGAATCACAAGTATTTAGAAAGACACAGCCAGTACACCACAAGAGGCCTCATGCCAAAGAATATTCCAGTTTCAGTATTATGCCTTCAGTGGGGAAATCAGATAAATTTGATTCCTTAAGAAATCTATTATTTATTTTTTCAACTTTCAGAGCTGGAAAACCTTTAAAATTTTGCTTAAAAGGAAACTCTGATGAGATGGATAGTTTGTTTTTCACAAACAAATTCTTAAATCTTCTTGTTTTGTCATGTCTTCCAGTGGTATTAGATTATTTTCCCAAGGATTATGTGACAGAGAATAAAGAGAATGAGGAACATTGCATTCAAAGCTGTGAACTTAACTGAGTACTCCTGCACTGCCATCTGTCACAGCCTTTGCTGAAGCTTGCAGGAGACTATAGAGATGGGCTGAAGTGCCTTCAGGGCACCTTCCTGTAAACTCAGGCAAATTTGCCAGCACTCCTCAGATGGCACGGGTAGGAATACCAAGAGGAATTAAAATGGTCTCACAAACTGGCACTGTGCTGATAAAAAACATATACATGGGGAAAATAATGAGAACAGACACTTGGATGGCAACAGAGGACAAAGATTTATTTTTACTGACTTTCGACTGCTGTTAGGATTGCTTGAGAGACATCCAGTAAATTTGTAAGACCACCACACATATGGCTACATATGCATATTCTGTCTATCTCACTAAAACATCCTCTCTTCATAAAGGCACTAACTATAAATAATAGGAAAATGGACAGATAAAATGCCAGGAAAAAAACTGATTGCTTGTATGGACTTCTATGTTTATGTTTCTATACATTCATGCTTTAAATGTACAATTTTAAAATTAATTTTAAAAGTCACCTTTATTTTGGCAGTACAACTGATAAAATGAAACATGCAGAACACACAGCTCAACAGTAACTCAGTGCATAATTTTGTCAGAATGAAGCAGTTCTTTATCACCCTTTGTGAGCTGGGAATACATTCATATTGCAAGGCAAAAAAAAACCCAAACAAACCCACCCCAAAACGACAATATCTGGCTTCTGTATAATGCATCTGTTTTTTCCACATCTTCTCCAATATCTTTGGATAGTAATATCTACATCTGACCATAGGTTAAATTGTATGGTTATATTTTAACAGTCTTCAGAGCGCACCAAGGCAAACCAGAGCAGCCTGTATTCACTGTTCTATCTCCAGGCTATCCATTTTTAAGTCGGGGGGTTTAAAGCTAATCACTTCTTCATAGGTGAGTTCTGTAGAAGAGGGAGTGAAGGAAAAAGAAGAATTAGGTGATATTCTCTTCAAAAGAAAAATATTCCAGGCAAAATAGTTCTATGGATGCATGTGACTTGTAGTTTGTATTACCAGCCTTTTTAGAGTCCAGATCCAAATATAGACTGCATTCACCAGGAATCCTTCTTTTAACCTCAGATTACAAACTAAGAATCACAAATACTGTTATTGTACAACATGTCCATCCCCTTCAGCTAATTACTAAAACACACGGGCCCTGAAATGGAAACATCAATTATGCTGTCAGATGACCTGCCAAAATGATGTAATAAAAGACAAAATGTAATGGAAAATAGAATCTTTAAAAGCGCCCAAACAGGTTTTTAAATGTACACATTTAACTGCAGAGAATGCTTACCATCATCTCTCAAGTCAATTGCCCTCAATATAAATCACTCACTGTTCTGTGCTAATGCCTTGGAATCTAGGTTTTGGTTTTTCTAAATATATTTTGTTGTAAATCACTTAATTTTAAGGTCCTCTGAAAAGAATGTTATTCATCTGAGAAGCATGTTACAGTTCTACTTCCAACAAGAAAGGCTTACTAGGAACATGGATTCCTTGCTATTGTACCCTGCTTTAGGAATAGCCCTTTAGCTTTTCATGCTGACAATCATGTCATTCAAACCATGACTTCCATGATAACAGAATATACTGCCAGTGTCTACTTCCTATGTAACTTCTCAAGTTAGATTTTGTATTTTCAGGACAAAATCCTGTTGACACATAAATATATAGATAACAGTGCATTGTTCAGGATCTGTTTTCCAAACACAGATGTTTCCATCATATTAAAGCTTGTGCCTATTAATTAAATATATCTGTCTAAAACAGATGTTTCATTTGCAAGTGGGCCTTGCACTTCTCTAAAAAGTATGTAAAAATCTTCGGGGTGAATCTTGCATACATTCTGGCTGTGCTATGGTGCAGCATGGTGTACAGTGACCTGTGTGCCAGCTTCAGTGAAAGATTTTTCCAGAAGAAATTCTGTGTGCAGAACCCCTGAGGTGGAAGTGCTTGTTAGGTGACTCACTCAGTGATTGATTTTTGGGTGTTAAGTGACATCTGGTTAAAGGCAGCCAAGCAGGGGTTAGAGTGGTCCTGTCTGAGCTCTGTGGAAGCTGCTGTCCTCAGATATTGGATGTCTGGTACTGTACTGGAAATCATTCCTACTGGCTGTGCATTTATGAAGCTCCTTAACCTGATTTTCTCAGCTGAGAGTACTGATGTTAAGCTGAGACATACAACTAGAGCAGCAGCTGAGAGACAGTGCTCATAGCATTCAACTCTGACTAGCATACCCTTGACCTCTACAATTCTGAAACATTTTTGAACTGATTAAACATGTCAGAAAGAACTCTATAGGCTTGGGCTGCAAGCCTCATCAGTGCACAGTGGAAGCCAAGGAATCTCTAAGTACATGTGTAAGACACTGCCTGAAATCACATTTTACTTTGGTGCTCAGTTTCTCTCGGCATCAAGTGCCACCGATTTTCAGTTTGAATATATAAAGAGGGGAAATATGCCATTGACAGCTTGAGAAACTGGGCTGATATTTCATCAACAATACAAACATTTTATGTCAATGGTGACTTTTCATTTCATCTTACTTTAATGTGGCACATACTATACTTGAACATTAAAAGTTTATTCCTATGGCCAGGAGGAAGAGCTGCATGTCGTGTGTCAGTTTTGAGATTTTTAGCTCAGGCCTTTGCCCCTGCCTGTATACAGAAGGAATTTGACCTGTAGTTCCAGCAAGGACAGTGATGTATAAAAATTATACTGCCATTCCTAGAGAATTCACCTCCATGTCCTCATTTCAGTTCAGGAAACATTAAGCTAAGATTGTTCCTGAAATAATTTCATCAGAGTTTCATGAGAAACAGAAATCAGCTTAATGAGTCGGAAATGGTTAAACTTTCCTGTTAAAGAGTCAGTCAACTAACTGGAAAAAGTAGCAGAAAACATCCACTGCTAAGTACAGCAGCAAACTGAACATGCCTCACAGTAAGCAAGATGTATGGGTGGTGCTGCATGCTGCCAGGTTTTGCAGCAGAGAGAATGTGTAAGGAAGAAGCAACACCAGTCAGTCCTCCTTGTTTATACAGATGCAGTAGGCTTCTAGAAAACCCTTGTCAGGGCTCTAGGAGATTGCTTTATTGTAGAGAGCCCCATGGCCCTGCTCCTAATCTTTCTTTAAGATGTATTTGCTGTAGCCAGTCTACCTGTCTCCCCTGCAGTGCCCAGCAGAAAACGTGGCAAAAGTGGAAGGGCATGAGTAAGACATGGGAGGTCAGTGCTTTTCATCATAAATTTATCCATTACGCTAACGTATTTTTGTGAAACCTTTCTGGAGTGAGACATAGAATATACAAATAGAAACAGAAGATTTATTTTATAGAGTACATATTTAATCTTATGCCAAGGAAAAGACTGTAATGATAAACAGGAAAAATTAATCTTCTGGAATTTTTAATCTCAATTAAAAAATGTCTAGTAAAGAACTTTTAGGGTAGTTATGTCCTCACAGACAATGGCCTGTACTTTTCAGAATGCTTGCAACCTAAACGTTTAGCCATGTTACTTCCGTGGTACTGTAGTGCAATACCATCATGATGCAAGCATGGAATTAACTAATAAAAAAAATTTGTTGCAGTATTTCTCAAGAATGGGCTTTGGGGTGTCACTCCAAAGTAAAATCAACTCTCATCTCACACAAGATCAGCAGCATGGTTTATCTATTAAGGTCAATTACTTGGCTATATAGAAAATGGTTAGCCAAATACACATTTATGTGGAAAACTTTCATTTTTTTGTTCTCAGCAAAGCTAGATCAGAAACCCAAATAGCATCACTTGCCATTAGATAGTTACTTCAGCTGAGGATTTGACCTAGAAAACTAAAAGAGGGAATGTGTGGTTACCTGGTAACTCGCATCACCTTTCAGTTAAACCTGCTATGAGGAATGTAGTGGGGGGAAGATAGAATGGGGGAAAGGAGCAAAATCCAGAGAGGAAACACAACCTTTCCACATCTCCACAACCACAAGCACACATGTGGCCTTATCTTGTTTCCCTGTGGCTTAAGAGTTCCAATTGCTCTGGTTAGAAACAGAGGGAAACTGTTATGCAAGTCAGGTTTTCTCCTGCTGTGTGTATTAGTACTGCATCCAACTCTGATACCTTTCCACTCTTCTATGGTTCGCTCCTTGTTCTCTATTGACTCATCATACAGCTCAGCTTCAGGTTCATCATCTGGGTCATGATACTGTACGAAGTATGGATGTGCAAGTGCTTCTGAGGCAGTAATTCTTTTATCACTGTCTAGTATAAGCATCTTCTCAAGAAGATCTACGGCTAAGGGGAAAAGAGAAACATGTTTCAAAGCCAGAAGAGACCATCTAGAATTAAAAAGGCACCTGGTTACACACAATCTATTCTCAGTCACCTGAAACACCATTAAAGTTATTGGCAAACCCTCAAAATTTAGGCAATATAGCAAACAAGTTTTGAAGATTTTATACTGTAAGTACGATGTTCAGAGCTGAAGGAAGCTTCCAGTCTGCTTATGGTGTGCACACAGGTTCCTGACAGTCTTCTTGATACCTGATTCTAGTCTTCAGACATCCTAGGCCTTTATTCTGGAAAGATCTCTGTGTGCTTAAAAGGTAAATGTCACATGTTGTGCATCATGTGCTTAACTTGGTCCTGATCAGTGCAAATTTAAGTAGTTTAAAATTGTGAATGTGAGATTACACTTTTGATTAGCTGCACCAATGAAATCATCAAATGAAACTGTAAAGCAACTTTGCAGGATTCAGTACAGAGAAAATAGGTTTGAAGTTGACAGTTGCAGAGTATTAGAAATGAGAATGATCTGTAAGGCTGAAATTGGATCTATGTGGAAAGTTTATTGTAACTATTTAAAATATGATACTAAAATTAATTTTAGTGCTGTCATATAAACATTATTGTTAATTTGCCTTTATGACATTAGTATGTAGCATGCTCTCATGTACCTTATGCAAATACATCAGATTTTTTATAAAAAAGCGTTCACAACTATTTTTATCCGTAAAAATAAAAAATTCTTTTAATACACAGAAATAATTCAAACCATTTAATACTTCCCTATATACACTGTTTTAATACTCATTCAATGGAACTGATCAGACACTATATTAAGATTCACTGTAACAAGACTCCAGTGACCCCAATGTCTCATTTGCCACGTCAAAAGAAATGGTTCACAGAAACATCTCTTTTGCACAGGCAGAGCCAATTGCTTAAACATAAAAACAATTGTGCAGGATCAGACTAAAGGTCTGTCTAGTCCTGTATCCTGTGTCCAACAATGCCTAATACATTCCTGAGAAATAATACTCAGAAGGGTCATTCAAACAGCTATACTTCCTGATATATTCTTCTTGCCAGCAATTTACAGCTCATGGCCTTCCTGAGCCAGAAGTGATGTCTCTGCTCTACACCCCGTGACATTTTTATTTTTTTTCCTGCTATATATGGCTGGCCTTTGCTTTTAATCCACAAATTGTTTTCCTTTAGCTGGTTCCTGTAATCTCCACCAGAAACAAAAGACACAGGCTTCATGAAGGGAAAACAGTCTCAGGAAGAATGGTGAAGCAATGCTCTTCTCATTAATCTAATCACTATTATATAGGATTGTATGGCAAAGGAAGGTATGAGTTCCTGTATCAGTCAAAGGTTTGGACTATATAGGTCTGACTTTCTTACCTAATGGATTTGCACCACGGAATACTGCTTTCAAATCCTGCTGAGGCATATGTGGAAGAGATTCAATGTATTTTCTTGCCTAGGAATAAATAATTATACATACCACATTTATAGAGGTTAAATTTTGCCCAACAGTAATCATATCAACTCTAAAAAAAAAAAAAAAAAAGGGCAATATTTGTTATGTACCTTTTACATGGGAAACCTTTATATAAAACCATAATTTATGACTTAATTTTAAACAGTCACTCCTGTGTATTGCACCATAAGCAAGAGAGTTTTAAACAGGTGGATTTCCTTAAGGGTTATGTGTTCTCACTCGCATTTTCACCTACACTTACTGGTTCATTGCAGTATATTCCCAGGGAATACAAGCAAGTAACATTCAACCAGAAATTACAACTTAAATCATCTCTCAGTTACTCTCAGTGAAGGAGTATAATCCAATCTGCATCCTTCCCTCCTCTCTCTCCCCCACTTAGCAGTAGCTTCACTAACCAAAGAACAAATCCTGATGCTCCCAAGGTTAAGAGCTTCAGATGTAAAACAGATTTTATAGATTGCCTTGTCACCACAGTTGTGACAGGCTTACCCAACTCAGGTAGGAAAGGGTTGACCTCCTATGGACCCACAATGTCAGCATGGAGCCTGACGTTATGTGAGCTGTGAATTCCTGGGCTGAGGTAGATAGGTAAATGTTATCAGGAAGAGAAGAGGTTGAGTGCTAGTCCTAAAGGCTGGGATTGGACAAAACAGGGAATTCTGACATGGAACAGTTAAAGAGGAGGCAAATGACTGGCCTCAAATCGAGAGAAAACCCAGCTGGTCTTTGAACAAACCTTAATACTTTAAAAACATGTTGGAGTTATGGGGACATCTCTGCACACGTTGCAATCCTGTTAGGAGAAAACTATCTGCAGAAGGCTAAGTTTCCTTGGGCTACTGAAGACAGCAAAGGAACACACTGAGGATCTCCATGGCTTCATATGAGATATGGGATTGAGAATTGTGGAACTGTCTTCAGGACTGACCATCTCAGTGAATTGCTAAGTGAGTACAAAATATTCTGACATATGTGCAATCCTACAGCCATTCTGGGGGAACAGATCCTGTTCCTTACACCAACAAAAATTTAAGAGAATCAGTTTTACTAACAATATAATGCTCTGACCTGAGCATCAGTTTGAATTTTTTGGTTATAAGTATAGCAGTAAAATAAAAGATCATAAGGACCAACTGCAAATCTCCATTAAAAAAATGAGTACATGAGAACATGTATAAAAATTAATCCAGCTGAAAGTTAAGGGATTTGGATACCTCTAAAAAATATTGTTTTAATCATATCATTCTAGCAAAAACCCCAACCAAACAAAAACAACCCCCAAGATGTCCCTTTGATGTGTTTGCCCATTTTCAAATTAGAGTATCTGTAACACAACCAGTGCCACATGATACCAGTTAGAGAAAAGAATGATAGAAAGTCAGGTAACCAAATGAAGCTGTGAACTCACATGTTCTGATGATATCTTCTTCAGAAGTTCAGAACTGGGTGTACCCACAACTTCCATAATTCTCTTTAGTTGATCAATATCTGCAGTATTTCAGGGAAATAAACAGCATAGGGTTTGTCTGGGTTTAAACAATTAATGAGCTTTCATGCAGCTGGTTAAGACATTTGAAACTATTCAGCAAGGAAATTTCATGTCTCTGGAAGGACACCAATTCATACCTACTTAGGCCTAGTCCCAGAGTATGAAATTCTGTATTTGTACCATGCGAATCTCTGACATGTATATGAGAACAGCACGTGCAAAATATTGCTTCTCTGTCCTAGCACTTTAAAATATTCTTAAGCTTAGTTTTAAAAGAACATTTATGTTTCAGTGATCTGAGGATTTCTGAAGAACAGCCTATTACAGCACAGAGGGCTAGATTACTAATCTGAGGGCTGGTAAAAACACAATTCTCATTTGCTAGGTTTGAAAATCTGCTTAATATCACTCTCAAGATTAAAAAATTTAAAATGTTAAATTTTTTTTTGTCATATATGATCTGCAAGGTATATTCCTTTTCCCCTCAAGACTGAAGGTCATTTTACAGCTTTTTTAAAATTGATACAATCACATAATTGTAGACAATATTTTATAATAGCAAAAAATATCTTATTTGTGGAAAACTAGAAGTATTGATTTTTCTAGATACCACGAACCATGTAATCTGAAGCAGAGTCACCATCCAGATGATGAACATCTGGACAATGCCTGTGGTTACAATGGAGCCTTAAGGATGCTGAGCACAATAGAAGGCTCTGTGGGGAGTCTTGGTCTTTCAGCTCTCTGAACAGTTTTGCAGGCAGTTCTAATGTCATGTTGTTTTGCACCTGGCAAGGGCTTAGTTTTAGCAGAAATGTTTGCTTTTGGGGGAGGTTCAAAGTAGCAAGTAATGTCAATATTCAGTATAGAAGAATATGTCTTTGTTTCTCATATTAAAAGCTCTCCTCCTCTAGTGCAGTTGTTTCCTCATTCCTCATTATCTGTTTCTACTCAGGCTTTTTAAATAATTATTATTATTTAACTGCTTTCCTCAGCAATGTCTTTTTCTCCTGCCAGCACAGGAAACAACAATGGAAAGCTGTGATGCTCCAGCAGGGACCACAGCACAGCACTGTAGAAAACAGGGCTTTGTTGTTCCTGTGGCATTACTGGAGCTGCTGTTTTTTTAATTATTATTATTATTTTTATTTTTTAATAACAGGATGCAATATTCCTATTAATTCACTTATTATTTAAAATTTAATTTATTTGCATTTTAGGAACTTCCAGCTTAAAAACAATTCCATTGTTTAAAATTGCATTAGCAGATACAAAATTTGCTTTCACTCAGTTTCAGTTTCTTTCAGTAAGATACACACATGGAGGAAGTCTGCTCTGTGGTAACTAGGTTATTATTTAAATACAGATACACAACAAAGGGGAAAGGTAACTTATGATTGTTGAGGAACATCTGTTAAAGTTTCTTTCCTAACAGTGAGTCCCATATTCAGCTGTCATGTACACTAAACTGAAAGGAGAATTGTTTAGAAGTTTGTTACCTCAAAAAACGTTTTCATAGAAACACTCAAATCACTAGGGGAAAAAAAAAGGCTCAAAGAATATTTTTATAGCTGCATTTTATATTTTATGTTAAGGATACAGTCATTCCCTGGAAACAGGGCCTTCCCTTTCAATAGTTCTGCCATGATGCATCCAACGGACCAGATGTCAACTGCCAAAAACCAGGAAGAAAAATACAGATGATGAATCAAAGAGATCTTGAAACAGAGTTGCCTCTTGGTTTAAAACTAGCACCATATCCAGCTGAAGCAAAATTAAATCTCCCCAGCTTACCTGTTTGATTGTAGTGCATCCAGTTTAACATAATTTCTGGAGCTCTGTACCATCTTGTTGCAACATATCCAGTCATTTCATCATCAGTTTGTCGAGCTAAACCAAAGTCTAAAATCTACAAAATAAAAAAGTATTTATAGAAAGCCCTTTTTTACATTTCCCTGTTACTTATTTCTGAGTTTATCCGACAGTGCAAGTCCATCATCAGCAGCCAAATAAACCAGCAACACTCCGTGGACAAGCTCATCTGCTCTCTCTGCTACATCCCTGCAGCCCCCGGGGTCTGTATACAGGTACTTGCACTGCAATAAGCACAGCCTTTTGTCCTCGAAGGCAAACTCTGTATTTTGCCCTAAGTTCAATTTTCTGCTGACATTAACTTGCGAAAAATAAGCTCTGTTGCTATAAAAAATGAAACACCATCAACTGGGTATGTTGTGGCAAGTGCCACAAAGCCATTTAAACATTTAAAGTCCACAAGAGCTTACCACGAATCTGCAGGATTTCTGTTGTTCCTCTCTCATGTCTACCTAACCACTGCTATGCACAGGTAACATTTACCCAAGTCAGGCATGGTTTCCATGCTGCTGTGATAGAAGTATATATCCTGAATAACAAGGTAGATTTAAATCACACACCATCTGTTTTTGGTAGAACTCCCCCACCGACACAACAAAGGAGCTCTGTTGGAGTACTCAGAGGGCTTGATGGCAAAATGTTCCCCTCCATATGCTCTCACTTGCTAAGTTTACATTGACAGGAAGTTATTTCAATTAAATTTTTCCTGCTCATTTACTTGCTTTCTGTTTTTTGATTAGTCTGTGTCCCACTAATTATGGAACTAAAAGGTGTTTCTAACACCAGAGACTGTTGTGAAAAAGCACCATCTGAGCCTCAGTGTTCATTGCTGTCAGTTATCTGAGATAGTTAGCATGTCATCAAATAGAAATTTGAATTAAGATCAGTGTCAGCCTCCTGTAATGTAATTCAGGATTATTTATTAAGCTGATGGCTAATCCTTTTCATTGGGAGTAAGAAAATTGTAAGAGCATCATTCAAAATTCCTCAGTTATAATCCATTTTAAAGATAAAAAAAAACTAAGGAAAAATAATCAGATAGAAATAACACATTAAACTATTAACTTCAATTTACTTTAAAAGCATTATTTGTTTCTAAAATAAGTGAAAATAATAGCATGATGTAAACAAGGCATGAATAATAGCTTGAAACTTGAACACTAATGCCCTTATTTTTATAAGGGTTTAGGCAATATTTTTCTTTATTAGCTGATCCCTTCTCTCAAATGTGTACACGTACACGTCTTCCTTCCTTTTGCCTTCCTTACTGGAAATATCCAGTAGTTTGTTCTATCAGAAAATAATCTGGTATCAGAAGAAGTAAAGCTATAAATACAAAGAAAACAGCAGTGTAAAAAATGCTAGAGATGTGCACAAATACCATAATAGCCAAAAACAAACAAAAAAAAGATTAACAGTCTCCTTTCCTTCCAATAAAAAAATACAGCACACACTTTAGAGTGGATGATCAGACCCAGATGACCCATAGAATCTCACAGATGCTGAACATATATGCATGAAGACATGAAAGGGATAATCATGAAAAGTGCTGATCATCTGCAAGTGTCACTAAACCAAAGAGGAACTACAGTTTCCCACCACGGCTCCGGATTAGTGTGAGAAATTAACCGCACTGCTCTTATTCACTGTTGTGATTTTTTGCTGACCTCTTAATATTTGGAGTCTTAAATCCTTTACAGATGCAATAAAGGGATTACATCATAGTCTCAGTCACAGGGAGGAAGATGTTTCTAGCTACTATGGAGAAATGCTCAACTTTGCATTCTTAGGCTTAGAGGCTTAGAAAGCTAAAAGGCATCTTTTCCTTCTCCAGAGTCTCATGCTTACTATGTAACACTCTAACCACACAGATACACAAGGATATGTAGTTATACAGTTTTTTTTTTTTTTTTTTTTTTTTTTTTTTTTTACTGCTTGTAACTGGGAATGTAATTGGTAACACTGGTATCTTTTTCATATATTATTTAAATGACTGTGTGTATTCTGTAGATATAAAAATGAAAGTTGTTACAAGGCTTCATCTAAACAAGGCAGATGCAGGTAAGTTTCACCAGTCAGTCTTTCAGGATATATTCAGTTAGGTGCTCACTCATGGGCCCAATTATTAGCCTATATACCATCTGCAAGGAACCTAGGATGAACATTTTGCAAAGATACTTGTGTTCATACTAAATTAACACTGGAGAGAAAACACATATTCATGGACTTTCTATGCCAGGGGAGCAACAGTTGCAGACAGTTTAAATTAATGGAGTCAGAAATAAAAATGGTAGCTGTTTGCTCAGAAAGCTGTCATCTGGAGAGCTTTGATAACATTCTTCATTACAACCTACCCTCAATTCACAGTCTTCGTTTACGGCTAGGTTACTGGGCTTCAGGTCCTACAGCAGAACAGAGAGAGTCAGTCAAGTACAATTTTAACTTTTTAAAGTATAACTATGCCTTAGTAAAACATTTGATGCACAGAGGGACACACTTTGTTCATTTTTATTAAAGCAATGCGTGAACTCACCCGGTGGATGATTCCAGCTGAGTGAATATACTGTGAAACAAGAAGGAAAAAAAAGGCAAGGTGTGAAGTTAGAGCTAAAGGAAAGTGCAAGTCACTTATCTTTTTGCTTCTGAGACTGACTCAGTCTCAGTCTGATGATGGTTTTATTTATAGAAAAGACTTATGTCACTCTGCATTTTCAGATGAAACGGAAATATGACGAACATCAAACCCTTGTTTTGTTTACCCAGAACTTGATATTTCAAGAAAAGTAAACATGAAGACTAGATTGTACCATAAAATGTAGCATTTGCAGTGATTTTTCTGTCAAAAGTCTTTTAGCAATTTGGAATTTATCCCAGTCTTATCTGGGTGTCCATGCTGGTTGGCTCAGCAAAGGCAGTGGCCTAGGCAGCAGTACGGTTGACTCCAGTTGATGGAAGTGACCTTGCTGTGAACATGGAATCTGGGTGACAGCTGCTCACAATCTGTGACAGATCAGTGATCAAATACCCACCTAAGACACAGCACTGACTCAGGTCCACTTCCAAAGCAGGGACCTGAATTTGTGTTTCAATGGCTCTTTGGTCTCTCTGCTATTTTACATAAAACATTAAAACTCAAGAACTGAGAAATGCTTACTCTGTGTACTGCTCACTTATTAGGACTAACAGCCCGTTTATTTATGATCTTACTGACCAGGATCAGCAAGACTTTTGCTAAAGCCTTCTTACCTCTAAAGGTGAATTTGCCTTCTTTTCTAGAAGCAGAGATCACACTCAAAACCTGTATATCAGCTGGGAAAACCCAACGAAAACAACAGGGCATTCTTCTTGTGTCAAACCTACACCCTCTGACAGCAGGACAGGGCCACCCCTGAGCTCTCCTCACAACAGCTGTGAGGAGCTGAATGAAGAAGAACCAAACCACCACTTGCAACAGAGTGAGCTGTGTCCCTGCTCTGCTGAGGCCAGGGCTCCTCTTGGTGCCACCAAGCAGAGCCAGCTCAGGGGCTTGGCTGGACAACTCAGCTCCACAGCGTCTGCAGGGCACAAAGCCTCTGCTCCACACCACTGAGCACACCCCCCAGTCAGCCCTAAGCTCCCCAGGTGTGCAAATACACCTTGTCATGACTCCAGTATAGATGTCTGTCAGGAGATATACATGATCAAAGGTTCTCTGACTACTGAGACGTGAGAATTTCAGTTCCAGAAGAAATGAGCAACCATCAACCCCTTTCTTTTAAAACAGAGTCAGAAATGTACCTGAATGCATTTCTGAAATTAATATTCACTTTAGGCCACAACTTTTACTATTATTTAGCTCTGACACAACATAGTCTTATATTCAAAACCACAAGCTGGATAATTAACTCCAGAATCTATCTTCCTACCTAAGCTATTAACTTAAGTAAATGAGACAAAGCAATTAGAACTCAGTTCTGTAATTTTTAATCATCCAGACCTGCACTTAAATCAACAGAATCTGCATGTCTGAATAAGAATTACTGTCTCAGGCACCAAGTGACTTGCTGAAAATCATGTAATAAGTGTATTTCCAAGTCAGTATTACCATGGCTTGCTTTCCAACAAGCAGTTATTTTCCATGTCTAAAATATTAATTGTTGTTAAGGTAGCTACTAAAGCAGCTGACCTCTCTTTTCTTTTTGCTTATACCAGGGAAAATCAACACTGCTCCAAGAATATGCTTATTACCTAGAAGCATTTTCTACATCTTTGCCTGTTTACAGACACCTGTATGTTTAATGTCAGCAAAACGATACAATTTAATTTTTTCAGAAGAAAACTGCCACAACTTAATTGCTGACTGGCTGTTACCTAATTGTATAAATTTTAACTGGCATAATACTACTTTTTCAGACTGGCACACGTCTTTCAAAGTACAAATGTGAGTTACTTGCCATATTGTTCTTTATCAGTTTCACATACTTCAGAAGTTTTTTCACTACCTCCTTGCAGAAGGTGAAGTGTCTAAAAGACACATTATGTGCTGCAGAACACGTTCACTTGAGACACTATATAGCCAGTGATTCCCTTCCAATAACTTAAATGGAGACTGATCTAAAGTTCATGTTTCAGGGGAGTATTCACATGTATTGCACATGCAACATTAGCAGGCTTGGGGTTTTATTTCTGGTTAGAAAATTGATCTGATAATTTCTGAAATAATTTCTGCTATCTTCACACTCTTCAAACATTAAAAAAAAAAAAGTGTGTAAGTGCTGTCACTGCAATGAGCAGTCATTACTACAACATTTTGGTTGCTGACTCTAGAACTCCTGCATTCAGCCAGTACCTTAAGACCTCGAAGTAACTGATAGATAAGAAACTGTATATGGTCATCTGTTAACTTCTGGCACTTCACAATGTTATTCAGGTCAGCACCCATTAAATTTGTCACAAGATACCTGTGAAAATAAAAAGGAGAAAACAAAGAAACAAACCTCATTTAAAAATGGCAGAATGTACACGTAAAGAGTAACTACACACTCCCATGTAGATTCCTTTTCCCTTTTTTACTAATGCACAGTTTATGTCCTTTAAATCACCTATGAGCTTTAATAATTGGATATCAGCTATGAGACTTAATAGACTGACCAATAAAAATCCTTAGGTACATTAAAAACTTTTATCTCTAATTTTTCCATGACATGCTGCCATAGTTCAGTGAGGGGAGAACAGATTATATTTTGGGACAAATCGGAAGCCTCACCCAACATCAAAGTGGGAGCCTGGGGCACTGGAACTACAGTACCTGCAAGGCTCCAGAGTATCTGATGATTCTCTCCAGAGAATCTGATGACCAATCTGATTTACATTGGATTGGTGAAATAAAGAGTGCTTTGTGTAACTTTCCTGCCTTCCCCCACTGGAATTTGGTTTTTTGTTTGTTTGTTTGTTTTTTTGATAACTTTTGCAAAAATGTTGACTCTTTTCCAAAAGCAGCACTGGCACAGAAGTACCATACCCAGTTCTCATTTGTGTAATTTCTCTCCAGAGTCAAAGGATTTTGGCCACTAATTTCCACAGAGATAAAAAAAATATTATTTACTATTTTTTCTGCTAAATTGTTTATTTAAGTTCTTATACACTATGTAAACTAAGGGGAGCTCAGCATAAATTGTATGTTTGAGTAACACCAAAATACACCTAGTCCTAGGTTAGTCAGGAATCTAGCCTAAATTGAGCTTATCTCAACCAACAGAATACTTTCCTGCATTCCTGAAATATCTCATCTATCCCAACTGTGAAAAAATAAGCTACAGATAACACATAATTGAATTGAGAAAGTTTTAGGTTTACTGGCATTTATGCAGCATCAAACCATTTACCACATACCTATATTATTATTAATTATAGTAAAAAAGTACAAAAATTATGCCCCTCCTCATGCATCCTCGTTTGTGGAAAAATTGTAAAAAGATTAATTGGACTTCTTCACACAAAGCCAACTGTAGTTGTAAGTCTATTAGAAAATTTTATGCTTCCTTTCTAAAACCAGAGTGGTACTTCCTAATTTACAAACTAGTAAGAATGATTTAAAAATTTTACTTACACTTCATTAAAATTTTCTATTGATGTTGCAGGTGTAAAAACATCTAACAATCCTATAACCTGAAAGATGAGGGAATTGACATTTTAGTTTTAGCAATCTGTAAAGCAACATGTAATTATTGACAGGGCTTAGTGGTTTTGGGATGAAACTTAGAAAAATATATGGTCATCAGGAGAAAAATATATGGTCATCAGGAGAACTTACTGCAACTAGCACATCAGTTAATCTATACAGGAATAGCCTCAACTATCTCCATGACCAACAGAAAATTATATTAATTACAAAAAACAATTACAACAAGGCTTTAGAAAACCAGAAATAAAGGCAAGAAAAGCTACCTCATTATAGAAAAGCTGATGCATGGATTATCCATTTGCTATACTTAAGATTCCACACCATTTCATGAGTTATCTTACTCTGTTGCCATTTAACTTTTTTAGCATCCTTTTGCCAGGATATTCTTCAATCCACTATGTTTGATTCAGGCTTCAGTTCATCGAGTTACTTTAATACAGGTAGACAGTCCACTGAAATCAACTCTTTGCCACATAAACTTAGAACAGCAGTCAATCATTTGGGTCCTGAAGTTCTACTATCTTTCATCTAGATATTACACTGTTTTTAGTTTCAATGAGAATATCTGCCAATTCCAGGTATTCTGAGAATCTCTGGAAATGAGAATGCCATTTCCCAATGGAATTCAAATTCAGCAAAAGCAGGTGTGAGGCTTTTTCCCCCCCAGACTGATGTTTCAAGAACATCCAACAGAAGTGAGCAGAACACTTACTACTTGAGTTAGGAGAAGTAGAACCAGCTGGTTTGGATTTCATTAGCTGTATCTTCAAGATGAAATGATGTAATTTTTCAACAAAAAGCCAGCCTTTTACTGAACGTGACTTTGCTACATGAGACAGGTAGGTCCATGCATCTGCTTGGGTAGCCACAAAGCTGCATATACTTTCTTAAAAGGATTGTACCTAACTGAAAATTAAGCCTATTTTGCTAATTTTGACAAAAATCTGAAGGTAAAGAACACAAGTCTCCACTTACGTTCTCATGCTTCATGTGCTTAAGCAACCTAAGCTCTCGGTAGGTCCTCCTTGCATGAATAAGTGATTGAAAAGGCCTTGAAAGCTTTTTTACTGCCACCTTCTGTCTTGTTTTTGTATCATACGCTGAACTAGAAGAAAAAAGAAAAGTCCACGTTGAAGGCATGTTCTACTTCACAGCACTCAGCTCGGCCACTGCTCTCTTGGAGGCTCTTAGTCCTTCCTTTGCCCTCTTTCACCTTCTCCTTCAGGGACTGCAACTGGCAGAGACAGTCAGCAGTAATCCTGAATATTTAAAGACAGTTCCCTTGCTCTCCATCCAGCAAATTATCTAACACTTACGATAATGTTCAGGATTCATCCCCTGGTAACCCTTCCCCTCATGGCAGGAAAAGTAACCAGAGAGTTAGCTCCATGGGCGCAGCTCCAGCCTCCAGCTCCAAGGTAAGGCTTGCAGGGAACTTGGGGATTGATGCTCTGGATCTTACTGAACAGGCTCAAGTCTTTACTAATAATCAGGAATGCTGCCATCATGTCTAGCCGTGTTAATTACCTATGTGGCCATTAGCTTGCAAGATGATAATACCACAAAACTGGTATCAAATGAGGATGTTGACATAGCCAAGACCATAGTTTCTTTTGAAAATGCTGGTAACAAGTGAATGGGTGATACACTTCAGCCTGCAGATCCTGCTGACACTTCACACAGATGGAGATGTCCCTTTGATGAGGACACTAAATACATGTCACCATTTGCATAAGAGGCAGACCCACTGGTTTTTGTGCATCAGCAAGACATGACAGGCACACAAAGCCACAAGTAAATGTTGCCTGTTACACAGCACAGGAAAAAAAAAAGAGATCCCTGAAATGACACTACAGTAAATTATAAAACGATACCGTTTGCTACCTTCACTTGTGAAGAAAAAAATAATTCTTAAAATACTCTTCTCCGTTAAGTTTAAATTGTGTTCAATTAAAGTACCTCGAAATTCTCTGTTTAATGTGGATTTACTACCTGTGCTTGCGAGGGAGCATTAGCAAGTCAAGAACCTTCACACATTCATTTTACAGAACTTTTCTGGTGTTACAAACACTGAAATTCAGGTAGCATGACAAATGCACAGCATACAATCACAACAGTCAACAGTCACACCAAATCCTGCTAGCTCCTTACGAACAGTGTTTTCAACACTCCTGCAGATCATGGGAAGAGACACCTCCTAGAGACAAGAAACATTGTGCCTGAAGTAGCTCCCAAATTAATACACAAGCCAACAATTAGCCCCAAGCAGGTGGACTCCTACACATATTTGATGCTGCTGATGTAATGAAAAGCCAGATGAAGAGCAAGGCCTCTTTATTTGCAGGCAGCTGGACAACAAGGTGGTGTTTTTAACAAGAAGCAACAAAGGATACAAGCAACAAACAGGCAGGAAGAAGGGTGTCATCCAAGGTTGGTAGTGATCCAGTTATCCTAGCATGTACCCAACCTCTGTGAAGGCCAGTGCAGGGCACAACCTACCAACAATTTTGTTTGATAGAAACAGAGTAAGAGGAAGTAATGAAACGTCTTGCAGGCACTGGAAGAAGTTGCTCATGAGATAAATAAAAGAGATAAGCTGATTACTTGCAAGCATCTCAGAACTGGATCTTCAGGGAAGTTTTAAAGGTGTAGAGGATTGTGGCTTTGCTGAGCACCTAAGAATGGCATTCCCTGAGCAGAAGACAGCAAGCACAGGAAGAAGGTGAGGACTGGTATCACCACTCTGAAGAGTGGGTGGAAGGGATACAAGAGAGAGATACCTGTTCTGACAGTAGGGTAGAGACACAGTTATTCAGGGCATGAGGATGCCACATTGCTCAAATACATGCAGTAGCTCAGGGAATGAACAGTTGAGAAGAACTGACAAAACAGGTATCTTAAATCTCACATGACTGGCCACTGGGACAACATGAAAGTTGTACAAATATATCTGAAGAAATAAAAAGGAAGCCGAAGCTTAGTTGTTAATGTAACAAAGATTAGATGTAACTGCATTTTGTGTAATCCTGGCCAACAAAGCCACTGGAGAAGACTGCCAAGTCTCACGAATACTCTACATGTCCTTTCCACCTTTTTTTTTTTTTTCCCAGTGAAAAAGGAAATATTTATTCAGATAAATAAACAACATTGCCCAGAACAGCAGTCTGTGCTTAATATTTCTTCTGGTAAGTCACAAGCCTTCCCACTTGTACCAGTTTGTGAAATACTGTGCACATTATACAAGGCTAGGAGGAATTAGGTTTTAAATCCAGTTATCACAATAAACATCCCTCTCCTCCTGATTCTAAGGTCAAATGTGGGTTTCAATGGTTTAAAACCAGCTGATCTTTAAGATGGATTGCTTTTTATCCTCCATATGACTTAAAGCAGCAAAGCTTTCAGATAGTATAAAGCACTGTTTTTTTATCTTCAGTAATTCTTATGACAGCAGCTTTTTAGAATCAGGATGGAAGTACATAAGGAGAGAAAGGAAAAAAAAAAAAACCCAAACAAAAACAACAGTAGGAGGAAACAAATGGCAGATTGAGTCCTGGGACCTCCAATGGGAAATCATTAATTGAAGCTGCACAGGTCAGGGAGTGACTTGGTTTAAATGAGTTCCTCTGCAGCCAAGAAGCTGCACCCAGCAATAATCGGTGCTCATGCCTTCAGGCTCTTTCCTTGCCTGTTTTACCATCATTATAATTCAAGTTATTAATAGTGAAGCATTCAAAAATACAGATTCTGCATTGTTTGAACTCTCATTTGTGAGATGAAAAGATGACTTGTGTCTGTGATCCCATTTTGCATGTGGCAGGCCATTGCCTGCATTCCTCCCCAAGTACACTTATGCCTCTTATTTTAGACTCTTTCTCCCCCTCCTGCTATTATATCATCACAGTTGAAATCTGGGTTGTCCCCTGAATCCCTCATCCTGAGTATGAAATCCCTTCCCTTCAGCATGATTTCTCTGAGAGTATTCAGTTTCCAGACGAGTCCCTGGACAGGATGACTTTATTCCCAGTCATGATGACTCTGTGGGCTCACTACTGCTTGGCACCTGCAAACCTTTCCTTGGGGGCCTGGGAGAATCCCCTGAATAAAATGATTCAAAACAGCTTCTTAAAAACAAAATCAACAAAAAACCCCCAACGTCAATAAACCCAACATGCTGTCAACTAGATTTATTATCAGATAAGAAAGGGGTTGGGGGGCCCTCACCTTCCCTTATCCTACCTAACCCCCAGCTCACACCCTCCCCACCTCAAAATCTAGACTGGAGAAGGCTTCTCTGCCTTCCTGTGTTTGCATTCCCTCATAAACAACTGCCAGAAATTTTCAGCACCCTTTTCTTTTGTGGTGTTATTTTCTGCTGTTGTGCGTGCTTTGGAGCATGGGCTTCAGCTTTGATGAACCACTTGTATTTATACCTGGTTTATACACACACCTGGAAACAAACCATCCTTCCAATGGTTCAGCTCCTGCCCCTTGATTTTCTTTGAAACTACTTATTCTGAAGCATCTTACCTCTGATTATTGTGTTACTTCATGTAGCTGGGCAGAACAGTACAATGGACATAAACTTTGACACTTGTGAAGGGATATCATGTCCCACATCTAATCTATTCTTTACAGTTAACATTTAATTTGATGTAGGCAGGGAAAATAAGTGACTTTTTAATTGCATATTGTCCGTGAGCATTTCTTATATTACCACAGAGCAATAAGCTCATGTCTCAGTAGTGTATGGAAACATCACTTCAGAGTTCCTACCATAATTTTAAAAGATTTTTTTTTTAAAACAATGAACAGTTTTGTTACAATTTCAGCAATAGCTTTTTCAGACATGATCGTTCTTGACCCAGAACTCTCTGCAGTTACGACACATTTTCTGCTGTCTGTCCTTTCCAAGATCAAGGATAAAAATTCATTATCCTGCTTACAAGGATAGCATCATTTTAACATAGATTAGAAACTTTTGCTTAGTGGGATTTTCAATCATTGCCAGAATTAGACCTACCTTCTCAGTGTTGTCAACTCCTATACTTAATAATTCTATTGAAGTTTCACTAGATTAAATATGAAACTCTATTTATATGCATTTTTTTTCCCAGTTCTTAAGTTTTCAGAGAAAAGTTTGAACATAGGAAGCCAAGGCAGTCCAAAAACTCAGAAGGCAAAAAGCATGGGATGCTTCATACTTACTTCAGGACTTGTGATGGGGGATGATGTTTTAGTAGCTGATGTTTATGAACCTGGCTGTACATACAGATATTTCCCTAGTACCCAAGGACAGTTTCTCCTCTGTGGTTGCTGAGCTGTTAGACTGGACAGACAAGCCATTCATGTGTGCAGCCTGCCCACACCCTTCAGGGCTTTCAGGATTAGAGGCACACTATTCAGCTCTGGCTACTTAGCCTTCAGGATCAAATTTGCTTCAACACCTGAAGGGGCTGCTTGTGGGAGCCCAATCTACCAAACCATGCATGGAGCCAACTCATGTCCTATTTAGAACACTCCAATGTCCAGTGCAGGAAGAACTACTCCTGGGATCAACTGGTCTGCTTGGACTACACCTGGTTCCTGAACTTCCTAATGCTTTGGGCTAGAGAGGGCTTATTAGCTGGGCATGGTACTACCCCAAAATGCTCAGAAAAAGTTCAGCTTGAGCACAGTGTTTGGTCTATTGAGGTCTCTTCATTCCTGGAGCCAGCTAAGGTCTAGTTAATGAAAAATGAAGGCATTACCCAGGGTGGTTGTACGTGGTGCCAGTCTTGTGTCTGCAGGGAACACCCCTTTAACTCTAGGTTACCTGGATAAACTGATATTCCATCTCCATCACCCCAGATAACCACAAGTGTTTGGCTGTCTGCAAAATGAGATTTTATGCTTTTGGAAGCATTATATCTGGACAAATAATTAGGTACACTTATTCTAAGTGATTCATTTGCGGTTAAGTGAAAAAACTACAGGTAAGACTAAATTCCAATTTATTTTGTATACTTCACTGTGTCAGCTTGTGAGGCTGTTACCCCTACATCACCATCAGTTTGACAACTGGTGGGACACACTTTACCCAATTTGGACAGAATGTTGTACACAAGCAGATTCTTAAATTTGCCACATGTGATAATGACACTGGGTCTGGGGTTTTCCCATATTGTTCTAGGCTTCTGGTTTTATTTGTTTCAATGCAGACAACACAAGTTTGTTTCTTTCACCGGGTCACATCCTTGCAAAGATTCCCTATTACATGAAAGTGTTAAAAACAAAGAAAAAGTGCAATTTGTGTTCAAACACAAGAACTTTACTGGTTTTGCTAAGGAGGTTAACATTCAGAAAACAAAATGGAAAGTACACAGAATTTCTGCCACATGTTTAGTACAGACACAACTTTAGGTCTTATCCACCCATCTCATCATCCTTTCATGTACCCATTAGCTCCTGCCATTAATGGAGATATGAATTTCATTTGGGATAAATATCCTTTAATTTTTAAGATTCTGAATTCCCAAAACCACAAGTAACAGCAGCAGAGGAGTGTATGTGAGCAAGCACATACAGTGAACCTAATGACTGAAGTAGGCAGCCCTTACTGCATTGAGCATTGTCAGCAAGAAAGATAGAGGGGAATACACAAGCACCCTGCCCTGGGATATCTTCTAGTACAGCTCAGTGATGTACTACAGTGAAAAGCAACTCTTTCTACATTCATCAATGTCATGTAAGTGAAAGAAAGTAATCACACAAATAACATGGATTTTGTTTAAAAGGTTTAGTTTGTGAGCTTTGTCTTCTCTAGGATCTTGCTCTTCTTTTCTAAAATACAATTTTTATTGGCAATGCAGCAAGAGGCCAACAGAAAAAGGCTACTTGCAGTAAACTTAAGATAAGCAGAAAAAAAACCCCAAGAAAACCCAACACCCAAACCAAAAAACAACACAGGAAACCATTAATTTGTTGCTTCTTTATAACTGTTTTGCTACTTTCTGCAAGTTCAGATTAGTGATTTCCACTCTCCAAGTGCTAGATTTAAGGTACAGAGTGTCTATTTGTTTACTGAATCACGAGACATATGAGCCCTGAAAGGAAATCACAAAAATGAGATGGTAGCAAGACAAAAGGTGGGAGGATGAGTAATGGGGAGCTCTGAAATTTCATCCTCTCATTGAGGAAAAAACCTTGCTTGATGATGACAGGTTGTGGTATTGTAAAATTACATCCCCAACACTTGAATATTTTTCAAACACACCATGCTGAGCTCTAGTATCAATTGTTCTGGCTTTAGCACAATCACTGCCAATTCTCTCAGACTAATTTGCCACTAGATCTAAATACAGAAGTACAAAATAACTCTTACATACACAACATAATTGTTCCATAACCAACACAGAAAAACATACATTGTTTTAAGTTGATACTGAAAAAAACACACACAAAAAAATTCCTATCTATATATGTTTACATTAAAAGGAGATTGGTGCTGTATTCATGTAACAACATGATCAGAATAATTCCGTATCAGCTTCTGAATCCACAAACTATTTTTTGTTTTCTGATCTATCTCCACAGTGAGTTAAATATTTAAATAACTTTACAGATGAGCAGTCACACTTTTCTAGGTAAAGTTATAGACAGTACAGATTACATGAGTTGGAGTGATGCATTTAAAATCATGCTTTTGAGAAAAACAGAGAATGTTGGGGTAATAAGCTGCTTGCTTCCTCAGCACATGTAACAAATCCATAGATACAAAAAAATTAATGTATTTTAGATAGCCTATAAGCCCAATGCCAGTATGTAAACAAGAAAACCTGTCAGCTGCAGCTAAGGCAGCACACTGCTAGTGCTAAATGTGTTCTATTCAGCATTTCATTAAAAAAGATTGACAGATTGCCAGGTAGATATAAACTGTGGGTTTAGGATTTACAACTAGAAATACTAGTGGTTAATCTAGACAAAGCTTAACATGAAAAATACCAGTGTTTTCAAATACACTATATAAACCTAAACAGATAAAACCTCACTTGCATTCTTGTCCTTTTTCCTATTCCTCCCCCACTTCCCCTTCACATTTCCTGTCTTCTCTCTCTACAACAGCCAAAATATTAAACGATAGCTATTTGTCCCTAGGTCACAGAGGTTTTGAAACACCTTCTACCTTCCTGACTGTATACACACAACTGGAATACTGGATTTTTGGTAATGACTAGCTAATAAATTCTGAAATTGCAAACAGCTCATTGGGAAGCTGTGTTGAAGCAACCAGACTCTTAAGGAGTTGTAGAACAGTGAATGGGTCCCCCAGCAAATTGCAATCACAGGGACAAGCGAGTGTAGGAGAGGAATGCAGTCACCTATGTCACTGCTGCATCCTGTGGTCAGGAGGTACATACTGTAAGAAGTCATATTGAGGTAGGAATGGAGGAGATGCTCTGCAAAGAATTTGTATTCTGTTAATGTGTTCCTACAGCCACACAAACAGTTGTTAATTCCATGATTCTTGCTGTCTTTCTGCTACAACTGCTTTTTCATCTTGCGCCCCCTTGTTCTCTAAAAAAAGATCTTAATTCCTCTTGAAAGAAGACCTGCACAAGACAAAGTAGTCATCTTCACTTCTCAAGCTTGCCTTTATTTCACCCTTCCAACAACTCCTTCTATCAACCTCTTCACACACACATAAGTTTCTCATCTGCTCTCTAACCACATCATGGACTTTGTGACAGCATCATACCTAAAGATCTCCAACTTGGCCATTCTTATCCATCTTCACAAAGATCTCATTCCTGAGTCAATCTCCTTCATGAAAGGTATTCTTAGATACATTTATTTTCAATAGGAACCTTGATTCCACTAATTACCATCTCACTTCCCCACCTTTCCAACAGCTAGAAAATACTCAGGATGAAACTGGAAAAAGGAATCCAGAGCCATCTGCATTCCACCCTAATACTCCAACAAAACTACTCTCACCAAACTCTACAGTCATGTCTCCCTGGGCAGTTTTCAGAAACACTCTTCCATCTTCCTTCATCTTTCACAAAATTTCTTGAACTCTTGACTTCCATTGGCTTTGTAGCTGCAAATCCCATTCTGACTTTATACCCATTAACTATTTCACCATGTTCTCTGAGGGGCTTCCTTACTCTGCAAGATTTTTTTGTTGCTTCACTTATTTTCATCCATTCATTCTAGCAATGTTGCTGGGAAGCTCCTCCTCCTAACCTGTAATGTTGATCATACAACTCCTCTGTTTAGTTCCCCCTATTGCAACCTCCCTTTCAAGGCCTTGTTTCTAAGTATCATTATTACATATACTCACTCTTAAAAGATGTCCTGCCTCTGACTGGACTCCCATGTCAGCCTTCATCTCTCACTCAGTTTTCAAGCAGGTGTTTGAATCAGTTTAGAAGGGTTCCTTGTAAATCTCTGCAAAACTAATGAAACATTTCAAAACTTTCCCTCTGAATGAGCCATACCAAAACCAGGCAGCTGCTAAGGGATCTTGGACAGCAATATTTTAACAATATTATTTTAAATTTTTCCAATAAAATATAACCATAAACATATATATATATAAAGTTCAACCTCTGTACTCACATTGGAAACAGAAGATTAAATTCATAGGAGGAAGAGCCCAAAGAGAGTCCATTGAAATGAACTCTCGTGTTTGGGATTCTGCCTTTAGTCTGTAGAGATCTCTACAGTCTCAAGTTTCCAGCTGTGTTTACACAGAGCAGGTGTGAGTTACTACTACTCTAAGGGCTTATCTCAGCATTTACTATTTAGACTAGCATGTATGTTACAGTGATACATATTGTAACTCAAACAACCTGATCTCATAGTTGAAATCATATACTTAGTATCACTTCAGCTAAGTAAAAGATCCCTTTAAAAAAAAAAACAAATATATATATATCATACAAAAGTCATCAGGCACAGTCTTGGATGAAGGATTTTTTTTCTCTTTGTCAGTCAAAGGCAATTTATATCAGCTTCTTAAAAAAAAAAATCATATGCTACTGAGTTGTTTCAGCACTTCCTTAGAGGTCCTCAGTATGAACAGGACAGAATCAGCAATATGTTCCACGATACCAACCCTCAAAATAATTGAGTGTCCATTTGACTAGAAGCATGGGATGGGGTGGATGGGGAAAAGAAGAGGTTAAACTTCAGTATTAAACCCTTCTGCTTCTATTTTTCCACTTGTACTTCCTCAAAGCAAAACAGAATCTTAAACATCACCCCACCTTCCCCTATTTTTACCCAAAATAAGCCAGGACACAAAAACTTAATGGATCTCAAGCAGGCACTTACAGTCAGCAGGATGGAGGCACCCAAAAAGTGCTGCACTGTGTATATGACTTAAGTCAGGTGTTGCTTTCCCACTTTCCTTGAACAGAGGCTGTGCCATTACACTGAATTAGAAGGCCTCTTTTTAAAAATCTCTGTCACAGAAGCTCACGCTAGGCATTGCATACTCTTTAAAATGAAAAGAGACCGACTGACTGCATGATGTAAGTCCTATTGATGCCAACAGCCTGTAAGGAAACACTGGAGGAGTTTGTGGTTGGGAAGAAGCTCTGGACTCATTTTGGTTCACCTTGTGAAGTCTGTTCTTTCCAAGGAAGGCAGAACACAGAGCTTGCAATATGCTAATAGACAGCAACCTGTTGGAGAGATCAGACAGCATGCTGCAGAAAGCTGCCTATACCTCCCAGGCAAAAATAGGACTAAGTAGGTTGGAAGACAGTTTACAAAAGCTGGCATGAAAAGAGGCATGCAGGCTTTTAAAACCCCAGTAAAACCCTCAAAATCTATCCACGTTACGTAAGTTGCGGTTTCATAAAAAAGTCTTCAAAAAAATCAGAGATGAAGTTTCTTCCTCAAGCAGGTGGTAATGTCAGCTCCCAGAGGAAAAGGCAGACAGGTACCAACCCATAGAGAAGCTGCCAGGGTGATACAGCAGAGAGGCAGAGATGCTGCAGGCATGGGGTCCAGTTCATAAGCAAGATCAATGGGACAGCTGAAATACTTGCAGACAGAAAAAATTCTTATTTAGAAGACAGTCACAAGTGAAAAACGTAGTCAACCCTGAGACAGGAATTCTCTTTAGAATGGAACCAAGATGGTTGTAGATTAAGATTACCTTGTGAAAAGTAAACTTGCTTGCTTCTCATCTATGTGGCTATCAGCTTAAATGCTGCACTCTTGACCCAGAAATGTTTTAAAAAGTCACAATTAGCAAGGACAGAGCCTGGTCTGTAAGAGTCTACCACCTCTTTGACTTCCGGGAGACATAAATCTAACTTTGAGGGTGACCACGGTGAAAACATAGTTTTCAAGAAAACTTTAAATTTAACTGAGTTTTGACTTGAGGAAGAGTTAAAATAACTGTCTAATATAAAAAGCTCAGCTTAATCAACATAGCTATAGCACAATAAGAAAACAACCCCAAAAGAAACTTGTGTATGTAAATCTGATATTTTCTTATATGCAAACAACCCTTGAAAAAGAAAAAACTAAAATGTAGTGTTGAAGAATCCATTTATCACCGTAAATATAATTAAAACTACCATACACACAAGCACCCGACTTCCACAGGGCTTTAATATTTCTTCCTAAATTAAAAAAAAAAAAAAATCAGATATGACAACAAAAACTGACAGAACATCCACCACCTTGAATGGCCACAGGAAAAAGCCCAGGTAAAAATGAAGCCCTCATCAGAATTAAAATATCAGAGACACAAAATGTTCTGCAAGGGTGAAGTACTTGAGGGAAGGACCCCACAGTTCTCTGTGGTTCATAGAGATGCTGAAGTGCTCTGCTTGGCAGTGTGGCTGAGTTCTTCTGAGGTTTTCCAAGGGCTGTTTATGATGTATCATAAGCTTAGAAAAGCAGTAGGGTTCTTTATGCTATGGGAGGTTTGCTTTTCATACATGTCACATATGAATAAAATTTTAAAAAACACAACAAAAAAAACCAAAACAAAAAAGCCCCCCCCACCACAAAACCCAAGAAAAGCATACTGGAAAGCACTGTGCTTGATATAGATCCCTTTTTAAAAGTGAACCTGTTTAAAATCAATAATATCTATCTCCATAGCACATTCACTCTGCAGACACATTCTCATATAAAACTAACCCAAATATGAATTCTATTAGACTTAGGAAACGTCAATAAATTGGGCTAAAACACAGCCTCCTGACACAAACTCTTCTACTGATTTTGAGTTGCAAGACAATAAAAAGGGCAAGCAGAAGCTAGCTTAAATGCAAATATGTTTCTTATTACCAGTTATCACTTCAGTTGCACAAGTCTGTCAGATGTGACTAAAAATTTACTGTAAAGAAAAACATAGGGTAGGACTAGAGAAGAGCTTTACTGAGGTAGAAATATTTGTCACTACTGCTCTGTTCAGTTTTAAAGCCAGTATTTGGAGTTCAGGACCTTGGTTTCTATTCAGCAAAGCACTTAAAAATTCTTTAATTCTAGAGTTTTCTGTAAGACTTAAATATGTTTTTAGATATTTTACTGAATAGGAGTACAATTATTCAGAAAAGCAATATAGCATATTACTCTAGGGAATGATTGTGTCTCACAGGTCTCCTGGGTAAAGCACATGGCACACAGATGGAAAAAAATCAATTTCAATAGACACTAAAAATAGATGGCTTTTCTGAGAGATGTGAACCTTTTCCTCACATTCAAGCATTTGTTTGGGTTTATAGTTCATCGATGTTAACAAGGCTATTAATATCAAGTACTAATTTATTGCTGTATTCTGTTCCTAAATGTATAAAGCTTTCCCATAGCATCTCCCAGTCTCCATTTCATATCCTAGATCCAAGTCTTCTCCATCACTAAAATACTAGGATTTCCTTGGCTTTGCAGACAGAAAAGTAAGTACAATGAATTAACAACACTCACAGTTAAAAAAAAACCAAAGCACCAGCTGTGCTGCAAGTGAACCACCACATGTTTTCATTTCCTTCTCAATTTCTCAAAAGTCTTGACATCTCATTACAACATTCAGCAGAGTAGTTCTTCACCTTAAAACCATGTCAGCATAAAGAGGGAAAATAACCAGAAATGCAGTTCCAATTGGAACAAGACAACAGTTACTCTCCCAGTGTCTATCCCACTCCCAGTTCGTAAAATAAAGGAGAAGAAAGTAAACTATGGTTATATAGACTGAACAAAATAGGTTCTTGTGAAACTATTCACACCAGACAGTCACAGGACTATACCCTTAACTACAATGGCAGCTACCAACAGTCACACAGTATTTATCTAGATTTTGCTGGTACAAGCAGAAGCCTGAAATAATAACAAGGAGAGCAATTCCAAGATACTTCACACTAGTCCTGAGTGCTTCTGCTGGTTGTTGGAGGCTTTGTAAATGCTTATTCTTACTTAGGACTGGGGCAAACACAGAGCTAGATAAGGAAGTGACAAATTAAAAACTCCATAAATGTTCTCTGGTATCTGACACGAAGAGAAAAAAGCTATTGAACAAGTTTAGTCCAAGACAAAAAAGTTGAGTTCTAAAAAAATCTTTTTTGTACAACACATTTATTTAAAAGACCATATGGACTATTTTTACATAAGTCCACCTAGCCAGCATACAAAAGAAATACAACTCTTTTACAGAACCCACTTAAAAACCACTGTAATTTCCAAAAACTGATTCAAAGCTTTTATAAGCTATTACTCTTTTTATTTAATGCAAACTTAATTATGCTCGTAACATAGGAAAATATTTGCCCAGTCTGCACTGGGAGTTCCCGAAAGTGCAAATCTGAGATAGTAATTATCAACAAAAGGGAAGCATGATTAGCTGTGATAAGCCTTTGCACAATCCTAAAACGTCGAAGCCCCCGGGCGGCAATCTGCCCTAATTCCCGATTCTCCCGGCGAGGCCGGGTGACCCCCCTCTCTCTCTGCCAGCTCTGCCGACACGGCCCCGCTCCAGGGGCTGTTCCCATTGTGTCTGGGGACAGAGCCCCGCTGTGTGTCCCGGTCCCCGCGGAAGGGGCATCCACACCACAGCCCGGGGCCAGCAGGGCCGCAGCCCGCCGGTGAGCCCTCCGGGGCGGGCCGCAGGCACAGCTCCGACAGCCGCGTCCCGCCGCAGCCTCCCCATCCTCCCCGCTCGGACACGCCATGATTGTGCAAGATTCTCGGCTTCGGGACAATTTACCACCCGGTGGTGCGAGCGGCCCCGCAGTGGTCGGCGGGTTCACCGGCGCTGAGGAGCGGCGCGGCCAGCGGNTCCCCGGGGGGGAGTCGGGGGCGGTCGGGCATGGTCATCCAGCCCTTCGCCTGGCATCCCTCAGGCTTGTGAATGCCCCGCTGACACTTTTCACCTGAAGCTCTCCCTCGCCCTCCAGCCCCCCTCGATCGGGTTGCAGCGGGAGAGGCGGTGGGTGAGCATGAGGACAGGTCTGAGTCGGGGCATCCCCCAGGGGCGGTGGGGCCAGCCGGAGCTCCACCAGCTAGCGACGGACTTCCTGGACTCCCACATGCAATCCACACCTCCACTTCTCATCAAGGAGGTCTCTCTTTCCACAAGAAAGCAGAGGGAAAATATTGAGAACTTTAACTCTACAAAACTCACTCACCAGTTAAAGTAAAATGTTCTCTGGTTTGTTTACTGCTTTTTTTTTTTTTTTGCTTTTTTTTTTCCCCTTTCTTTTCCTTCTTCAAAATAAGCTTCATACAGTATCTCAGTGGCTTGTGTAATCATTGTAGCTCTACTGCATGTATATTTTTGTATCTGTTATTTCCTTCCATAACTTCTTATGCATCGTTGAGCACCTCTAAACAACCTGTACGTAGCCTGGTTGTGTATATCGGTCTGCACCTGCAGAGCAACACCTCTCTTCAGAACACTCATATAAGTCCACTGTGTTCCTGTATTGTGAATTGCAGTGCACTTTCACAAATGGATGCTTGTTGTTGTAATAGGACATTACTGAGTTTACAGAGCACTTACACTTGAGGTTGGAGTAGTTGTGAGCATGACATGCCAGAAAGCAAGTTTTATGAATGCTCCAGACACTGGGTGGTTCCTAGCTCTGAAACCCCAGCCCATGTTGCATGGCAGGACTTCCATACTAGGACTGCCTGAGTAAACGGTGCCATCAACTTTGGCATTTGTTCAGTGCATTTCAAATTAAAAAATAGATAAATCATGCTACTAGAGTCATTTATGTGCAGCCATCCACTCAAGGGGTACTAAATACTCCTAAAGGCATAACGTGTTTTCTCACTTCCACACCGCTCTAGTGCAACAGGCTTCTCCAGTCCTCTCCAGACTGCTCCTTGGTCCCACTTGAACTTCTATGCTGAGGGCACAGTACTTGAGGGAAGTGCTAAATGTGAAAAACCCAACAATAGATCCACTTATTTTTCTCAATACCACCTTTTTGAGTTTTAAAATCAGAATAACAATCCAGTCACTCTACACCAAACCAAGAATAAATAGTCCCCCACCTCAAGACAAGTGGCACAAAATGTTTCCCAGTGTCACAACAAAGCACGTAATTCTACTTGCTGACTTTTACTTGGTCTCTGGCCCTCACTCACTCACTCACTCACTCACCAAGTATTAGA
The DNA here is from genome assembly GCA_038090715.1 of Florisuga fusca. Classification (NCBI taxonomy): domain Eukaryota; kingdom Metazoa; phylum Chordata; class Aves; order Apodiformes; family Trochilidae; genus Florisuga; species Florisuga fusca. The sequence continues at coordinate 17,865,245 of JAAWXA010000009.1, forward strand.
TTATTTCTCATTTACTGCAGCCATGATTTATGGAGGTTGACTCTATCCATATCTGCCCAGGCTTCTAATTGTGCAGTTTCCACAGTAGTTAATTTCTGTCTTGTTTATATTTTTAGTCACTCTCAATTTCCTGTCTTCTGTGAGCTTCTGTCAGTTATTTGTATTGTAAACATGACTCTGAGATTGTGCTTGATTACCTTGTTTTATTGCCTACTACATATATGATGTACTACTCCATGTAATGAGGGAGATACTAGAAAACGTAGAGACTGGAGGACAGCACACTTGAGTTGCCCCAAAGCTAGGTAGGCTACAGGTCTGCAGAAGCTTCTCATAAAGCAAGCCCTGACAGCTGCTACTCCCACAGCAGAAGCAGCTCATCCATCCTTGCTGACTCTGCAGAGGTGCATGAGGGAAGGGTAGCACCCTTGTCATCTGCATTCTTGTCTTTTAGTTCCTGTTTTACAGGTCACCAAGGTCTGTGTGTGTACAAGGGAGAGGAGAGTGTGTGCACTCCCAAAGAGGTGTGAAGACATAAGGAAGAGATAAGGTTCACAGCTTCCTCTGCATGTACGTTGCTTTCTTAGAAACTTTCATTTCCCACACATTAAATAGTTCTACACGGAACTGTGCCTCAGGCTGTGTTGGGGCTGCCCATGGATGAAGCTCTCATGAGACCCCATCTGGAGTACTGCATCCGGTTCTGGAGCCCCTGTGACAAGAAAGAAAGACATGGACGTGCTGGAGCGTGTCCAGAGAAGGGCCACATCCATGATCAAAAGGCTGAAACACCTCTCCTATGAAGATAGATTGAGAGAGTTGGGGTTACTCAGTCTGGAGAGGAGAAGGATCTTAGGGGCATTTTATTGTAGCCTGCCAGTGTCTGAAGGGGCCTACAAGAAAGCTGGTGAGGGACTTCTTAGGTTGTCAGGTAGTGACAGGACTAGGGGGAATGGATTCTAACTAGAGGAGGGTAGATTTAGATTAGATGTGAGGAAGAAGTTCTTCACCATGAGGGAGGTGAGACACTGGAAGAGGTTGCCCAGATAGATGGTGGAAGCTCCATCCCTGGAAGGCTGGACAGGGCTCTGAGCAACCTGATCTAGTGGGAGGTGTCCCTGCCCATGGCAGGGGGGTTGGAACTGGATGATCTTAAAGGTCCCTTCCAACCCTGAAAATTCTATGATTCTATAATTCTATGAAGGGAGGCCATAAAACTGACATGGACACTGCTCACCCCCTCCTGTCCTGCTCTGATGGTTGAGTAACTCTGTGGCAGTTCCTCACCATGCCGAGTGCTGATGGCTGAAGGGTGGCAGGTCAGCAGGACTCCCTGTGTGTCACTTACAGCATCACAGTGTGGCAGGGAGGCCCCTGTGCTGCCGTGGGGTAGGCTGAGATGCTGGGCAGTGTGTGAGGTAGCACCCAGCTCTGAGAGCCCCTCAGGTGGTGAGCAGGGTGCCAGGGGTGGCTGTGAGCCCTGGCTGCAGGTGTCAGGGGGGGACGCGCCGTGCCTTGGATGCATGGCAGTTCCTGCAGGTACTGAAGAAAGAAAACTTGCTGCCATAGCAGGGCACTTATTTTCTATTGTGGCTGTTCTTGCACTGCAGAGTAGAATCCTGCATTATTCTCACTAAAAAAAAGAATGCCAGTGAAAACAAAGGAATTTATTACTTTAGCCAGTTGTGAGTTCGAGTTTCCAGGTATTCCACGTTCCTCTTTTACTTGCTTTTTGTTTGTTTGTTTGATACTTGTACATCTTTGCTAACATTCTTTTGGCTCCTTTCAATTCTCATTTATCTCTCCAGCTCTGATTTAATTTTCAGTTTAGCAATCACAAATTTAATACATGTTGTAGTTTAAATATGCAACTTTCATACCAATAATAAATGTGAACAGTCAAAGGAAGAAAATGCCACCTTAGTATTGAAAATGTATAATTTCCTGGTTGGAAATAGTCATATTATTGTAAACCCAGCACTGATGTAAAGCAGGTTTTGGAAACCATAGGACAGCCTGTAAGTAGATCAGCATTCAGGCTGTTCTCAATGTAATTGCTGTAAATCTAGGGTAGCTCTATCTAAAGATTTACCAAGTATCAGTGAGGTTTTAGGATGAAGCACCTTGATTCTGTCACTATATCTGTTACAGACTTAATTTTGAACTTGGAGATGCCCATTAATAGATTTCACCATGTTCACGAGAAATTAATAACAGTAAAATAAACCTGAGAATGCCATGAAGATTCTTCTTGTGCTGCTTTCTTTTGAAAATGTTTCAAGGAATAATTAACATCTATATAAAGGAAAAAATTGTTTTGGAATGCTATATTCATTACTATTATTGGTATAGCATTGTGGTAATTAGCTATAGTACTGGTTTTATTTGCAGGTTCTTGAAAATTTATGAAACCGCATCTATGAATATGTAATTATAATATAGGAAAGCTGTCACTGTTTATAGTGATAGAAAAGACAAAGTACAGGCAGCAGGAGAGGCTTAATGAAGCCTTCTGTAAATAGCAAGTCAATCATTAGCTAGTCTTAATTCATCAGTTTCCATGAGTTTGCTTAGTGAGAGACTTATATCTTTGCTACTGAATTATAGGATGCTTGCTTCATATGTCTGCAAGGTAGTATCACTTATTTCTGCTATTTTCTCTGCTGCTGACTACCTATTTGGAAGCCGTATATCACACCCAAGTTGATTCAGATGATCTGCTCCAACCTGAGACTACTCTATCCCATTATAGCCTAGATATTTAAACTGGAGAAACTATTTTGACTTTGGTAAGAAAATGAAGCATCTTGTTTTGAAGAAAACTGTTAAAATGTAGCTGCTTGTTTTGAACTTCAGGTTTGACCGTGAAAAATCCAATGTATTTAATACCTATGGTAAGGTATGAAATCCACTGAGGAATCGTGCTAATGACTGGGAGCTTTTAAAATTTTTCTTATACCATAATAACTTGGTGGCATGAATAGGTTTTCATTATTTCTGAGAAGACTGATTCTAATATGGTTTGATCTCAGAGCTGGGCTTCTGTTTCCTTCTCTTCCCCATTTTTTCTCTGTTGAATTGGGATGGTTACGAGATACCTCTGTGCCACCTTTCCACATTCATAAACTTAGACTAGTATTGTTTCCATATTTTAAGGATAAATATATAAGATTGATATTACTTCAGATAGTAATAGCATTGCAATAGCTCTGACTGTTGTTTGCAGGCATTTTCAAAATTTCTTTTCATACTGTTGCAGATGCAGGGTAGAAAATATTTTCTAATATGCTGTTAAATTAATGTAATTCTGAAAAAAAATCAGTCTCCTCTACCTGAAGTTATTGTGAAGTGTATCTTGGTCTTCAGTAGTATAGCAGTATAGGGTAACAGGTTTTTCTTCATTCAGGAACAACATGTGGGTATTATTCTAAGCTCATGTTATATTAGATTTTCAATGCAATTGAGGACTGCAAACATGCTACCAATTGGCATCCGATGTCTCCAAAGTAAATTTAATAAAATACAATATCCTGCTCAGTCATGTCAACATGGGCTTCTCAGTTTATGTACACTCAGAACAAGGCCAAAATCTGAAAAATAAATACAGATTTAACTTTAAAATTATTCCTAATTAAGTAAACAAACATCCAGATATAATGAGGGAAGGCTGAGATGGGCTACTAATACATAGTGCTATATTGTGTGTTCTATCTCTCTTGCAATACATGTAATTATGTTGCCTGCTGTCTCACAACAGCTCCACGATACTTTATTATTATGCTTAATACAGCATCATTCAGGCACAGCCTAATATTGACGTGTGTAATCAGTAGCTGCAGAGAGCCCAGCACTGCTCCCATTCAAGTCAAAGGCAAAATTTCATTATGGGAATGGGAAGAAGAACACATTGTTCCAAATGCATTATTTTGGCTTTATGTCCTGAATAAACATCAATTGTAAATTTCTCCTTGTTGACTCTGAAGGCACTCCAAAGATAAAAGCAGATGTGGATGTAAGAGCAGACATGCACCAAGTGCTGTGCTTTTCTTTTGCAAAGAAGAAAACAGACTGAGGAAGGCTGTTTAATTGGCTAAGGTGGTCTCATTTTTGGCTCCAAAGAAAACTCCATGGGATCTTTAAAATGACTGTGTGTGCATAATAATAAATTTCTTTAACTAGGATCCAAAAATACTTTTGTATCGGAACAATTATATTAACAAGTTGTCAGTTTGGCTGAACTTACATTTATTCTACACACTAAGTCAATATTAAGAGAACGTGTTACTTCCAGGGCTTCTAAATAGCCATGGCTGTAGATGTGTACAAACTTGCACCTACACCTGTAGGGCTCCTCTGCCTGAGTCCTGTCAGCTTCAAAACGCAGTAAGCACTAATAGAGTGCTTTAAAAATATGCAAATATTTGCAGCTAAGGGTAACAATATGTGAGTTCTGATTCATCTTCAGCTCTTTATGAACACCTAGAGGAAACAGCTACCAATGCTAAAACTTATAAAAGCAGAACAAAAATCTCTAGTAAATGATCAGCCTGTCTTTGTATGGGATGCATGTATTCACACGTCTTCATCTGCCATCTGATACTCATCTACAGAATTTTGTACTTCAGTCTGGTGCTGTTCATTCCCCGTAAAGCAGTTACACTCAATCTTATAATACTGAAAATACTGCATCCTTCTCCATCGCTGTGTTTTTCAGTCATTATTTGATACACTGTGAGGATGCGACTCAGGCTATTTGAGAAAAACGGTACCAATTCAGTTTCTCTATTGTGTAGGAACATCACCAACCTCTCAGCAGGTTTTTCTGATATTCTACATAGGTGAAAAGTGGAATTTCTACTTTAATAACAGTTCCCTCCTCACTGATATTATAATGTCACCTTCTTGGTTTTGACTTAATATCCTGTATTTGGACTCTGCTGAGCAGACTTCTGGTTCCTGAAATCAAGTATGTTAGCAAGGCTCCAAATAATGGTTGTAATGTGACTGTAATGTGACAAATGATGCTGCAGATGTTGAGGCTCTATTTTGATGGAGGCATGGCCCCTGCTGAGGCTTCACAGTGAAATGGTTTTTGCATGGCTTGGAATGCTGTTCATTTATTGGGCACATTTGGACTCACAACATACTTTGCTTGCTAAATATCTGGATCAAACTTTCTGCTATTATTATTATGGCAGGATGGTAAGACAATAATACATGTTTTAAATCATTCAAGCCAGACATTTGGATGAAACCTGTGATCTGCATGATCCACATTCTGTTTGAAAGCAGCCATCCATACAGAGGGACAATTTTTCACAGTTCATTATAATACAGAAAGTGTTTGACATGCTTTGGATCTTTCAGACTATTCAGACCATGCATCTACTAAAATCTAAACATATTTCTATTAATGACCTATATAGTCTATATGAATCTTCTATGAAATAATATTTTATTACTCCTCAGTTCCTCCTGTACATGGGGGAGTTACTGTAAACTGTACTGTGAAGCTGTACCCACAGATTAAGCAAAATTATTATGTATGTACTGCCTTTTAAAACAACTAAATAAAAACCTTTGTATATAGATCTGTGTAGCCCTATGTTATACATCTACTAATATTTCAGAAATAAATATCAGGTGGTGGTTCAATTTTGCTGTTTAATATTACTGTACCTGACTGTACACAGTTAAAACAATGACAAAGATAAGGCTCCTTTAAGAAACAATTAATTGATGATACTGAAATTGAGGATTTAAGCCTTTTAATGTCCCTTTTGTAAATTGGAACTTAACAAAGGAATACTGAATCATTGTAAGAGTCCCTGGAGAGAAATGGCGTTATCAGCAGCTGCAAGAAATAAGTGAGATAGATTCTGACTGCAGCAGGTAGCACCAGAAAAAGGTGAATGGAATTGTGTTGGAAAGAGCTGCTGTATGGGTAAGGAATGGAGGCAGCTTGCCAGATGGGATTGAGTTACAGGTGCTGTCTTCACCATCATTAACTTACTATGTGCCAATTTAAAAGTCATTTATTTTCTTTGGCCTTATCAGAAAAGTTACACTAATTTGAAAACTATCAATATATATTTGTGCTTTTGCCACTGCTGCTCTGTTGCTTTTCCTTGGTGTTCCTGTTTCCCACAGTGTATTTCTAGACATCAAGCATGTCTGTGGAAGCATTGAGATTAAATATGCTGAGCTCTTTAAGTCTCCTGAGTTAAGACAGACTTGCCCTTCCCTGTATAATTTTGAGGAGAAGGGCAAGCAGAAACTATAACTACTTCTCCTGTGGAGTTGATTATTTTATGAAAAACACTCTGTGACGGTTCTCTGTGGCCACTGGGAAATCATGAAGTAGTCTTTTTCTGTGCCATATTATATTGTTCTAGCCAGAATTAATTATCCCCAGTTTCCTTGAGTTTTTATTCATCCCACAGCAAAATGCACAGACCAGCCTTTTTGCTGCTTGCTTACTGTTATCTCCTGATTCCAATGGTAAAATAATAGGCTGTGTTTTCTTGTTGACTGAGACTCTCAGACATGAATAGCATAGCAGTGAGCTTTCAAACGTAATGGCTATGCCCATTTCTTTCTTTGTGTGAACATTTAAATGACAGGACAGTGACCTGTGGCAAAACCTTTTACATCCCCAGAGTGCATCTGGGGGCTTCTCTCTCAATGTGAGAATAATTAAACTTGGCAGAGGGAAGAGACCTACAAGCAAAGGCAAGAGGCATTCAATCCAGGTTTTGAATGCATGTAAAGTTACTGTTTCTGTCATGCTAAAGGAAACAAATGCAAGATGTCTTCAGTGGCAAAGGCATCACATTTGTTCTAAACACCAGCCTGGTTTACAGCAAAATACCTTGGTAACCTGTTGTTTCTTAACACGACTTCTTGTCATCTTTAATCTCCATTTTAGGTAGGATTAGACTGAATATACCTGCAGGAAAGTCTTATCACCAGCTAAGAAGGCAAATCTGTCCTTAATTGCAGGACAGACAGTGATTTTTATGCTGTGCTACTCATGTTCTTGAAATCATCAGAGAGATGAGTGTGAACCATCTTTTGCTACTGCCACACTAACACACTCCATTTTTTCCCAGTTAGCTTGCTTTATATATCTAATGGTCTGCCCCCCTTTTGCAGTGGTGTGAAACATTGAATGAGCTTTTATGCAACCTCATCTTCAAGTATAATTTCTGGTTTCATTTGTTCAAATCTGTTCTGGTTTCCTCCTGGAAGACATCAGCCAACTGCCTTGTCCAGCAGCTTCAAAAATTTTCTCTCTGGAATAGAGCCTAATATTTTCTCTAAAACCTTGGACTGATTGTAAGCATGGGCATCAAAATTAATTCTCTCTGCCAGCTTTTATCCCTCCATTTCATAACATGGAGGTTTAGCAAATATTGTATCAGTTTTAGCTAATTCTCTCAGAATTCTCCATAGAAGGCTTTTCCTGGTAGGGGCTTTCGAAGCACAATTTTTTTTTTATTCAACTTTTTTCCCTTTACTGGCTGTCGTAACTTTTTCTGTTTTGAAATATAGAACTAGCAAGCCTTTAATCAAGATTAATTTGGAAGTGGGTTTTGCTATGTATTGTAAAATTCAGGGTTTTTATTCTCTCCTGAACTTAATGGATGTCCTCACCGACTGTCCATTTATTCCTTCTGCCTGATCTGTCTCTTGTTTTTCTGTGTCATGCTGTTGCACATAGCAGGCAGCTTTACCAGGTCTCTCTCCTCTTACTCAACAATTACTGATGTATTTTTGAAGTCCAAATCAATGTCTACCTTACACTAATATATATTTTGAAGAAAAAGTTGCAACATTTCAAGGTCCTTGTGCTAGACTGGTTTTTATCCAGTCTAGTCAACAAGCATGTTACTGGGAGCTTCAGGGGAGTGGCTTATACAAATAGAGCCTGCTGGGTTTTGAACCCAATAAGATCACAGCACCTATGCATAGTGTTGGTATCAAACCTGAGATACACCATGGTGTTCAGGGTCTGGTTCTGTACCAGCTTTACTTCGTGCCCCTCAAAAGAGGCCACGTTACTCCTACCACAGTTTCCTACCCCTTGCTTTGCTGTGATGAATTGCTACACTCATTCCACCAAACTCTTAATCCAGCCACATACTGGGAAAACATGGTATTTTCTACTTTGCTATGGCAATGGAAGAGCTTTGCAATCATTGGTGGCTTTGTGGACAGGTGATCCTGCAAAGTCATTCAGCACTCTTTTGTGTGCTCACTTACAGAAATTGCTGACTATAAAGTGGCTCCTTTATTCTCAGAAAGTCAATAAATTATGTCATTAGCTATTAGGAACTCTCACACTCCCCATGCAGGTAGAGCAGTAGATTTTTCTTGCAAGCATCCAGCCTTTTGAAACATTTTTATCTCCTAGATAAGTGGCTTTATCACATTGCAACAGCTGCAAGATGATGAGGTCTTTTTAGTTTTGTTCAGCTGGCTTCTCCTTTTTTCTCATTTCCAGTTTAGGATTCCAGCCTCATTACAAATTGGCAGCTCTCACAGGGCAAATAACCATTTGGTAAGACTGGACACCATCAAGGCATTCAGATGGCACAGTTTTGCATCAGTTGTGAGTTTTGTAGCAATATTTGATGACAACAGGAACCTGGACTTGACCTGTGAGACTCCTTCTCAGTTTTGTGATGTTCCTATTACAAAACACACAAGCAAAAGACCAAATGGCAAAGAGAAGGAAAGGCTAATCACAAGGTACAGAAAGGGAAGTACCACAGTAAGGAGTTCTCTGGGAAGGTACAATCCCCTACCTCAACCCGAGTCCCGTGACTCGTTGTACCTCAAACCCACACCACACTACAAAACTTAATTACAACAGAGCTCAGATATTCACAACTACATGAAAAGCTGTGCAGGCCAGAACACATCTTTTTTTGTTTGTTTGTTTAGAATTAAAGTAAAATGAGGAGGCTGGATTCTCCTCCAAGAGCTGTCTGTTTTCAGTTGTTTCATTCCATAGTCAGGTATGCAGAGTTACCAGCAGCTCTGCTTTGATAAGGAGAAGAACTTTCCCTAAATATTCTTAGACAACCCTTTCCTCATATCCACCCCTTTCACCATTTCCTTTCCTTTCCTTTCCTTTCCTTTCCTTTCCTTTCCTTTCCTTTCCTTTCCTTTCCTTTCCTTTCCTTTCCTTTCCTTTCCTTTCCTTTCCTTGTACAAAAACAAACCCTGAAAACATTTCCCCCAGTCCCATGTGGCAGAGGGCAGCTGGGCTGGCTAGCAGTTGCCCACAGTGCCATGTTAGCCATGCATTCTCTTTCATTACCTTACCTAGAACAAGGAGGTTTGACCTACTGGGTTCTGCACACTCTCCTTTCCCCCAATATGCCTACTTTTCACCATTTTGATGATAGATCCCAGCTATATGGTTGACAGGATCTACTTAGCAGGAAATTTTCACTCTAGTGCAAGCTGTGGATGGTAGGAATGTGTGAATAGCCAGGAAGGATCTTTCCCAAGAGGGCATGAGGAACAAAATTACTGAGCTTGGGATCACTGCACTTCTGCTTTCCATCCCTAAGTTCTGCAGTAAGCTACATGGTATTTGTTCAACGAGCAAGCAAGAAAAGCAACAATAACAAAATCTTAACCAAGGTTTGTGGTTGCTTTCTGAGATACAGTCTAGCTTAGACATAAATACCAGTTTCATTAAATCTTTTGGTCAAGGTGATGGACATTAGCACAAGGAATATGACAGGTGATGTTTTGAGAGGAAATGGCAAAAAATGAGAGTGCTTAGGCTGAAATGTTCTATCTTTCCCTCTTTCTATAATGAAATAACTGTAATAGAGAGGGAAGCAGACAAGTGTTTCACAAATATAGAAAGCTTCAGCAGTCAATCAATTTCCCCCAGCACAATGAACACAATCTTTCCAGCTCCAGGCCTTTGCCACAAAATTAATACCTCAACTGTTCTGGGAAGCAGTAACATGCCCCCTGCCTCTCCCTGCAGGTGAAGTTTTCCTGAGCAAGCCAACCATAAACACTGTCTTTTTGCAATCCTTTGTACAGGAGTAAGTTGCAATCCTGCAATCAGGAAATGCCAAGATCAGAAGTCATTATGGTGAATTCTCTGAAGTAATGCAAAAGCACATAGGAAATAGTTTTCCATGATTTTAAAGCCTTTATGCTGGGGCTGCTAGATTCTCAGAAAGAGTAACTAGTGATTAAAATCAAATGATTGGTTATTGCTTCCTCTTCCCTTTCCCCCTCATGCCCCCCCACCTTTCTTTGCCCTCACCAAAACAAGAAAGGAAATGAAAGATATCTCTGTTTTTATGAAATAGAAATATACATTTGTTATAAATAAATCTTGGACAAAAACAGAGCAAGCACTGCCATTTATCTTTTTGACAGGTAACTTGGTAAAGTATGGGGCAGGTGGCTTCATGCAGTCCATACTGCTACAAGTGCTTGGCTGTCTGTTAAAGTAGCAGCTGTGCCACTCAGCCATGAGGAGAAGACAATTACCAGAGCCTCAGTTATGATTGTAGGTAGCAGACAGGCTTCAGCACAAGTTAAATCCCTGCTCTTTTGCTCTTGTTTACCAGAAGACACACACTGCCCCAGGTGTTTCACACAGCAAGCAGACACATCCATTATCAGCCAGAAGGAGGAAGGGTGTTCATTAATGTTGGCAGTTGCCCAGACCTTAAGAAATTTGGCTTCATTTCTTGTGCTTGCACTGACATCCTATGGGATTTTATACAAATGATTTTGTTTGTCTCATCCAGATACTTTAAAAGTCTCGATTTATTTCTGGTGCTGAAAACCTTTATGTGCTCATCCTCTGAAGAAGAATACAGAATGAAGAGCTAGGTACCAAAGTTGCACAGGGATTAAGTCTCTTGCAAGTGTTAAAGAAACAGTCATTCCTTTCGTCCAGGAGAAACAGACAGTGGTACACAAGGCTTCAGTGTTTGGAGAATTCATTTAGGAGTGACAAGTATGATTTCAATTCTTCCTTAAAACTTAGGTGTGTAGCATACCTAAAATCTAGCTGTTGTTTTAATCGAGTAATCAAGGACAATGAAAAAAAAATAAAATAATTTAATCTCTTTTTATTTGACTTGCTGCTTCAAATGAAGTACGAGCACTGCTGCACCTGCAAACCCCAAATCCTTTAGGTCCTAGTGAATGGGGGAAGGATGAGGCAAAAAGAGGAAAGGAGGGCTTTGGTTCTGCATAAGCACAGAATCCAGCCACTCATTTCCTAAGTACCATAACCACGGAGCATGTCTTCCAGGGAAGGAGCTCAATGGATACACTTCAGGAAAGCCTAGTTTTTAGATCTTCATCAGCTCAAGCACGAGAGGTGTGAGTTGTAAGGGCCAAAGAAAATGAGCCAGTTCCATGTATTCACAAAAGTATAACTGTAGGCAAGGGACCTTCACTATTAAAACTCAGATAACTATGGAATTACTCCCTAAGCATACAGGCCAGAGTTTTGAGCATCGTGGTGTTAGATTTCTGCATCTAATGGCTGTCTACAAACTGAGGTGAACAAAAAAGTTGATCTACTGGATCTGACCCTCCGTATTTCTTTTCCTACTCTTCTCATACAACAGTAGAAGTTTTAACTTTTTTTCTAAGGCTTTTTATGAGGGTAAAAGCCCAAAAAATGCTAAGTGGTCAGCTTGCATGGTAATGAGGGTTTATATGAGTATCCAAAGGGTTGCATATCCAGTGCAGGGAATGTGTGACTGGAGGATATGAAAGCACACAAATTTTAATCTGGGTGACAGTAACAGTGGATCATCAAAAGAGCCTCTGTGGGTGTTGTGGATTGTAAAGAACATAAAGATACTGACTATGGGAGTGGAAACAACAGCACAAGCCAAAACCCACAAAACAGACTGAAAGAGACCTTATTCTCTTCCAGTGCAAAAGCAGACACCCCACTAATATGAGCAGGTAGGGGTCAAAAATGAACTCCACTCCTGCATCAGCTCATGCCTAGGGGCATTCTCCCCCACCTTACACTATGTAAGGGGTACAACCTTCACCCTGTGCCACGTGTGTCCTCCTGATGTAGAGTCACTCCCTGGCTCCTGCACAGTGATGCAGCCTGGCTCCAGTTCCTCACAGTCTGGGAAGGTGCAAGTTTTTGCTGTCATAAGATAGACTTGTAAGGAGACAACTAAGAGTGTAAAACTAAGTCAGTTTTTATTGCCTGGGTATTTCTGGTTGTGCTTGCTTTGGTTGCTAGCATGTGCTGGGGACCATGATCTTAGATCATTGCAGCTGTTGTAACCAGCCCATGATAAAATCACACCTTCAGTTTGCTGTGTGAACTTATCCTGAGGGCTGTGTTTGTGCTGCACACTGGGGATGGAGTGAAGGCAATGAGCCAGCTTGACAGAAAAGGTGGGGCAAGTTAGCAGATGTGAAACTCCACGCTACTGTGGCTTATTCAGAAGCCCAGGTGTTCACAGGTAACATGATTGTGCTGAGCAGACACATGAGTATAGGAAAGAGTAATATTTTTCAAGGAAACTTACTTGGCAGAAGATGTTAACAAAAATAATCAATTTTCTAGTCAATCAGAACTGATGCCATTGACTCCCTGTGCCTTGTTGATACTTAAAATATTGCTGACTGCTGCTGTGTTGATACAAGTGATGCAAATCCCCACACTTTCTGGCAGTGAATAACACAAGAAAACAGAGGCTCCAGGGCCATACAGTCTATTGTATCAGGAAATGTTTTCAGAACAAAAAGTGACTGGGTCATGCATAAGCACTGAGACAGCAGTTATTCTGGCAGCTGAATAGTCTGTCAGTAGAGGCAGGTCAGTTCATCTCCCTTGACACTGAGTACTTCTTTCCTTTTTAATTGGCTGCTTTGACTTGCTGGTTTTGGTCCCTGGGTCAGGGGTTGTTTTTTAGTTTGGTGAGTTTTTTTCATTTTGTTTTGTTTTGTCTTGATTTTGTAAGGAAAAATAAAATAAAATAAAAGTATAGCAAAAGGGACCCCAGGGATCTGTGGACAAAAATGCCTCTCCATTGGAAATGTCTGATTTTTCAGTAACCTTGGCATATGTCATATGAATTGGCTAGGAGATAAACCCCAATCCAGGCACAGGTCACTGTTATTGAAACAACACATCTAGCTTTCAAAATACAGGAAATTTTAAAGAAAGCACAGATGTCTTGGGGGGTGGGGGTGCATTAATGCATGGAATCCCACTTCCCTATCAGCTTCAGGGACTTTCCCCTCTGCAGCCTAAATCAGGAAAACGAGAACATTCCTGAGTTAAAAAGAACATGTCCCTCACTCCAACCCACCCACCAAAAGTCTTTAAACAAAACAAAACAAGTGATTCATGGTGATATGAACTCCTCTGACACATGCACAGCCAAGACTAATATTATGGTACAGTGTGTTATGCTTGATTAAACAAAATGTTTTGGTACTCACATGTAACAAGATTTTGCATAAAGTGATTGTGTCAAGCTCCACATTTGAGTCAGGAAACTTTAATTCATTACAAGGCTGAATGTTCATGGTTTGTTTTCTTCTTTCACTCCCTTGCTTTTCTGTCAAGAAGCAGCTGACACCATCATAACTTCTGAATGTCCATGACATGTACAGACTATCTTGGTCAATCTGCAGGGCATGCAGCAAGTAAGGAAGAGCTCACTGGGAAGGTGCAAGGACAGTGCTGTGGCTCAGCAGAGAGCTTGAGGGTGGTTTCACTGTTTCTGTGGTGTGCATCAGGTGCTTGGAGTATGGGGAGAGAGCACTGAAATGCGTGAGTGGCTCTGAACTGGATTAGTCAGGTTCAGGTAAGCTCACTCGCCTGGCTTCAGTGCCTGTTCTGTGGGAAGCAAGTCCAGAGTGAGGAGGATGAAGCAGAATAAGCACGGGTAAGGAGTGGGCTCTGAGCTAGGAGGGACAGTCCTGGCACTGTAGTTGGAGATGGCTGAGCACACGGTGGCAGTAACATGGATCTGTCTCAGACAGGAGCAGAACACCACTGGTCTTTTTCACACAAGCCTCATCTAGAGGAAGGTTGGTAACCACTGAGACAGACCAGACAGTTTTCCTTACTCACCCAACACAATCATCTTGTAGACAGCATGCAGTAGGCAGTGGTCACTTGGAGGGACAGGGCAACCAGATGCTGCAACTTCTAGATGCAGAATTGCACAGAGAGATGGATTTTTTAGCAAGTCATTAGGTGAGACCTGAGAGGACACTACTCCACCTCTGGGACTGGCTGAAGTGAGTGTGATCCTATGAGTGTGATCATCAGCTGAAAAACCAGCTGTTGCAGGAATTCTTCCATGAAATAACTGATGATGAGTTCAACTTCCCAGGAGGGTTATGAAGCCTGATTAGCATAAATAAAGATCAAGATTTTCATTGGACTGTTTCACCAATGTTGAACTTTCTTATGCTTTAAATCTTCTTAATTTTTAAAGATCTGCATCCTGAAGTATATAAATAGTTGGTAAGATACTGTATGAGTTCAACCTGCTTATAAATAATATTTAAGCTATGTCACATGCTATGCCTGTACATCTTGATCAAACTGTAAGAAAGGCAGAGAGTGCAAGATCAGAAGGAACAGGAAACTTCTCGTGTGGCTGGACTCATGCAAACATCTTCCTATTATCATGTTTGTATGACCAGTCATGTTGTGGCTATCAGACAGGAAGGATGCTCATGTCATTCTGCACACTGCAGGTCACCAGCTGTAGCGAGGGTACTGCAGTTTCAGGAAAAAATATGCACCAGGACTTTAAGCCAGTTATCCAAGCCTCTGCTCCTCTTATTGCATTTTTGCCATATCTCAGCCAAGATAAGTTTTATTTTAACTACAGTCTTCTGTAACCCTAATTTATTACTTCAGGCTTTTAACACTAAGATGTTCAAAAGCACCTTCCCATTGCCTCTTTAAAAAGTTCCCCATTATGATTTGTTTTTTAATGCTTCTGTCAATGTAAAGTCCTGGTTCACTGAAGATCCAAGTAGCATTTAAAAGACAGGCACTTTATCAAAAAGTTTGCAGGCATGTTGAGTTAGAGCAGTGTCTTGGAAAGGAGAAACCTTGTCTCATTTGTGTGACAGTGAAGGCAAGGATAAAATAGCTAAATTTCCCACTGAGTTGTTTTTATTGCAGAAAATATACTTGCTGTCCTTGAATAACAATTTGGGACTGCAAGCAGTGCATAAAAATTAAGAATTTAAGAGCAATCCTGCTTTTAGTAAGAAAGATTCACTCAGCATGAACAACCTATAAAGTTTGCATAGGTAATACAAGGAGTTATTCAGAAGTAGAGCAAAAGAGCTCCCTTGCAGCACCTATATTGAGGCATTTTTTACTTCAACACTGCAGGTGGTTGTGTTGCTAAAATCCATGCTTAGGCCTCCCACCTTCTCACCTGCACTGTACGATCATCAAAGTTCATCACAGCTATGCTGCACCTTGGCTACAGCTTTCTGAGAAGAGGGCATGGTGCAAGAGAACAATTTATAAGCATTATTCCAGCAGCCCGTCTTGTTTTCTTTGTCTTGCTCCACTCTCTAGTAAAGATTCATCAGTGTTTGTCACAAGTCCTTCATGCTGAAGGCCAGAGAGAGCCTGGACACAGGATTCTGCCCATTGCCCAACACTGAACTGGTATCTGTACAAGTTTCACTCTGTTTTCAGAGTGCTTTTCTGCTGCTAGGGGTGAAGGGGACGTGTCACATATACAACAGAATTGAAAAAAAAAAGGATAAAGTCTCCATTATTCCTCTTCTTTCCCTCCCTACAAATTGAGCTAGTTTACATCAATGAAACAAAAGTGGTATGCTTACAGAAAATGCATAAAATTGAAGCGTAGGAGAAACAATTTTACAATCATAGCTAGATTTCATCACAGCCCCAGGCAAGATAACTCATCAGTAATATTAGACTGTATTTGGATATGACATACACCAGTGGCACTCTTCTCTTCACCATTGCTGCTTGTCTGTGTTCTCTGTTCTCCATGGGAAGCAGTAGCAGTGCAACTGCTGTGATGCTCTAAAGGTGTAAGAGTTGAGGTTTATGGGGAGAGGAATCAGCCTATATTAAGTCTGTTTATGTAACTGGAACAAGACATATGCTTTCAACTTCATAAGTTCTTGACTTTCACAGATTTGGGCATTTTAAATCAAGAGTCGATCTTAAATTCTGTCTTACTGATTATGGACTCCAAAATTCCTCTTAGTTAAGCTGTGCGAATCCATTTACTTTTGATAATGTCGAAAGCCAGTGGTCAAAAATTTGTGGTACTGGAGCTTATTTTGAATGTCCCATAGTGCAGTTTGGGACAATGCTGGGAAACGTTGCACTTTGAAAATTCATCTGTGGAAGGCAAAAGTTTCTAGTTTCTTCTGAATTCAGTGGAATCCATTGAATTTAGAGGACACAGACAGTTTTTGCCCTTCAGAGGCAAGGTACTGACAAATGGCTGATTGGTACAGTCTTGGCTCTCTGTAAGGCAGCATCCCTCAGCAACCACTGAGCTTGTGCAGGAGTGGCTCTTAACCTATCAGCTGAGGAAGACAATACAGCTTGGCATGTTCTCTTAAAAAAGTTGCTTTTCCAGAGTTAAATCCATTTATTTGGGCTCAAACACAGTTTTTAATTGAAGCTGTTAAAGCTCCAGACTGAACAGGGCTTTTAAATTTTCATGCATCTCCTATGAATCACATCATATCCAGAGATCTGTGTTGTATCAAGTTGCCTTTTTACAGCTCTAGGCAAAAAACTTAAGAGCAAAGCATTTTTAAGAGGCTGAATGAAAGAAAGGAAACACAAAAAGGTTTGTTTGGCTCATGGCCAGACCAAGGTTACAATCTGGAGAATATTCTGAAACACTAATCACAAAATATGAAGACTTGTCATGTCATCAGTTATTTTTAGCAGAGTGAAGAAGAATTAATTCAGTTTTCATAAAGATGTGAGATTAAAGATGCAGCCTTAAAATTAACTTTGATTTACGTTTGTTCCTCAAATTGTTGGCATCAAACACAGGGATTTGCATTTTATATAACCCTTGTAGATGCCTGCTTTCTGTATACAAATTCAAAATTTTTTATTCAAAATTCAAAAATTCAAAAGTTTTCATATGTAGTAAAACCAGTAATATTGAATAAACAGCTGTGTAGTTAAAATCTAGGATGAAATGGAAGACTTGGAATAACTTGGGAAAACACCACAGTTCTACACATTTTTAAAGGCCTTGCATTTCTATATCTGAAGTCTGAGCTTGCCTGATATTTTCACAAAATTTCAGAGAGCTGGTATCCACTGGTCTATGCATTACGCCTTGCTAGGCTGTCATACATAATTGCATCTCTGGCCTCTGGCCCTACAAAAACCTGGTGAGGGACTTCTTAGGAGGTCAGGTAGTGATAGGACTAGGGGGAATGGATTCTAACTAGAGGAGGGTAGATTTAGATTAGATGTGAGGAAGAAGGTCTTCACCATGAGGGAGGTGAGACACTGGAAGAGGTTGGCCAGAGACGTGGTGGAAGCTCCATCCCTGGAAGTTTTTAAGGCCAGGCTGGACAGGGCTCTGAGCAACCTGATCTAGTGGGAGGTGTCCCTGCCCATGGCAGCGGGGTTGGAACTGGATGATCTTAAAGGTCCCTTCCAACCCTGAAAATTCTATGACTCTAATTTAGAAGATGTCTTTATTCTTTTTAAACGCTGTAGTTCTTAATTTTGCACATGCTTTAGACCCTAATGGATCTTAAGTAATGATGGTTTTCATGAAGATGTTGATGTGCTTATGTGAAGAACCATAAGCACATGAAGTAATGTCCTCAAAACCATTTTGCTGTGAGACACAGACTCAGCCTCACTGCACTCCCATGCACGTGGGAGGCAAATAGTGATGGCAATGAGAGCCACTCAGTTATGCCAGCTCCTGGCAAGGGGGGAATGACAGTCTGTCAATTGGTTATAGAGTTGTAGTCCACAATTTCTTTTGCTGCCTCATGCTGTAGCAAATCTCCAGTGTTAAAAGTTACTCCTGTCTTTCATTGAACTTCGTGTAGTCAGCTTGCTGCAGAGGAAAGCTGCTGCTGCTATGCAGTCCCAGTATGATTTCAAACTGGTTTGTTTCTGACAGGTCATACCACACTGTACAGGATGTTTAATTTTATCAAAATCGATTTTTCTCCTTTAAAAAAAACCTAAAGCAAAACTGATGAAGGACTGAAAATCATTTCAGACAAAATAATTGTTCTGTAAAATCAAGGATATATTTTGGACACAAACAGTGACTCCTGATTACTCTTCTTACAGCTGAATGTGGCCAGTGTGCTAGTGGAAGGGCTGGGCAGCCACTCCTGCACACATGACTGGATGCATTTGTTGGTGAGTACTAACAGGAAAGAGGAGGGAGAGGAACGGGCGTGTACAGTTTTCTCAGTTTGGAAAATCAAACTGCTTAACACCGCAGTACTCAAGAAATAAATCTTGGTGTGTGCACAAAAAAATCTACAGGCCCTATTGGCACAACAAGGGCCATATCCTCCTCTCCTTTCCTCGTACAAACTGAGAATAATTAGACAGAAATTTATGTTGCTGAAGTAGGGAGGAGAGTCTGATCTGAGGTTTTGTTTTTCTCTTTTTTAAATTACGCTTGTGCAGCAATTTATCACTTGCATGGGATGCAAGATGTCCCCTTGGAAAAGCCCTAAGTGCTGTTGGCAGAAATACACCAGTTTAATTAAGCTCTTAAAAGAGAATGCTGCTTTTAATGCAGAAGGGCTACTTCCAGGGATAGGTACAGCAGAAACAGCTTCCTCTAGCAGAAATTAAATAGCTGGGGGGAAAGGAGCCAGTCGCTTGACACAGTGCAAATGAGGATTAAATAGCAACCCAAAGGAAGCATAAGGAACAGATCAGCAAGGGGGAAGATGAAGACCAAGAAAACAGAGTGTAAGTTCTGAAGAAAATGACTTCTCATGCAAGAGTCACGAAAATTCTAGACTAACTGTCTGACAATACTTTACTGTGCAAAGAAGAAGTGGTCACTGTGTTAAATTATGATTTGGAAGCTGGAAGGTGAAAAGTGCTAGCTTAAAATGCATTCCACCTCATTAAAAAGTCTGAGCGCTCAAAAATAAGGTATTTTTAAAGACTAGACTGTAAATGAACATGATGGAATTATGTATGACAAAAAGTTCAGAAGAAATGAGAAAAACAAAAAGTTAACACCCAAAGAATTTCCTTATGATTCTTAAAGCAGTTCTTCAGACTGAATGCATGAGAAACATCAGAGAAATTGGTGAAACACTTCCAGTGCTTAACATTAGATTTCTGCCATTTGCAGTGAATGATCACGTGGGTATAATAAAAATCCCCTTGAATAAGAGAAAAAAGATCAAACCAAAGAAGTGAGTAAGGCAAACATATATTGAAAGGATAAAGGGGAAAAAAACCAGCTCTGCAATTTAATATTAGAAAGAGGATGCATTAAAAAGAAGCTGGTCAGAGGGAAAAGGGACTGAAGAGCATGTTGGAAAAAAATGACAGTTCTGATATATAGCTGGTAATGAGATATCCTGGGTGTCTGTGGCATGCATCAGGGATGTGGAGAGGTCAGAAGCCTGCTCAGATTAGTGAAAGATCAAAGACTTTTGAAAGTTGCACAAAACCATATTTTCCTTTTAATGAGGTTTGGGGTGCCTCTCAGAAATCTCATGTATACAACTGGTGTTTAAAGGAGAGAAATAGAATGAAAACACTGAGAAGGAGGAAGAATACAAACAGGGGAAAGTGAGCTATTTTAAACTCTTTTTCCCCTAGTGTCAAAATGATGAAATGTAATTAATATTAATCGTTGGTGACTCAGAAACTGCCTGTAGCAGCAGTTCTGGGTACATATGCCACTTGCACAGCTGCTGTTGGTTTTCCAGGTGCACAGCATTGCACCAAGCATTGCAAATCACCCAGAAGAGAAAAGATACCACTGGGCATTACTATGATGTGGGAACGGAAGAGAGGCAATGGTTATAGCAAATGCATTTAAATAGGTGTCTATCACAGCAATGCTTGAAATGGTTAGGAATTAGGAAAGGCATTCATCAAGTTGGTGCAGCAGTCACTAACACATATGGCCATGTTTAAGAGCACTGTCATAGACAGAATATCAAAATTCCCAAGATGTGACAGTTTATGAAAGCTCATTATCCATGTCACCTGCTTGTGACCTCATGAATAACCCTGGAAAACCTGCGTCCTGGAAAGCTGGAGGCAGGAAAAGCAGATCCTGCAGGCTGATATATTTCTGCCAATCCATTTTCATGACAAAGTTGCCACTCTTCTGCCCAGCCATGGTAAGGCACTGCATGTCACCATCTCCCAGTCCATTTGTCCTATCAAATTGGCTTTTCTCCCTCTGGCTGTTCTGTCTTTCACTGGCTTTAATCCCTCCATCTGATTAGTTAGGAGAAACAGTCTTAATCTGATAAGAGCAGGATGATGTAGCACTGCAAAGATAGGAAGATCTAATTAGTGGATATTTTTAATTTATTTACTTATGTAAGTTCTTTTCAGCAGAATACAGTGGAGTTTGTTTCCAAAAAACTAAAAAGTTGTCATAAAAGTATGCTAGATTTAAGACCACTTTATGAAATACTGGTATTCTGCAGCAAGATGAGGTTTCTCCAAATTCATTTTGGAACCATGTTTTAATGCTGGTGTTCTTAATGGACTTAGCCCGTCCTTGGGATGTCTCTTCTTGGCTCAATTTGCCCAGCCTAGGAAAATCTATACATTCAAAAAAACCACCAAACAAACAAACAAACAAACAAAAACAAAAAACCAAAAAAAACCCCTGGTAAATGTTCCCTTATTAGAAAGAGTAGCTGCCCTCCAAAGAAATTTCCTTGCCTTTATTTCCACAATGATCTGTCTGAAGTAACTTGACGATTTTAAAGCTTAAATTCATAAAGTATCAACTGTTTGTGTTAAATAGAAGTGATTTATGCAGGACTTGTCATTTTAGCCACTGGTCCCTGTAGATTAGCTGGTTCCCTCAGATTAGCTGGGAATTTGGGAACCTATATCTTTAAATTGTCTAAGTAAGGTTGTTAGACACCTTGTAAGACATGAAAATGGGTGTTTAGTAAACCTTCCATTTGTACTGAATTGGGAAACCATACTTGTCCACACTGGGGAGCACACATCTGGCACAGTCAGGAAGAGGAAAAGCACCTCTGCATCAGATCATGGCAGTGAGCCTCCAGCCAGCCTCCCAGGAGCACAAAATCCCACCAGAGGTCTGGCTGGGACCTTCTCTCCTGCTGTACCCCTTGGTCAGTGACTCCAGGTGACCACTCAGAGATGTTTGGCTGCTCTGATTCACAGAGGGTCCTACAGGGCAGGGAAGCTGTGGTGGGGACAGGTACAGAGAGGCAGCTTATCCAGACTATGGCATGCCTGAGGCAGAACTCAAGGGATGGAGTCAGCAGCAGGATTCACTTGGGTGCAAGCTGCCAAGTGGCTGTTGCATCAAGACCACTGCCACGAACCTCGGTCAGACTGGAATTTGCGGAGGACTTTCAAGAGTCTTTAGCTGCTTTGATTTTAAGTTGAACATATTAAATATAATATAAAATAAATATATGTCTGGCTCGGAGGCTTATGCCACAGAATCTTCACAGAGGTAAAATTCTATTGCCTGCAACAACACACACACAGAAGTACAAACAAACAGCACATACAGAAACCAGGCAGAGTTAAACCAATCCTTCCTCATAATAAGCCATGATATCACAGAATGGTTTGGATTAGAAGGCACCTTCATCCTGTGGAAGCTGAAAGGGGAATTAATCCAGCGTGCTGCCTCGGTAATAAGAGTTACCTAAGAAAATGATGAACATAATAATTATAGTGAGAAATTAGCTCAGACCTTTTTTTTTTTCCCTCAGGAAAATGAAATGGTCAATATGATTCAGGCCTCTAACTAAAGGATATGTCTGGCAGTATAAAATGTGGAAGAACAATTTTTTATCATGGGCATTGGGATTTTAGCTGCAGCAAATTATTATCAACAGCTAAATGACAAGAAGATCTTAAAATCTGAAATTTCAAAAATAAGCAATGTAAATCTATCATGATCAAATGGACAGGGCAGGAGAGGTGGACAGTCATTGAATTTAAACAGTTTGATTGTAAACTACAATGGTCTTTTTGGAAGTTTCTGACTAACAGTGGATTCCACTGTAACCTCTTGTTAATAAGAATTTAAGACATTGCCTCCCCTCCCACATAAATAAGATTGTTTTACACAGAGTATATGAGCAATACAAACTATTATGTATATGGTCTCATACACATGATCATGTTTATAACCTCAAAAAATGTTAACGATTTCATTGAAGTTTCCTTCTTGAATATCTGCTTTTCACTGACATTTGAATTACAAAACTTCATACAGCACAACTAACTCATTCCTCACAGCTGCACCTTGCTTTGCTGCAGAGCAGTGCCCATTCCTCTACACCACCTTGCAGCTGTGAGCTCTGAGTCGGTCCAGCTGAGTCCCATAACTCCACTGACACTGTTGTTCACCTTTGGGCAAACCCATGTGGTGCTGAGCGCTACACACAGCCTCTCCAGGGTGTTTGAAGCACCTCTGTGCTTTCTGAGCTTGGCAGTGATATGTGAGCAGCCTTTCATGTCTCTTACACCTGGCAGGAGGTCCCTTCAAGCAAGTTTTCTTCCCTCCTGGTCTTTTCTCTCCAGGTTCTTGCCTTTGCACCCTGGTGCTGATGTTTTGGATGATGGTCACTCGTGTGTGGGCAGATAGCATTAACACATCTATCAACTGTTTCACTACTACACCTGGAGAACTGGAGTTCTCTACCTCATTATGGACCTCCTGACAGCAATACCCCCCCAAACATAACACCGCCACATATTTAAAGTAACCCTCTTCCCCATGCCCCCTTTCCACACATCACCTTTTTGTCCCACAAATATCCCTATAGGATGTTCTCTGCTTGGCTGAGAAACACGGAGGAAGTTTTACTGCAGGCTTACACTGAAAGGTTTTCCCAGAGAGTGACTACCTTTGCCAGGTAAGGCAAGATAACAACTGAAGTGACAGTAACTGATCCTGACAAGGGATCGTGTTATGTGGCTGTCATCAGGGTTGTGCTGTTTGGGAGACTGAACTCCTGGCATGGGAGGAAAGGAGTCAAAATGGGATGCTGAGGATCCCGTTTGGGGCTGTTAGACTACCCAGGACCATGCTTGGTCCTGTCACAGAGCACTGGGACCTTCAGATCTGAGACTTTCTGCCTTCTTCCTTGTCTCAGGTCTCTGGTGGTATGTCAACCATGGGAATATTTGTAATAGCCTCTACACAGTCTACTTGTGTGAATGTTGGTAGGCAACAGCAGGCAGTTACCAGAGAATCATGAGCTTTTCTCGATGCATCTGGGCAAGCTGGCACTTTCAGTGTTTGCACAAGCTGCAGTGATGTTTTTCAGCAGGTCTCAGTATGTCTCTTTCCAAAAATTGATGTGCAAAGATCATACCTACCCCAGATAGACTTAGAATGATGGAGATAACACCTGCTCCTTGGGTGGATCATTCCAGGAGTTAATTATGCTCACTTATTTCTGTTCTGGTTTTATTTGAATTAGCTTCAAGCTGAAGAATCTTCATTTTTGTTCAGCCTTGACTACTAGAAATCTTCTAAACAGATACTGCAGTTGAACCAACAATGAGCACTCTCATTTACAAACTAGTCTGAGATTCTTCTGTTATTAGGTTCCCTGGGCTGCAAATCATTCTTCTAAATCCTGTTGGAGTCCTTTCACGTTTTTCAGAGCTCTTCAAAGTTCATGGTGGGTGGCATTCCAGGTACAGCCAGACAGTCTTCATCTCAACTGTGGTGCAGGAATGCTATGGGGCATGCTGTGCATTCTTTGTCTTCTAACCATGTAATAAACTAAAGCCATGCTGGCCATGAGTTTGTGGTTACATAAAGCCCCAAGTAACAGAAATGGTATCATCACTGATTCTTTAGACTTCAGTGCTCTACAAGACTCGCCATGTTTCCCTGAAAGGCGACATGGATCTTTTCCATTTTAATTAAATAAAAGGTTCAATTCATCTCTGAAAGAAGAGTTATAAGAAATCTACCTTTCTTAATTTTAATTCCAAGCCCAGATACCTTGGGTTGCATTAATTTGGCTTTGTATTCACTAAAGTAATTTCAGTTTGTTTTGGAAGTGGTTTCTTTGGTCTCCGTTTATGTCGCTGTATTTATACACACAACATTTTCTGCAAGAGTGATGTATTTATCTGATGAAGAAACCAGAACAGGTATTTCCAGCCTGAGAGGTTTCACTGGTTGAACCCCCAAGGGCATTTTACTCTGTTATTGTGGATTGAATTTCTGACTGTTTTTATTGCAATTGAATCAGAATTGTAATGCCAGGGATAAATTTGTCCTAGCTTGTTTACTGGCTTATTTGAATGATTACACAATTGTTACACTCTAGGAAATAATTCTGCTGTTCAAATCATAAGGCTAATCAGAATTTTCTCCTTGGAAATAAAAGATTATGGGTAAACAGGATAGATGAGAACAAGTGTGTATTATCTCACGAAAGCAATCAACAAACTCTAATCCCTTTAAGTGCTCAGTTTTGATGTGGAATAGCATTATGCATGGTATAGAGTTAGAAATCAAATAGACAGAACACAGAGGGATTGGTCTGTACAACTAGAGTGGTGGACAAAGCAATTAGACACTTAATTCTCTAGCTTGCATGTTTCTGTAAGGAACGCTCCTTCTTCCTGTTATTCACATGCTGGATTACTGTTTGCACAGCTCTGTGATTTTTCAGTTACTACTGCAAGAGATAGAGTAATTATATTTGTTTTGGAAGTACTGTTATTATGTCAACACTGGTATTTCTGTTATTTAATTATAATTTTTAATCACTCTATGTGAACCTTGCTTTTTTTTTATTATTATTTTTTTATTTTTATTTTTTTTTATTTTTTTTTAGTTTGTGCAAATGATTTCTCCTATTACCATAAGCATTTACTTCGCTTGAAAAATGCCCAGGAAAGGACATCAGGCTGTGCTTGGCTCCATTAGATTACATTCAATAACGTGAAGGAGACCTGCCTGGAGATCTTTAGTACATCATTCATACAATGTCTGCTGACCTTTCTCATGGTTGCCCAGCAACAAAGTGTCCAAACCTGTCTGTTTTAATGAATGACTTGGGAAGCAGGGTGTTATAAATAACACAAAGATACTGGACTTCAAAAGTAAGGTCTTGACATCTCTTGTCTTCAACACATTGAGATGAATTCTAACCTGCAAAAATTCTCCTTTCGTAATATTTAAATAAATGCCTTGTAATTCTATTGAAATATAAACTGCTAGTTAAATGCCCCTACATGAAGTAAGTTCAGATCATCATCAACCTCTAGGTGATGTATGTTCTACCTGAATAAGTTGAGAAAAAAAAGGCTTTGCCAGACACACGTTCTCACCTTAAAAATTGTACAAACAAAATGATCTTAATGTGGGCTTGTGTATAATGTGGGCTTCTGTATAGTGTGGGAATGCCAAGACGTCTGGTAGGAGGCCACCAAAGGTGGAAAGCTGCCGTATGGAATCCTATGGGCAATCCTGTGTGAGTGTGGAGAGGACATGAAAAAGTGGGATCAGAAACCTACTGCTGTCCTACGGGACCAAGTATTTAAGCTGCTGAGTAAGACGAATGCAAAAGGAGGTCCTTCTAAAAAGAAGTCTGCTCAAGTCTCCAGTGTGCAGTTACCCAATCCAAATATGCTGGTGACTCAAGATCCCTGTACATCAGGTGTGAGTACTGGAGATGCAAACCCCAGTAATGCATGTCCTGACAATGCTGTATGTGCTCAAGCTTAGAGGTGCCCTGCCTCCAGCCAGGTGGAGGAGAGAGACAACCGAATTTATCGGATTGTGTGGATTCGATGGCCTGGCACATTAGAGCCACAAAAGTATAAAGCTTTGGTGGACACTGGTGCACAGTGCACCCTAATGCCATCGAATCAGAAAGGGACAGAATCCGTCACTATTTCTGGAGTGACAGGGGGATCTAAAGAACTGAGTATTGTGAAGGCTGATGTGAACCTCAATGGAATAAAGTGGCATAAACACCCTATAGTGACTGGTCCAGATGCTCTGTGCATCCTTGGCATAGACTACCTCAAGGGAGGTGACTTCAAGGACCCGAGAGAGTACTGGTGGTCCTTTGGTATTGCAGCCATAAAGACTGAGAATGAAGGATGGCTGCATGCCTTGGTTTGGTCAGGATAAAGGTGATTTTCTGGTCTGTACTTTTGCTTTCAGCTAAGTTTCTTGTAAGTAGTTGCACTTGCTGAAATTAACAGCAAGTTTCTCAGACAGTTTCTGCTTCTGGGACTGATAACACTGGATGTTTATAGTTACTGCCAGAGACTGGTGTGCAGACCCCAGGACACTGCTCAGCTCTGAGGAACATTTTACCCTCCAGAAGGAGTAAAGAGGTCCCACCTGAACCCCTCCTTCGGGGACGCCCGAGACAAGATAGACGCCAGAACTGACCAAACAGAGTATTCCCTCCCATACATGTCATACTCAGTATAAATTTGAGGGATCACGAGGGTCAGACCCCTTCTCCTTCTTCCTGCTCTTCCTGCCCTTCCTTCGCCTGTTCCCTGTTTACTTCGGCATCCTGGGAGGATTCTGTCTGTTCCTCTGCCTGTGGTCCTGATCCGTGCCAGCCTGAATCTGTGTGCTCCTGCCTCCAGCTCCCGACTGCTGCCAACTCCAGGAGTCCAGCCTGGACTTTCCCAGGGCTGCCCTGCAGCCTCGGTGGTGATGTGAGTGTTACTGGGGTAAAGGAGGGAGGAACGTGGTATCAGTCTTTCCCGTATATTTATATATTTGCATATATTTAGTAATTTTTCCTATTTACCATTACTGTTTCATTAAAGCTGTGTAGTTTAGTTTCCAACCCATAAGCAGTCTCTCTCCCTTATTCTCTCTCCTTTCCTTATCAGGGAGGAGAGGGGGATTAATAGAGAGCATCTGTTATTTGGTTTAATTGCCAGGCCAGTGTTAAACCATGACAGATTTATTTTCATTTTTTCAATCCTTCGCCACACCGGGTTTATATAACCTAAGTGGTCCTCAGCCCTACAGTGCTATATAAGCTGTCTCAGTAAAAAGTAAAAACAACTACTCAGGTGTGTTATTCAGAGTATAGCTCTTAACTGAGCTGTAAAATAGCTTCTAGGGAAGCCCTGCCATTTAAAAATAGGCCACGATAATGTGGTTGCGATTGTGTTTCAAATATTTTTCCAGAAATGTTTATTGGACCTGGATAAGGCTGGGGAGGAGAGAGGGGTTTATCAGCACTTGACACACAACAGCCGTCTCATTTAGGTGAAGGCAAAGGCAAGTAGAAATATTTCAGTGTGTTTCCAAGAAACGAGCTTCCTTGTGAAATTTATTGCCCATGAAAATAATGGATTCTAGAATTAACCTGTCACACAGAGAAAGAGATAATACGGCCTTGTGGTCTCAGCTCAATGGCCATGGTCAGGCTGGAGGTTACTGGCACCATGGATGATGCCGAGGTGTAAGCATCTTCATTAAATAATTGCAGCAGAAATCTCCCAATTATTTTTTTGCCTTTTACACAGTGCAAAACACACAAATTAATGTCTGTAAGGTTTTGTTTGTTTGTTTGTTTAGTTTTTGGTGGGGTTTTGTGTTTTTTGTTTGGTTGGTTTTTAATCAGTTTAAAACCCCCCCAGGGGTGGCACTACTCCCTGAGCAGAGTTCTATGCCCTCGGGCTGTCTCTGGAGAGGGGCCCTGTGGAAAGTCATCGGGAAGATGCTGATGCCGTGGCCTTCCTCCGTGGCTCCGGAGTGTTTCCTCACGGCCTCTTCGGGGCTGTTCTGGGAGCCGCAGCCACGCTCGCCCGGCAGGCTGGCGCTCTGATGGGTGTGTAGGTGTTATTTTAGACGAAATCGGGAGAAACTCAAAAGGCCAAAGCAGCCTCTCTGAGAGGCTCCAGCTAATTTACAGGCATTGTCTTCGCCTTTAAAAGGCATTAAAAATAAATGGCTTATTATCAGTTAGTGCCAGTCACGCAGATCTGTCCGACGGCGAGCACCTCGAACCCTTTTTTCCCCTTTTCTTCCTGAGCAGAGAGAGGGAGCCAGAGCCCGACACCAGCCGCCCAGCCCCGTCCCGTCCCCGCCGTGCGCGGCCCCGCCCCTAGATGGCGCCCGCCGCCAAACCGAGAGGGAGGAGGCGCGGCCGCCACTGCCCTGAGGGCTCCGGGCCTTCGGGCGGGGCGGGG
>JAAWXA010000009.1:17893675-17906814 GCA_038090715.1 Florisuga fusca
CAGAGACGCCTCCCTCTAGTTTGCGGGGCGGGGCAGACTGCGGCCGCAGCGGCAAACTAGAGGGAGGCGTCTCTGACTGACTGATTGATTGATTGATTGATTGATTGATCGATCGATCGATTGATTGATTGATCGATAGATATTTTTTTACCGAGCATTGCGGAACTTGACAAATCCAGGTGAGCGCCGGGAGATTTTTGAGGCAGCGAGTGTCAAGGCGTGGGCGGCCCGTGGCGCCTCCTCCCTCAGCCGCGGGGTGAAGGCCCCTGCGGCGGGGCGGCGGCGGGAAGGTCCTGCCGGTACCCCAGCCCCGGCCCCGGCCCCACTTCGAGCGGACCCTCTGCCCTCGGGGCTCTCTCCCTTTTTGCTTGTGCTGCCTGTTGCACCTGGAGAATTAGCGGCACCAATATTTGCTGATAAGATTAAGTCATTGCGCAGTTAAAATAAAAGCCGCCGTAGGGTTGAGTGGAGGTCGCTCTTGACCGCCAAACTGCGTTTCTAAATGCAATTCAAACACAAAAGGCAGTAAATCACCGTAATATCTTAACCTGCATTAATCAAGTTTTCGTTGTGTGTGTGACATTTTACAGAAGTCTTAAAATAATTTGGAGTTACTTTTAATTCAAGCAGTACATCCTGAGCAGTGTCTGCTTTTCAGTTTGCCAGAAGAGAGAGAATAATTGGGAATGCAAGAAGCTACTTTATCTACTGTTTTTTGAGGAAGTCCACTTGTAATATTTATCATCTTGCAGCATTTTTGCTGTCTTGTCCAGAGGGGAATTCTAGCCAGGGAGTTTGGGAATTGTGCTCAGTTTATTTTAGTGTTAGTAATATTTTTCCAAGCTGTGTGCTACACATTAGAGAAAACAGCAAAACCAAAATCAATCCCAAAGCAGTTGGAATGGGTACAAGAGGGAGAAAAACCACCACCAACTTGCTTTTGTGACCAAGGTCAGAAAGGAGAAGCTGAATGAAAATAACAGTGAAAAAATGTTCCAAAATGTAGTAGGTTTAATTTTGTTTAGCATTAAGTTAGGACTTCAGGGAACTGATGCAGCCATTGTGATAAAGTGGTTTGTTGTCAGAAATCTGAGATAAAAACTGAGTTTGTGTGTGGGGAAAAGAGACGGAGCTTTAACTGAAGAACATTTCTTATAAATAAGGAGAACTGAGCAGAAGGCAGCAAGGACATAGTTCTAGTAGTTACGCTTTTGTTGAAATACTGAGTTTTGCCTGTAAAGGCAAAGGAAAAGCATTCTAATTAATTAGATTTATTTACAGTAACTGGGTTTGGGATCAAAATAATTGCCTTGAGACTGAAGTGCAGCTGCAACACACATTCCAGATGTGAAATGTAACACTTTGTTTCAGCTGACCTTATTTTCTGATTTTAAAGGCAGAATTGCACAGGACTGGTAAGCAAATAAATTCATCCTGTCTTCAGAATTGATCCAGTGCAGAGGTGCTGTCACATTGCCCAAATAATCAGATGTATTTGAGGGACAGGTAGGGAAAGAGTTTCCTGAGGGATGAAAGGTCACCCAGAGTAAGTAAGCCACTGCAGTCTGGGAGGTATGAAACTGATACCCCTGGGGCATGTGTGCTCCCATGATCTTTGTTTTGTGATTTGAAGCTCAACTCAGCAACAAGTTACCTCACTCCTCATGTGCATCATGCTGTAATCCTCAGGCAAGGGAGTCCTCCAGGAATCCCCCACACCTGGGGAAGGCAGCCAGATGTCTGCTGCCTCCTGCTGCCCTTTTCCTACAAGGAACACACGCTTTCTGCTCGTTTTTTTTTTTTTTTTCCCTCTGATAGTACAGCCCATTTTTATACTGGGCCACTGAAAGACATCCCACGAACAGCTTAGTGAAAATGTAAAATGAACAGAACTGAAATGAAAGAATGGGTAGAAAACTTTCTACTTTGCTTAAACACCTAATGAGACCTAATGTTTGCAAGAGCATGGAAGAAGTCTTGCTATAAATCTCTGCTTTTTCAGCAGACAGTATTGACAAATGGGTATCTGTTTTTCTCTGTAATATTTAAAGGAAATTGGATATGCTGTCCCAGGCTTAATGCTTATTTCAAGCTGAGACAATCAGTCAGTCTAATTAAACTGATATGTGTAGTGCTTTTCATTTCTTTGTTACTCTTTCCTCAGCATAGCTGGGCAGAAATACCACAAATGTGATGTACATCCCCAGTGTACTGTTATTTTTCTGCCTATCAGAAATGGTTTTCTTTAATGCTCCAGCTGTCTTAGTTCTTCTGAAATGTCTCTTTAGCTCTGTTTTAGGTATCTGATTGGGGTATGATGAGTAGACCAGATTTTTAGAGGCCCAAGAGTCTGGTTCCTCAGGAAAAAACAAAACTAAACAAAAACACCACCCTCCACCCCAAAAGAAACCCCAAACCAAAAAAGCCCCCAAAACCCAAAACAACCTAGCCAAACCCAAACAAACCTTTTTTTATAAGCCTTTGTTTTGGAAGAAAAATTCAGGGTGTTTTCCATCGGAGGCAGACTGGGTTTGGTGTAGACAGAGCACAAAGCCTCCCACTGTTCATTAGGTTAGGGAGAACTGTACAAGAAACTCCCAGGTTATCTGAAATGTGCTTTTATTTCCTTCTAATTTGCGCTGTCAGATGTCAAACTTTCTTGTAACAGGAAAGGATTTATTTTGGCCTAGGTCACTGCTCTGGGTCTCCCTTCTGTGAAGTTTTCAGTGGTGTGTCAGCATCACTGAGGACTTGGAGGAGCAGGGGTTGCTATGTTCAAGCATGGACATTCATCAGTGGGTTCAACAGTAGGCATCCTGAAAGGCTGTAATGTCCAGGAGCCATTTTGAGCACCCCTCAAACTGACAAATGATTTTTCATGAAGAGGAAAAAGAATTCCTGCAAGAACTAGTCCAGGTCCCCACATTACTTACTTCAGCTTGTGCTTTCTCTGTTAATAGAATTCCAGACAAGTTTGAGATGTTCCCTTGGGTGGTTTTAACCATTAGCTTTCTGGCAGAAGCCCAGACTGGATTGTAAGGTATTGTATAGTGCTAGGAAGTGGACCAAATTTCATCCCAAGATAGACAAGGATGTTATGGAAAGGAATGGCAGTGTTTATCCTTCAGTAAACAAGCTGGTTTAATATGAAGGTTTAATTTGCTCTTTAATGTGTCAGAAACAGCTTTTTTACCATTCTGTGAGTCTGAACTCTCAAGCAAGGACATACTGGGTACGATATAGGAAATGGCACAGAAAAAGTAGCACAATGGTACAAAGATAAATATAGCCTAGCAGGAGAAAGTGTGGAGTATTATTTTTCTGTTTGAGATATGGTAATTGTCTTGGTGCATTCTTTTTTTCGGCTATAAATATTTGTATCCTTGTAAATTTAGAGATAGGAATTAATGCTCTTCATTTAGTGCTTTTGAATGCATAGGTAAAGTTATAGGTCATATGTATTCAAAATATTGGAATTAGAGTTTACTCAGCAATGACATAGGAGAGTTGGGATGGTTCTGGTGTCCTACGTGTCTCTGTCTACCCTATGTCTATAGTGCTGTGTGAGTATCTGATTTTATCAGCCAAAAAATAAAGTCAACATCAGACTAAGAACCTTCACATCACTGCACAGAGAACTTATCCCAGACACAGCGATTGTGGCACTTCAGCAGTAATGCTCAGGGAAAGCCTGAGAGAGAACAGTGAACTATGCTC
Organism: Florisuga fusca; assembly: GCA_038090715.1. Lineage (NCBI taxonomy): Eukaryota > Metazoa > Chordata > Aves > Apodiformes > Trochilidae > Florisuga > Florisuga fusca. The sequence goes on from JAAWXA010000009.1 coordinate 17,897,393, forward strand.
CCCCACTCTCTGAGTCAGAGGTTAAATTAAGACTACTGTTATTTTTTTGTTTTTAATTTTCTTAGCTTTTACCATTAAACCAGAACTCCCTGAATTTCTCTAATGACCTTTTGACTTTATGCTTTTGGCCTGCACAGCAGCCTATGACAATATAATTATGCACTATTCAAATACCCATTCTCATCTCCTAATTTGACACCTGATAATTTCAGTGGGTTCCCTGTAGTTTTTGTGCGGTGCAACGCAGAGGATAATCATTACCTCATCACCATTCATTGTTTTTAGCCTTCCACATTTGTCTTTTTCCAACCTAAAGACTTCTCATCTGTTTCATGTTCTCTGATACAGCGACTGCTGCCTTGGACCATCCTCACTGTCTTCATGTCTGCTTTTCAACTTCCACCCTCACTGCTCAGGAAAGGACCAGACTGCATGCACAATCCAGAATGGGCAAGTTTTTGTCAAATTAAAAATGAGACTAGTTTATAGCCTTATTTTGATTTCTTTCTGAACAAGTCTGATAAAATCAAAGGCTTTGAGTCATAAAGTGAGAGAAGTGTTAGTGATGTCCTTTATGTCTCGGTTGTCATGATGACATGACATGTCAGCATAAGTCATGAAGGAAATCTGAGTTCAGATCCTTTCTACCTACCTCTAAGGAAGGAAATAAACTAGTGACTGAGGTACAGGCTGTTCTGGACAATCCTGTTGTGGTTTAGCTGCTCTGGTTTTGCTTAGAGCTCTTTGAAGGCTACTGGAGTATCTTTTCACTTCCCAGGTATGAGCTTTGTAACACTTGGTTAGGAAAACAGTTCCTTGCTTATGCTTTTCTCTGCACACCTTTGACAGTGTTGTTGGCTTCCATTAGGCTTAATTAGGTGTGGATTGGTAGGCAGCTCTCTGGCTAGTGCCTCTTCTACCTGGCTCTTCCTGCTCTGGAAGTGTTCAGGAGCAACAAGCAACGCTGTTTTCTGGCTTTTTAGGCCTGGATGTTTTCAGAAGATGCACATGCTTGATCACAGTTCACCTCATCAACAAAGAGATGTTTCTGTGTTTGTGTGCCTTGATGGCCTTTGGTCACTCTAGCCAGCACTGGAAATGCTAGATCTCACAATTCCAGTTTTACTTGTATTAAGTATGATCTTTAGAAACAAACACAAATCAGTGTTTGCAGCAGGAAAAATGAGAGAGGAAAGAACTTGTTGACAGTTGCCTTTCTGCTTCACTAAAGTTTGTGTTTGCATTTAAAACTGCAACCTTGTCTGTACGCACAACCACCAGTGCAATGTCACAAGTTGTTTAGGGACAAAACCTTTGACTTGTGTGTGACTCAGGGTTCATCTGCAGTACAAGAGGAGCTATTTGAGGTTTTCACATTACCCTGACACATACCCTCTGGACACAGTGATTCATTTCAGCATCTGCCCTATAAACCCTAACTTGGCAGGTGAATCTAAATGCTGTTGCAAGGTGCATGGTACTCCTTTCCTCTCCTAAGAAAATCCATGGCAAAATATAAGGATCTAGATGGTGTATAGGAGAAGATGAGCTGGTCTGAAACCAGTGCTCCACAGAAACACCCCAAAGGCAGTATGCTGAGCTCTCAACCATTGCTTCCTATATCCTCTTCTGTTACTAGTAAAAGCCCAGGTTCTGCTAATCCATACATTTAAAACAAACTCCTTTCTTGACAGTCTGTTTCAAAAAGCAGTTGAGAAAATGAAATGAGCACTTCGGGGGTAAGATTGATAGTGCAGGCATAGCCATGGCAAAATCTAAGTGCCAGTTATGATGTTCTGTTGTTTCAGCCTTCAAAAAATATTTCCTTTAATTGCAGGTACATGCTTAGATTAATCCTGGTGAACTTTGGAGCTTGATGTCCTGTGTTAACAGGGAAAGAGCCATATCTGCAGGACAAGTCAGATTGCACATGGGTTGAATCACTCTTTGAATATGCCTGGTTTTCCCCACTGACTGTATTTTTAGCAAAGGAAGCCTGATTTCATTGCCCTGGTGAAGTGTTCATGGTCCTACTGTTGCAGTGAGCCCTGAGCTGAAACAAGCTCTGAAGTATGCACTGAATGCACCCAGAGCAATGTGACATTTAAACAGAAAAAAAAGGAAATAAAGCAGTAACCATTTTAAGATGACAGATTGATTTGCCTACCTAACATGCCAGCACTGAGTGCTATATAATAGATAAAGTTAGCAATACAGTATTGCCCAGTTGTAATGAAATTTTTCATGTGATAGTAGTTTATCTTTCCAGTGACATGGAAACAAGCCTTGAAAACCTGGCACTCAGATGAACCCCAGAGCTGGAGCAAGGGCAGGAGGCAGAGGAAAGGGCAAAGAAACAAAGCAGAAAGAAAGCAACATGGCAAGTGAAGGAAAAAAAAAACAACTTTCCACCTTTCAACAGCAATGAGCCTTTGATTCGAGTTGTTTATATCACAAATCATTCCCACAAGGACCCTACCTGAGATGTCTTTACTTTTGTCTGATTGAGCTCATGATGAACACTTACATGAGACTTTTTTTCCCCCAGAGAAACCAAGTGGAGAGCAGAATGATTTTTATTGATCCTGAAAGTAAAATCCACTGAGAGTACCTTACTCTGCATTTTATTTTATTCTGGGCAGATATATTAGTTCTTTTCCAATATTTGTTGTGAGTTTTGTCATTCAGAAAATAAAATACAGCCATTTGGCTTTATTATTGAAACTCAGGAGTTGTAATATGTGGACACGTCTTATTGGATGGAGAAAACCTGATTTTCTGTCCTTTTTTTCCCTAGTATTTTCTGGTCTGTAATTTGTTTTTGCCAAGGGCATTTAGGGCGTTTTCCTGTAGCTGTAGTCCTGGGGAAAAAAAAAAAAAAAGGATTAGTAGTAGAAGAAAGAATTTTCAGCTGCTGTGAACAAGTTAGAGAAGAGAGTAGGTGATACTTGTTTGCCTGACAGAGGTGGGTCCAAAACTGGAAATGCTACACCAGAGAGATGGCAGGAACATTGTTACTCTGAAACTTTCAGCTTGTGCATTAGAACCAACAATACTTAGGTTGTGAAAGACCTCACAGTATCAGTTTAACTGACAGTTTAAAATAGAATTTACCTGTGAGGAGGGCAGTAATGTTCTGGATCACAAGACCAGGGGTAGCTTTGCTCTGGAAAGCCTCTTTTTTCCATCACTTCACCCTGGGTCTTGCATTTAGACTCGCAGGTGATGCATTTCTGAAGGCATGAAAAATCTTGATGTAAGTAAGTCAATGAAAACAGGAACACAGGAACTATTTAAAGGATTAAAGGAGAATATAGTGAGCCTGGGAAGCAGTAGCATTTGTATTGCACACATCATTGTTTGGGATAGTTACATATAGGAGTACTTCTTTACACGAGTAATTCAGCTCCTGCCTAGTAGCAATGTAATCACCCTGCTTTCTCTTTGAAGGCTGTCTGTGGTTTCAATCAATTTACATTCTAAATAAATCTAATTTTTTAATAATTAAAAAAACCTTATCCAGGTCTTGGGAGGTCTGGAGATCTCTGCTAGGTAAGTGCTGGCTTGAGAATTGTGGACAAATGTGATGATCCAAAAAAGACCCAAACAGGTGATTTAATTCCTCTGTTGGACCCACAGAATTAGAGCAATCTGCTACAGATGGCTGTGCAGGCACCCACCCGGTCAGGCATGTTTTTTTGGGAGGACAAAACATTTGAACTGCTAGGCTGTATTCAGGCTTCTCTCAGGTATTTTTTTTTTAAATTGGTGGTGGGGCACAGCATCCTGCCATTGACTGGTAACAAGGTGTGATGGCAGCTGTAGGTTGGAGACAAGAGCTCTGCCTTCCATCTGAAGGTTGCTGAACACCTGACACAAGAGTTATTTGCTTCTCCCCTCAAAAATGCCAATAGTCCCAGTGATGAGAACTGAACATTCCAGCTCAGTGTGGGTTTGGGTGGTGGGCAGCCACGAAAGCCTGGGCATGAAATGTGTTTTCTGCATGGATTAGGGAAACACATTGAACAGGTGCCTGTCCAGTGAAGGCTCTGTATTCTGGAAGCAGGAGGTTCTGACAAAGGTAAATGTAATGTCTATGGCATGTGAATGTCAAGAATGCAAAATATCTGTGCACAAAAGCTGCAAATCTTTTTACCTAACTCGAGCCATAGGGAAACAGGTGTCTAGTCTAATACAATTCCTTATCGTATGACTGTGGATCTCTGTCACCCCATCTAAACATGCCTGTCCTCCACCCAAGTTGTAGAGGGACTGTAGAAAAGGAGGCTGGAGAGAAACTCTTAGATAGCTCAAATTAGGTGATATGAATTAGGACTACATCCCAGGAGTAAAATTAATGCTGTTATGGATAGCTTGAATTCTGATATTTCCCAAGGTTGTTGTAGCTCTTTCAAGAGATTTCTTGGCTGCATATGGAAGAGGTCCATCAATTCCCAAATTGCATGAAAAAAAATTTACACATAGGCTGCACAGAAAGCTGATCTCTCTAGAGACCAGAGAAGTGTGAAAATTATCTGTTTCTTCTACTGTAACAATTTCCAGGTGAAAAACTAAGGCACATCCACCGAGACTTGATAACCTCAATGACCCAGCAGTTCAGGCTATTCTCACTGCAATCTCTCTCTTCTTTTAACAAAGATTTTTCACATTTGTGAAGGTGTTAAAAGCATGATGTGGAATGAGCTTGTAATATAGGATTTTGAATGGTGTCTTTCATTGCCTGAGAACCTTTAAAACAGTGCCTCTGTGTCCACTTATGGCAGTTGTATTGAAGTGGAAACAATTTTATGTAAGCAAAATAGGAAAGTAAAATCTAGGCAAGAGTGCTGTTCCTGAGCCTGAATTATATTTAGCCCTAATTCCTTGCAGGACCTATTTTCACTTTGTCAATAACAGATGTGCTGTTTGTGGTGTATGACTGAACAAATCTATTTTCAAGCCTCTCCTTGGCTCCTTCACAATCTGGTGCATTCCATTGATAGTACAGTAAGGTGCTCAGCTGGGAGAGGGAATATGGAAGGTGGGAACAAATTTGACTTTATTCATTTTGGAAAAAAGAAAACAATCAGAAAAGAAATAAAAAGAAGCTTGGTTTCTTTTTCTTTACTCATTAATAAGTCACACTAGGGAATCTGGTTTTGTAACTTCTGGCTCCAGGAATGGTGATAGGAACAATCATAAGGTCTTATTAGTGGAGATTTGTCTTTTGATTACTTGCAATTACTTATTTGCATATACTGTTTAAATTATACCCATGGCAGAAGTCTTTTTGAGTAAGCACATGGGGTCTTTCTCAAGGCATTGCAACGTTTGAAATTATATACCACAAATACATGCATTAATTCTCACTTAACATAATTAGAATAAATCAAATTTCTACTCTGAAAATGAAGAAGCAGATTTTAAGTTGATAATTATATGACTCACTGACAGTATGTAGTGCTTAGAAAAATAGAAAATGTTTTTTGCCCCAGAATGTATTTTAAGAGACAGGGTTAGTTCCAAGCAATAGCTGTGCATTATCTGTCTGGGTTTAATGATTGTCCTTTCAATGCTACCTTACCTCAAGAGTAAAAACTTTCTGAAAGAGCTTTTAGGGAGTGTCACGTCTTCTGAAGCAGAGCACTGAAAGCCAGATTCCCAGGGCCTTCCAGGTGGGCACTTCAGTACTTTGGGTAAGATGAAAAAAAAAATTAAGACATAGGCTGAAGTTATGATACATATTCAAACACAATACATGAATGCTTTCTTTTTATTAAACTTTTGAATTTTAAACTTAACAGTTAGTGTTTCACCACTGACACTGATTTGCAGGTCTGGAGCTTACAAAGGGGTTCAGTATTTCCACAGGAGCTCAAAATAAAACAGTATAAATCAGTTTTACTCCATTATTTCAGCTAAAGATGTTGGTTAATGGCAGGTGATCGTGTAGCTAACCTTATTAACTCTATAAATGGAAATACATGTTTGTTCACCAGGACTAATTCCTGAGGGCAATGTGGGTGTGTCATTGATAGCAAACTCAGTGTGCCCAGGGCTGGCCTCTGGCACTGAGATCAACTGGTGTGAAACAGGCTATGTCCATACCATTAAACTCTTATCTGCCCAAACTGAGTCAGCTCACACAGTTTGCCTCTTGGAAGTGGTATGCTTATTCCTGAATTATGGCCAAAAATTGTGTGGAGGAATATTTCTTGGCCTCAGCCAGCAGTGTGGCAGGGCTGATCTGAGAATTTAGTTTGTGGGTGTTGACCTAGCCCATGGCCTCTCAGCTGCTTGCTGAGAAAGAGACTGTACAAGGCACATTCTACAGCACCTCTTGGGAAAGAACAAGGAGAAAAAGTGTGCAACTTGACCTTGCCCTGCTTCCCTACAAATATGGAGAGTTGTTCCTCAGACTCCTTTCTGACACTTGATACCATGATGGTAAAAACGTATGTGATGTGTAGGTCCTGGACAGCAGCCAAACTCCCATCCAGCTGCTTGTCCCTCACCCTCAGCAGGACAGACCATGGAGAAAATAGGAATAACAGGAACGAGTAAGCCCATGAGTCAAGATAAAGACATTTGGTGTTCCCTCAGCTATTTCTCACATTTTTGTTCCTTCCTCCTCTGCCTGTCTGGCATTTCCTCCCTTTTCTTAAATATCAGAGAACCACAGAATTGCAATGGGTGGGAAAGACCTCTAAGATCACTGTGTCCAACCATCAACATTCCCCTCCCCAGTAAAACAAATAAAATATATGTATCAGTATCTATATCAACATACCCGCTAGAGCATGTCTGGAAGTGCCTCATCTACATGTTTATAAATCCTTCCAGGGATAGTGATTCCACCACCTCCCTGGGCAGCCCATTCCAATGCCTAACTACTCTCTCAGTAAAGAAATTCTTCCTCAGATCCAGTCTAAACCTCCCCTGGGGCAACTTCAGGCCGTTTCCTCAGGTCCTGTCATTATTTACTTGAGAGAAGAGGCAAACACCCATCTCCCTACAACCTCCTTTCAGGTAGTTGTAGAGAGCAATAAGGTCTCCTCTCAGCTTCCTCCAAACTAAACATTCCCAGTTGGATCAGAGGAGCCAGCAGGGTGGCTGAGGGGCCCAGCTGTGCCCTGTTTGGGTCTGTTTGGGCTGGCTGGAGCTGGCTCTGTCTGCCAGTGGGCAGGCTCTGGCCTCTTCTCGAAGAGGCTGCCCCTGCATCATTCCCCTCATCCAAAATGTTGCTGTGGACACCCAACACAGACTCCTGGAAGGGCAATGGCAGGAAAGTGTGCCCTGGAGCACGCTGTCCAAGCTCTGAACATGCTTGGTGAGGCTATGCTAAAGTCCATGAGGTGAATCTAAGAAAACAAAGGGATCATCAGTAGGATTAAATTTGCCTTTTCTATTGGAAAGGACTTTTCCTGTCTGCTATGTTAACAATGTGCAAATGGTGATTCTCAGAAGCGTACAATCTGGTGAAACAAGGATGTTCTCTGGCCAGCAGAAGACAGTTTCCCTGTGGCACATTTCATACTCCTACTCTACACCAGAAAGGCAACAGGCTGAATGTCAACTGAAAGAAAACACCAGGCCATGAAGTGACTGTAAGGAAAGGAACCAGGAAGCACATGCTCAGTTTATTTTTTTTTTTCAGTTTACATATGGCAAACTTTTAACTAGGAGGAAATAGTGCCAAATACAAGGTTTTACGCAAATTTAACTTAACCATTGATCTCTACATCTACCAACAGCTATTTACAAGTCCCCTATGAGACAGCAAGGGTCCTTAGATCATGTGATGTGACTTCCCATGTGTCACAGACAATTAGGTATGTTGAATAAATGTAAATTTATGACCATATATTTTGTTTTCCACTAAAAGCCATGCTTAAGAAAACATTTAGACTTAATTTGAAAACTCCAGATGATGAAGATTAAATCTTTCTATTTGATAGTTTGTTTCAATGGTTAATAACCTGCTCTTTCAAACACAGTTCAATGGCCAATCTGCCTCCCTACCTGCCTCGCTCCCTCCCTTCATCCCTCTTGTTCCCTTCCTTATTTTTCTTTCTTCCACTGCTTGTTCTTGATAAGTTCCTCACTGGTGGAATTAAGAACTGTGCTACTACTCAGTAGTTTTTTTCCTCTTAAAGTGCTTATCTAACCACTGTTTGGTCTTTATTTTGGTAAGCTAGAAGAGGCTGGGCTTGTTATCTTTTATTACTCCAGATCTGCAAAAATGTAGTTGCTTCATCTTCTCCAGTTTGTCAACATACTTTTTAAAAATGGGCCCCAAACTATGCACAGTATTTGAGTCTTCACTCACCCCTTCCTATAGCACTTCATCAGTTTACTAACCCTCTTCAGTCTTCCTCTAGCTAATGTGTCAGCCTGGGTTTTGTTACTATAGTTTTGGTCTGCTCTATGCTCAGTCTTTTCTTGCATCCTTCCCCCTGTTCAGTAGTCTAGCTTTCTTTCCAAGTTTCTGTTCAAGAAGAACATCTCAGTTTCTTTGAATGGGCTTAGATTATCATGCAGAGGGTTTTGTCTGCTCTGGTCTCCATTACTGTCTTCCACTTTTCCAGTCTTTATCCCTGCAATTACAATTCACTCCTTGATCACTTGTGAAAACTGTGATCTGAGTAGTGAAAGAACTGATCAGTGAAACATTCCCACGGTCAGTGGTGGTACTCTGTTGGTGATGAAGTTTTCCACAACGAGTTAACTTTCTGCCTTATTGCATTTATGTTATATACCACCAATTTTTAGATCAGTGTAATGTTGTAGTAATTCAGCTGGTATATATAAAAGTCAAAGATAACTGTGGAGTTATGACATACTTAATCAAAGCTATAATATCATTTTAGAAGTAACTCAGATTTATTTGACAAGAGCTATTTCCCTGAAACCAGGTTGATGAGGGTTTATTACATTCCTATCCTTTAAATCTTTTTCAAGTTGAACCAATGAAAAATGTTGCTTACTGAGTCCAGAAGGAAGATAAAAGAAAGAAGTTTCCAGAAGGAGGTAAATGGATGCTTACAGTACAGGAATGAGGGTGAGCTGGCCCTGATAGTTTAGTATAGGGCACAATATCAGTACTTATTTAGCACCCCCTATCCTGGGTCTTTTTACCACCTGCAAGAAGATTCAAAGTCTCCAGGTCATTTAAAGAAGATGAGAGTATATTGTTGAGAGGTTTCTATTCCAAGTCTCCAAAATAAAACAGTCAAGCCATTATCTAAAATTGTTCCTACAGGTGAAGAAAGGGTTAAAGGGAAAAAGATGAGATTAGCAAACCCCAAGATTCTCATTGCTGTCCCCCAAAGGCTGTGTTTGATAAATAAGACAAATGTGAAATCAGGAATTAATGAACAAAATTTTATGTGCTGCATGCTGTGCCTAATAACTGTCTCTTA
>JAAWXA010000009.1:17907952-18054560 GCA_038090715.1 Florisuga fusca
TACACATCTTTCCATTTGTTTTAATTCATTGTTCATTAAATCCTATCATATTTAGAAACTGTTATCTTTTTCTCCCCACAGTGGTCACGTTGTGTTAATTCCAGAGTTCAGTCTTCCTCTAGCTAATGTGTCAGCCTGGGTTTTGTTACTATAGTTTTGGTCTGCTCTGTCCTCAGTCTTTTCTTGCATCCTTCCCCCTGTTCAGTAGTCTAGCTTTCTTTCCAAGTTTCTGTTCAAGAAGAACATCTCAGTTTCTTTGAATGGGCTCAGATTATCATGCAGAGGGTTTTGTCTGCTCTGGTCTCCATTACTGTCTTCCACTTTTCCAGTCTTTATCCCTGCAGTTACAATTCACTCCTTGATCACTTGTGAAAACTGTGATCTGAGTAGTGAAAGAACTGATCAGTGAAACATTCCCACGGTCAGTGGTGGTACTCTGTTGGTGATGAAGTTTTCCACAACGAGTTAACTTTCTGCCTTATTGCATTTATGTTATATACCACCAATTTTTAGATCAGTGTAATGTTGTAGTAATTCAGCCGATATATATAAAAGTCAAAGATAACTGTGGAGTTATGACATACTTAATCAAAGCTATAATATCATTTTAGAAGTAACTCAGATTTATTTGACAAGAGCTATTTCCCTGAAACCAGGTTGATGAGGGTTTATTACATTCCTATCCTTTAAATCTTTTTCAAGTTGAACCAATGAAAAATGTTGCTTACTGAGTCCAGAAGGAAGATAGGAGATTGAATTTTCTTGCAGGTGGTAAATGGATGCTTACAGTACAGGAATGAGGGTGAGCTGGCACTGATGGTTTAGTATAGGGAACAATATCAGTACTTATTTAGCACTCCCTATCCTGGGTCTTTTTACCACCTGCAAGAAGATTCAAAGTCTCCAGGTCATTTAAAGAAAATGAGAGTACATTGACAGGTTTCTATTCCAAGACTCCAAAATAAAACAGTCAGGCCATTATCTAAAATTGTTCCTACAAGTGAAGAAAGGGTTAAAGGGAAAAAGATGAGATTAGCAAACCCCGAGATTCTCATTGCTGTCCCCCAAAGGCTGTGTTTGATAAATAAGACAAATGTGAAATCAGGAATTAATGAACAAAATTTTATGTGCTGCATGCTGTGTCTAATAATGAAAGCATGGGTGGCTGGGCCTGTCCACATTTGTGGGGCTGTAAATATCAGTGACAGGAGAGCAGATGGACTAAAAGGAACAAGCTTTACTGTGGTGACTGCCACATTCCCACCTCTAGGGTTCTGAGACCAACGGTGACAGCCCTGTGCCTTCAGAAGCCCAGAGATGTTCTCTCTCCAACAGCCAGGACCTGGCTAGGTCATGCCCACTATGTCTGATTTTTCAATTTCCCTGTCTTCCTTCTTCTCTTATCTGGTGGTTTATGCCTTCTGGTTTAGGAAGCTTAAAAGGAAGGAAGTCTGGTTCAGCTGTCTAAGCTTGATTCCTCTGCTGTGTTATTCTAAGCCCATGGCCAAAAAGGCAACTAAAAAAAAAGTTTCAACAACCTGGTGCTTATATATACCTGTGACTGATAAGGCTCTGCATGCATCTCTCATTCTTCAGCAGAGTTACACCAAAACCAGAGGCTACATCTGGTATCTCTTACTTTTATGTCACTTTCTCTAATTTTTGTTCATGAAAGTAAGATCAGACTCCAGCAGAAAAAAAGGCAAAATACCTCCCAGCTCAACTATAATGTTTTCCTCCACTTTCCCCTTTCATGTCCCCTTCTCCACTCTCTCTCCCATTTTCCAACAATGGCTCTTGTCTTTAGCACCATCTCAAGTGTCTCCAAATGGAGGAAGAGTTGGTCCTTTATATAATTTTTCTGAGGTTAAAAGAAAGGGTAAATGGGGTTAATTCTTAAGTGAAAGTGTCTGTTGATTCTTTTAAGACCTTTTCTTTCCTTGGTTTAAAAGTTTTAGTCATTCTGTTCTGCTATGGCAAAAAGTCCTTATAAAATCTGCACCTCAAACTTCAGTCTGTTTGTTTCTATACAGAGCAGGGTTCCTTCAGTACATTTGTACTCTGGGCTGGTTAATTCTCAGAAAATGGCTTAATTTTACTGAGAGGCTTCTGGTTTGTTACCTTGGAAGCTGAGATACTTTTACAAACTTTTCATAATTTTTTCATGCTTTTTTCAACTTACAGAATCACAGAATGCTTTGGGTGGGAAGGGACCTTCAAAGATCATCTAGTCCAAGCCCCCTGCCCTGGGCAGGGACATCTTTCCCTAGATCAGGTTGCTCAGAGTCCCATCTAAGCTGACTTTAAACACCCAGACATGGGGCATCCACAGCCTCTCTGGGCAACTTGTTCCAGTATCTCAGCACACTTACTGTAAAAAGTTGTTTTGTTCACAAGTTCAGTAAGTTCTTTCTCACAACAGACCCATGTCATGTAGGACTCTGGCCTTTAAAATACTGCAGTCAGCCCTTCAGCTAACTATTGTAGAATGTAGCTCTCTCAGGGCCAGATAGTCTTTTCCCACATGCACTGAACTGGAGAATTTGAGAGCAGAAAAGCACAAAACAGAGTAAAAAAGCATGGAAATGTGAGAAAGTTCCTTTCTGAGTGGGATATTTCTGATTGGCTCCTGGTTTTGTTTAAGGTCAAAGTCAAGGAAAATGTGCCAGTCTAACGAATTCATATTCCATATTCAAAGATCCTCCTCCGATCAATCAGTAGAGCTTAAAATTATTTATTAAGTAGGTTTCTGCTTCTCCATTCCAGTGTGGTCACCTCCCTCTCTAGAGGACAGCAGACACCACTGCTCTAAGAACTGCTCTTTGAAATCAGCAGGGATCATCACACAGCTCCTTCATGGGTATCATTGTGGCTCACGGGTGTAATTATGTGAACTCACAGCAAAAATCTGATTCTCAATTGAGCCCTCTTGTACAATCAGGCAGTCCTCTTCCTTTTTCATTAATCTCTAATGTAAAACATTCAAACCACAATTGCATGCCAGTCTCTAAGGTACGTCAGGCTGGACACAAACAGTGAAAGTGCTTCTGGGCATGTCCACTTTGTAAAACACATGGCTTTGACTAGATTGTATTTCAGAGTCTATTGCCATAGCAAGCTCACCACTAAAAGTGGCATAACTAGCTAAGAGTATAAATGAGAGGGAATAAGTAGTGCTGAGAAGTAGGACAGGGTAATTTGGGATGGTTCTGTGCTGAATGCAGGTTCAAACTAGTGCCACCAAACCTGAAGCCCAGAGTCAACTGTGAGGACTGAAGTAACCACCCTTTGGAGTTAACCTCCCTAACCATGTGTGAAACCACTATTGTTATTTCAGTCTCATTGCATATTAAATATATAGAGCATGCCAGATGAGATTTTGCAGTTAATAAAAATGTTCATCCATTTAAATAATCAGACTGTAGTCTCATTACAGCTGCATTGCATGAAACATTATTTGTAGAAAACAGTACTTAATCATCCACTTCAGTCAAATTTATAGGGAAAGCAGCTTTAGTGAGTGAGTTAATTTCAAAGAATAACATGTTTGGTCTTGGGTTGTTCTTTCACAGCTGAAAAGAAAATCAAAATGTTTTGAAAATTACTCTGAAAGAAGAGAAAATTATAAACAACATACAGTGAATGACTTGTAACTGCCCCTTTGCAAGAGAGAGGAAAACAGAGAATTCACAAATCAGATCCTGCCTCCAGTAAGGGGAACTGATGTATGGATATATGTACATTTATGAGACCCTCCCCCACCCCTGAACACAGGAAACAGACAAGGAAAAACTGAAGGAATAAAAACTACAAGACACTTTCAAACCTCCCAGATGGAAGATTTTACCCTTTTACCCAAAGACATTTTTACCCAAGAGACATTGTTGGCAAATGAGATACGGCAAATATTTTTTAACTCTTTCTGTGGTCTTCTGTGCTATTGTAAACAATATACCTAATATAAGTGGAAATAATGTCTTTGATGCTGTTACTGGCTAGAAGGTGAGATTTCAGATGAGTGGTATAGCATGTTAGTAACAGCTATTTTCCCATTAATATGTATAGGCTTCAGACTTAAAAGGAAATATTCTGATGGCCAGGGAGTGCCATCTAAACAAAGTGCCATGTGTTGTTCTGGCCACAGACTCATCCTGGGAGTTTTCCCATACTTGTTGCCTGTTGTCCTCCTGTCAGGCCCCACTATAAAAAACCTGGCTCTGTGTTCCTGATGAGCTCCTGTTAGGTAGTGGGGGAGACTGCTGCTCTGTCTGCCTGAAGCCAGGCTGGATAAGCCCATCTCCCTCAGCTTCATCTCCCAGGGCAAGTGCTCCAGCACCAAACCAACCCTATGGTCCTACACTCAACATGTTCCAGCTGACGGATGTCTTTACTGAAAGACAGAGCAGGCATAGTACTCTAGGTAAGGTACAACAGCTTCTAAGGAGAGAGAAACAATCCCTTCCTGAAGTCCTTTCCAACCTGAATTATTCCATGATTATATGAAATGGGTGATTGCTATTAGGTCCAAGAGGTTTCTCAGCATCTCATTGAAATTTGCGCTTTAGAATCTATTAGAAATTTTACAAATTGTTGTCAAGGACCAACTGGAATCAGAATGTATTCTGGCTTAATGGTGTTTAGCCTCATATTCAGAGGAAACTGAGTCAAACAAAGGATCATCTGGTTTGCTATGTCAGGGTTACTCCATATGTTTCCATGCTGTTCTTCAAGGGATGCATTCAATTTCTTAATCAGTGTAATGTCAGGCACATGGGGAACCCACATAAACATTATTCCAACTTTTCTTCCAGCTGTTGCTTCTTCTTCTCTTCCTGTAACCATGTTTGCAACTGCTCAATTTCCAAACACAGTATTAATTTAGCTGCCTTTCTGACTTCTGTTTCTTCTTCCAGGTCCTACACCCTTTTACTTTTATTCTTTCTGTCTTGAAAAGTAGCAGGTACCTAGCATTTTACAAATAATACCTGTATCTTTTCAATCTTCCGTTGAAAATCTTGCAGCATCCAGCTGGTTTTCTACTGCTTTCCCATCACACCAATTTATCATGGACCCATTCTTCTGAAAAACTGAGGTTTGGATTAATACCATATTTTCTAAGCAACCAGTGATACTACTTGCCATCCTGCCAACTACACTGGCTGTTGCAGATAGGAGTGGAAGGTCTTAAGGTTGCTTAAAGAATGACCAACAAAAGTATTAGGAAAAGGTGATTTTACTACAGGTTTATAAAAATGTAACTTGGCAGAGTTTGTTGGTAAGATTTACTGTTTATTTGTGGAAAGTATATGTAGGGGTTGGAATTGCATTGAAGTGATTTACATGGGGACTGAAGGTAATTATTTATATAGGGATAGGGGAGATTGACTCAGGATTTGGAATAGCAGCAATTTGAATCTGATTTACACTCGTAACAAATCACAAAATTATATTATATGATTTTCTAGCACCACCTAACCAGTCAATAATTAACAATTTGTTGTAGTAAAACCCAACGCTTCAATTAAAGATTTAACAAAGTTTCTAAACTAAATTGCTTTCATACACACACACACAAATGCACACACACCAGACAGTGATATAGAGGTTAATCTATGTGAAGATGTTAATAAGTTTTGGTACCTAATGATCTTCTAACTGCACAAAGAGAAGTTGCAGTGAAATACTCCTTTAATTGATCTCCATAAGATTGAATTATAGTAAATTACTGTTCTGGTTTGAGAGAACCAGGGTAAAAAATTCCTTTAGCCAGACTGACCTGAGACCTTCTAGGACACCCCCCATCCCCAGCTCCTGCTGGTGTCAGGTACTCTGGGTGTAGCTGTGGGCAGGAGAGGGACAGGTGACCCCATCACAGCTCTCCTGCCCATGGTGCTCAGTATAAAATAGCTCCTGAGAGAGCCCTGCTCTGGCCTTTCTGTCTGGTTGGGGTTGGTCTGTTTTGTCATTGCCCCCTCCCTTGCATCCTGTCTTGTGTCTGGAGAAGAACATAATTCCCTGGGACAGGTTGCTTTCCCCTGCCTCCCTGTGTAGGACCAGCTTGGCTGCTCCAAGGCTGCTGTGAACTCTCACTGAGCCCCCAGATGTGGGCATCCCCATCTGCTGCTGAGCCCAGGTTGGGACTTTTCTGGTTGAGAAGTAATTACCAACCGAGGAGTGCAATTTGACATATTTACACGTACTTGTAATTCACCATCATCATTACTGTTGCTACTCCATTAAGTCTATTTTAGTCAGCTTCCAACCTTTAAGTCTCCCTCCCTCATTCCTTTTTTTGTCTTCCCCTGGAGAGGGTAGTGGAGGTATAACAGAGATCATCTGTTGCCCACTTAGTGGCTAAAACTGTGACAATTCAATCCTTTTGCTGCAAAATGAGAAGTACTGGACTATTTGCTCTTTTCCTTTTGGCAGACCAGTTTCCTTTGTGAGACACAGGGTAGCAGTCTGCTGTGATCTGGGAGAGCTTTGAGGGACCTCATTTCAGGACTGATATTTCTAGGGTCACAAGGTGATTGACTTTGGTCAGTATTTTTCCACCGTTGCCATAATTTGAGTGAGGTGATCTTTGGCAACTTCCAGAGTGGGCCTGTGATTTGGGCAGGAGGGATCTCAGCTAGGTTTCCCAGGCAATAGGAGTTCCAGGTGCAGTGCCTAATTTTCCCAGCTGACTGTATTTGCACTAGGACAAGAAGGTAGCCAGTTGTTTCAGCTCCCTGCTTCAGGAGGCAAGGGGGAAGTGCCACGTTGTCTCAGCTCACTGCACTTGCAATTGAAACAAGAACAATGTTCATCCCACCACCCTTGTAACTAAAGCAAGAACAATGTTGGCTGGTGTTGACATCACAGAATCACAGAATGTCTTTGGTTGGAAGAGACCCTCACGAGCATCCAGTCCACGCTTTGACCAACACTGCAAACTCACCACTAAACCATGTCCCTAAGGACCATCTCCACATGCCCTTAAAATATCTTCAGGGATGGGGACTCCACCACTGCCCTGGGCAGACTATTCCAATGTCTGCCAACCCTTTCAGTGAAAAAATGTTTCCTAATATCCAGCCTAAACCTCCCCTGGTGTAGCTTGCGTCCATTTCCTCTGGTCCTGTCACACACCACCAAGGGGAAGAGGCTGTCTGTCTCCTTGCTCCAACCTCCCTTGAGGTGGTTGTAAAGAGTGATGAGGTCTCCTCTCAGTCTCCTCCAGACTAAACACCCCCAGCTCCCTCAGCACCTCCACACAGGGCTTGTGCTCCAGGCCCTTCATGAGCCTCACTGCCCTTTTCTGGACACTCTCCAGCACTCCTGTGTCCTCTTCATAGTGAAGTGCCCAGAACTGAATGCAGTATTCAAGGTGCAGCCCAGTGAGGAGAGGTTCCTCACTGCCATGGAAGCATGATGTAATAAAGGTTCAGGAGATAAAAACACTTTGTGTGAGAGTAGGTGGGCTGTGTAGGGTGATGGGGTGGGGGGACAGGCTCCACACAGCCCCTGGCTTGGTGGGTATGTGACTGGACAGAAATCATCCTCTCATAATAAATCATCCCTGAGGGGAGGAGATGAGGGATGGGATGTGCCTGAGCTCTGGAGGGTCATTAGCGCAACAAGGTCCTGGCACTGATTCCAGTGATGAACATGTTTGACTTGAATTGTGCTTCAAAAATTCATGTGCCCTTTTTCCTCCTGTCCCTGGTAGCTGTGTGCAGTTTGAAAAATGACTCAGAGACCAATTCATATTCAAACAGCTAAACTACTGCTTTTAACTAATGTTTCATTGAAAGATTACCCCAGCCTTGGCAAAGGATGGAAAGACTGTCATATGAGTATGTCTGAAAGCTGTGTAAAAAAACTATGATCACACAAATTAAAAATGGTACTTTCTTCTCCAGAACAGCTAGGAGTGGACAGGGCTTATGTTGTTCACAAATGTTCACAGATTTTACTGTGTTTCCTGCAATAACACTAAGTCCACATTTGCTTCTGGAAAATATTCTAGATGTGTGATATGGAGGTTAAATTTTAACTATGCTCTTTGATGATACAGCTGTTCTCTTTCTCATTTATGTCTTGGAATAAGTTGAAAAATGCTCCCATTTGCAGTAAAATTCAGAGACAAAGAGGGTTACATCTTGGTTTTGTAGTGATGATGTGTGATCATGGACTTAATATTGATCATCGCAATCACTTTAAAGCAGAGGAAAACACAGGGATGTTAAAGCCTTGGGCAAAACTGTCCTAATTCAGTGTTATGGGGATAAATCTTTAAAATACAGTATAATTATTAGTATCAGTTGTATGAATTTTCTGAAACATCATATATTTCAATCAGCTAAACTAAATGCCTTCTCCTCCCCAAAAATCACCAGAACCAAAAGGAACAGTCAGCCTCATCGGGACAATTCATCCCTGTCATTGTGTCTGCATGGAAACATTTTATCTGATCATAACCAGTTCTTCAGCATGGAAATCTATAGCCTGGCCTGAGAGAACCAGTTTGGTGTTCTCAAACACCATTTTGATGCTGTCATCTGGGGAAAGGCTGCCCTTGCTGCCTGGGTACTATATCTTGGTGCACTTAGTTGGCCTATGGGATGGGAACTGTGTGGAAGAGGGAACACAGGTTCCCCTGCCACCGTGTTCTGGAGCCCAGCAGTGTGATGATGGGTTTTGTCAGGGCAGCACAAGCTGGAGCTGACACCAGCCCAGTATGCCTGAGACCTGTAAATGTGACTGGGGACTGTGCAGCCCTTTGCTTTCTCCCTGAGATGGCACTGTGTGTCCTGCAGGGCTTTGGTCACAGGCAGGGCATGGGCAGGAGCCATGCTTGTAGGGATGTGTTTGTGCATTTGGTGAGTTAGGTCGAGTGAGTCAAACTGTAAGAACTTCAGGTGTGACCCCATGGTCCAGGCAAGGGTGCCTTGTTAGTTAAACATCAGCTTATTTTAACTTGTTCTGGTTCTCTAACCTTAGGCCAATGAGTTTTGATTTTTTTCAAATTTTTTATTACATCAACAGAAACAGGATGCCCCCCCTCACAGGGCTTAATTAAGTTTTGTAAAACATATCAAGATTTTTGGGTGAAGGCAGGAATGATTCCATGCAGTACTTGTGATCTTTAATGAGCAGCCCCAGAGCTCCCCAGCCCTACCTGTGCAGAGTGGGCACAAGGACAAGAGTATCCACCCGAAGTATGAGCTGCTACGGCCCCTTCTGTCCCTAACTTAGCCACCCACACCAACCCCAGTTTGCTCTCTGGTGCTGCTCATGTTATAGCACTAGTTGTATTGATTTTAGAGTAAATCACATGGAGGTTGCTGGAGAGATTCAGAGTTCTTTTAAATTATTAGGAACCTCCCATGCACTTTGGTGGATCCAGGGTGAGTAGTGTAGTAATAACCAGTTGGATGCTGCAACTATGTTAATACATAAGACCATGTTGAAAACATAAAGGAATTCAGATGGATCTGATCTGATCTGATCCATTCATCAGCTTCTTTACTGCTTATTTGTTTTCTCATTATAGGCATTGGTTATATGGCTGACAGAGAGTCACAAGCCAGATCATTCTTGAATATCATGATGCCCACATTCACATGCCAGAATTTAGTTTCTTCCCTGTTTTGAACAATAAACAGAGGTGATAAAGTTTGTGCTGCTACTTATGTGAACTTTGCAAACAGCCTGGTTTACCACCAAATCAAATAGCCTAATGAAGTGTCTAAAATGGCATTGTGTCACATTTCTGGATCTTAGATCCAAGCAAAACACACAAAAATTCAGATGACAACAGAATTCAACCCCATTTACAAAAATAAAATATGCAGGCTTGTAAGGCTAAAATATCCTTAGTAAAGGCTGTCCCTTCAGTAAAAAAAATTCCTTCTTAAAGCAGACAACCAAACAAAAAACAAACAAAGAGACTCAGGAAGATGCCACTGAGAACTGAAAGTATCTGGGTTTGTTATCAAGAACTTATTATGTAATTTTTGTGTGCATATAGACAGTCCAATACAAATCAGCTATACACTGCTGGAGTAACAGCTGTATCTACATCAGCCTCTGCAGAGAGACTTGTAAACACAGTAGAGTCACTGTGATGTTTGAGAAAAAAATAATTATGAAATTCAGCCCTTGTGGAGCACAATATGGCTGTGAATGCAACTTACCTTTGTGATGCAGCCTTTCATCAATGAAACTAAAGGAAAAGAAAAAGGGGACGGGAAATTTATATTTCCTTTAAATTTAACATGTAAATGGTAACATTTCTGGAGAAGCACCACAATGGTGAGAGTTAGAAGTGTGCAGATACTTCGCAGATAATCCATTTATGTACCACAGACTTTCTAATGCAGCTATGGACGTACAGACCAGTGTTTCTCAGAGCTGATGGTAACTGCAAAGAGCAGGTTGTGCTTCTAAGATGCTTTTTAGATTAGGCTTTCTTTCTTTCTGAACCTCCAGAGTTAATTTTGACCTTCATGGTTTCTTTATTTCTCTTAGCATTGTTCTGACTTTCTATACCCTGAACTAGGACTGTGTTTAACCTAGATGCTCCTGACAGCCCTTTAAGCCTCTCCTGTCTCTAGCCCCATAACCAGGAGCTGAGAGCACCATGAGGAGTGCCTGGACATGACATTGGCTCTTGGTGCATTGGACACAGATGGCTGGACCATGCTTGGCCAAGGTCTGCTTAGTGTGCCACAGGGATGGGCAGCCATACAGGTGGAGTTTTGCTGTTTGATTGCAGGAGCAGACTCAGTCAAGCAGTGCTGCCTTCACCATGCCCTGGGTTGTGTCAGCCTCAGATCTCTGGCAATGGAAAGAGGATGGAGATATTGGAGGCATGTTCCCAGTTTACCATCTAATGACTGTCCTGGCTGAGAGTTTGCCTGCCTTGTGGCTTCCTGCATGTCAGCAAGGCAGAAAATGGTGTGTTCAGTGTGCCAGCTGGGGAGAGCAGTCCTGGAGGTTCCTCTTGCAGCAGCCATCACTCAGAGCAGCTCCTTCTGGTCCTGAGGGTACAGGCCTATGAGGCAGCCATCTCCTCCTTCCAAGCTTGGCAAGAGTCAGTGAGCTGATCCTCTCCTTGGCCCTGTGGCTCAGGCCTTGCAATGTACTTACCTGTTCTTGGGTTTTTCAAGGCTAGAACTAGTGTGCTTTCCCAGCAGACTGTTAACAGAAAGTTTTTGGCTGTGGACATGCCACATGGTATTGGGAGTAGAGCAGACCTTCTAATGAAACTCTGAAATGACCCAGCAGAGAGCAGGTTGATTTGAACAGGAGCTTAACCAAAGCCTGGCCTGGAACTTTCCAGGCTCAAGCAATTCCCCAGAAAACCACATCAGCACAGACAACCCTCAAACCCTCAAACCTTTGCTGGAGTGGGATGATGGGCACAACAGTGCAGGGGGACTGGGGGGTGTCACAGCCCCACTGGCCATCCCCCACCTGTCCCCAGGCAGCACATTGCTGCAGGCCCACAAAGATCCTCAGCACTCCTTTGATTTGTGAGTTTCTGACTTATGCACCGGGTGTGTCCTGCCACATTCCTCAACCTGGAAATGAAGTGCAAGTGGATGGGATTCAGAGTCTTAATATTTAAAGCCAGAATCAAATCTTAGATACATTGTATGTGCTGTCATCTCAAAAACCCGGTAAAAACAGACAATGATGGACAAAACATTGAAATAAAATTCAAGCTCTGTATTAAAAAACTTGTCCTGATAATTCACATGAATAATTAACAGCTAGGAAACTTAAGCCTGTGAGTTACAGCACTGCTGAAGTGGTCTTTGTTGTCACTGCCTTGTTCAGAAAAGAACAGGATGTTACCTCCACTTCCCCCTTTCTTCTCTCAGAGATGAAGCTGAACTATTAACATTTTCCAGTTACATGACAAATAAAACATTTCTAATCTTCCTTTCTCAGTACAGAAAGATAAAATCAGAACCATAGCCTAAATCAAAAGCTGTAATAGCACTTGGGTGGTTACAGCCTCTTACTGTAGGTAGCCAGGTCAAAGCAATCAGCATATTCACACACCAAACAACCCATAGATTGACACAGCTCTTTATCGAATATTATTGTAAGAGGAGTAAGTGCACAAGAATATGACCCTATAAAATATCAAACCTGTAGCTCCAAAATAGAACAAAACCCAGATGGATGATCTCATGTCAAGCAGTAATGTGCTAGAATACAAAGAGAGGATTGCAAATGCTTCACGCACACATGGAAAGCAAAATAAGACCATGTTAAAATGGAATATATATTGGTGGCTGTGCAGAATGAAGGATGTGAGACCTGCTGGTGCTGCAAATGATGGTGATCTTCCTCTTCCCTTAGCTGGACTTTAAGATCTCATTACAGGACTTCTGGCTATCATAACCACATAGCAGTCTCACAAGACAAACGTTAGTTTGCTAAAAGCAGCAATAAGGCTGAATACCCACATCAAGCAAAGAGGATATGGGTATTTAGGATCATCTGAAGGCTAAATGTTGTTAACCCTGTTGCTTTCTAGCTTCAGGCTAGTGTAGTGCAGCTCCCAGTCCAGATCAGAGGGTGCCACTAACTTAAGATAGAACTTAGATCAACTCAGAAGGGCTGTTTGTACATCAGGTATGAATAGTATTTTACATGACCAGTGCATTTTTATTAACAAACATGACTTAGACAGATGTTTTTTGTCTGCTCTAGCATAAAAAATCCACTTCTATCATTTTCCAGTAAGCTGAGCCTGGGAGGGCCTGAGTGCCCACGGGGTGCTTTGGGGATGAAAAGTGCATGACTAATCCAGACAGTGATTGTTTCCTTCCTGGGGCTTTCAGGGAAATGTAGTATTGTGGTCCAGCAAGAGCCACCAAAACACAAGATAAAAACCCACAAAAAGAAGGATCACATGAAGGAGGACAAGGAAACCAGCCAGACCCACAATAATAAAATTTCAAACAACATCCTGGAGGCAGTTTTGTAATTGTGAGCATTGCCATGGACCCAGATGCAGCTGCAGGAAACATGGATTTATATCCCATGGCTTGGTGTCTAGGCTCTGCACTAGGAAGTATGATCTTTTACAGCACAGACACATATAGCCATAGGAGAGAAAAGATTAAGGGTATCAGAGGAATACATTTGTCATTTCACTCCTTTCTTATTACAGTACATTAAAAGAAAAAAAAAGAGTTTTGTTCAACATTCAATTTTGAGGAGAATTAAATAAGCCAAAAAACATTGTTCAGAATTAGAGTACTGAATAAAGGATTTCAAAAACACAGTGTGTGGTTCATGGTGGGATTTTTATTTCCTTTTAAGATGAGCCATATACAGCTGTACAAGAGCTATTGTCCTCTGTCCCACTGAAAAAATAGCTTCTTTCTGAAGTGTTCAATCTGTTAAGACACATAGGTGCTTTAAAAGCTTTAAAAAGAGAAGGAAAGCACTCAAACTCTCTTCTGGTTCAAATGGCAATTACCTGAAAAGCAGCAAAGAAACAGGAATACATGGGTAAATGAAATAGCTTTTGATTGCCTGGCTATGAATGATACAGGATTTTGTCCTCTTTGGGAATGTCATGCAGCAGCAAGCAGCACTAGCAAGACAGCAGCCATCCCTGACAGACTGGTACAATGGCACTGATCTTGCATGGCATGGATGGATGGCACAAGTCTGCACAAGAGAAGCCACATTCTTCCCTAATGGATGGAGAAATGCTTCTTGCCACTGAGCCATAAGGGGATAGAATTTGAAGAAGATAAAGAAAAAGAAAACGCCTTAAAAATTTCCTGCTGACTTTGGGTTTGCAAAGTCTCTTTTCCTTCTTTTCTGCAGGACTTGCCAAACACCAAGACTTTTGCTGTCATTTTTAGGCTCCATCAAGACAAACAAAAGCAGCCCAGCCTGATTTACAATTTCACCTCTCAAATTCGTCATTCATCAGCTGAAGGGGTGTTTCCCAAAATAGAAAGGGCAGACACCCACTTGGCAGGCACAGAACCAGAGGATACAGAATTACCACTCATACCAGTGTGCGTGCTGTTGTCCTTCATTCCCCAGAGAATCCCGTGTTTCAGGCAGATCAGGCAAAGCACACCTCTGAGAAAGGAGCTTGTGTAACAGGAGCCTGGAAAGCTTCAGGAGCTGATCTTTACTGCCTTGAGCTGGAAATGAGGGATGAAAAAAGAAAATCACAAGGCAGTGCCGAGCAGATTTCCAGTACAACAATTTCAGTGACTCAAAGTACCAAACTTCAGTCCATCTGTGTGTAAAGCAGAACAGCACAGGACTTGAGGCAGCAGTTGGTAGAAGAATGTTCTCCTTTGAGCTTCTGAAGGTAACTGTCTCATTGCTCTGACAGCTTATCTCTCGACAGAGGAATTAAAAACCCCAAACATCTTCCCCCCACAAGCTTTTTTGAAGGGAAGACAACAGAATTGGGAGAAGTCTTCAGAGAAGGCAAACTTTGCTCAAGATCAAATGCTTCCGAGAGGAAGTCCTCAGAGAACTGTTACACCACATGCTTAGGTGCAAATGGGAAACCTGACAAGAATCTTAATTCATCAGGGTAAACGAAGGTGGTATAGCCACAGGAATCCTGCAAAAGAGGGTTTCTGGAGCACATTCTGTTTTTTAGACCATGCAGGTACATACTACCAAGGCATGCTATGGCTGAAATGAGCAGGACTCAGAATGTGGAACAGTGAAGAACTGGTCACAAAAATCTCATCAGGGCTGACAAGTCCAGGACAGATGAAAATCAAGGGTAGAGCCATTTCAGCTCTTCATGCATCTTGCTAAAATTCCTCCCATGTTATGACACTTTGAGAATTGATGAATTCCAGTTGGAGTTTCTAAATTCCCTTACCTTTTGGTTTATAATGATGGCTCTGCTGGTCTTTAAAAAGTTTCTAGAAAAACCAGTCTTAGAGAATCCATTTACACATAGTTAAGACTGAGCAGGCTGAGAAACGCGTGTCCAACGCAGCAGCCTGCAAAAGTGGGAAGCTTAAGTGTGGGTGTCACAGACTGATCATAAAAACCACCCTGAGGAAGCATTATGCCTTCCTTATGTATGTGACCTAGCTGAGGCCCTAGGTTGTGATCTCCACTCACAACCACTTGCTCATATGTTTGCAGCACACAGAGCAGGAAAAAAAAAATAAAAATCCAGTAAGGTGTCACAGCAGAACCCAGCACTAAGGAATTCCTGTCCAGAGACCAAAACCAAAAAAAAATCCTGTTCAGTTGGGCAAGTTAACTCCTTGTCCCATCTTCTGAGATCTCTGCTTGCTTGCTTGATGCTGAGGAAGCAAGGAGTGAAGCCTTCAGAGAGGCTGAAATCAGCAATGGGTTTCAGACTTGCTGCTGGTGGTTGACAGCCTGCACCCACTTCTGAACTTCAGTGGGGAGGTGTCCAAGCAAGGGTGCTTTGTTCACAGCTGCTCCAGTTGTGCAGAGAGAAGGCTCTTGTGCTCAAGGAAGTGCCCCTTAGAGGGGTTGCAGAGGGGATGAAAAGGAGGGAGACCCCCAGTTAGATTTTTACTTTTATCTTGCAGCTAAAGCAGATGGCAGGAGCAGCAGAAACCAAAGGAGGAGCATAAAGCCTTTACAAACTGGGCTGCTAAAACATAAAGAGTCAACAAGCCAAAAGCTAGGCCTGGACAAAGCGGAGCACCAGAGTGGGAAGAAAAGTACCATGGGAGCTTAAACAAAAGGGGGAAGAATAAAATAAATAAGCTCAGTTCAAGTCAAATTCCAACTCTGTGTTTTCAGGAGAGGACATATAGAAAAACTGAAGTGGCATTGAATCTCCTTTGTAGCTGTAGCTGCATCTGCTCACAGTTACCTGCCCCTGTGTTCCCTGGCAGCTAGCACTGCAGCACTGAGAGCCTGCTTATTTCCCAGGCTGTAATAAAAAAAGGGTGCCAAAAAATGAGCAGAAGCTTGCACACACTGACAGACACAGACACTTGTCTAACAGGTAAGAAAGATCCTGCTACAGCACTGCCACAGCCCACAGCAGCTTCTGACGGCCTGTAGCTGCTCTGCATCAAGACACTGATGCTGGGGGACACATAATGTTCCCTCTGAAAGCCTACTTGCTCAAGCAGGGTTTTCTGATCTCTCCAGAGATGCTGCTGAGCCTGTATTTTAATTGGCTTTTAGGTCCCGAGACACATTGTCATCAGGCAAGCAGGAGGCACTACGGAATGTTGCACTACATCCTCTCTTCTCAAGAGTACTCTCATTTTTCAGAGCAAATGCCCATAAAAAGGGCATGATGTCAGGCATCACATCTGCAGGATGTGCTGTGCTCCTCCATTACCAACCGCAGACTGATGGACGCTGCTGCTCCATCACCCCTGCAGGAAGCATTAGAAGCCTCTTTCAACACCCACCCTCCAGTTTCAGTAAAGACCCCGTGACACTTGGTGGAAAAAAACCAACATTGTATTTGATTTACAATTAACAGGATTTACAAATGACAAAATAACTGATTAGCCATGAAATCAGGATGCCTCTGTTGATGAAGGAGTAGCTGGCGAAGCACCTTTATGTACCTCAGTCCTAAACAGTGTAAAATAACTTATAGCCCAGGTAGGTTCAGGAATGATTTTACAGAAATGCAAGGAGTACAAAGCAAACCAAAAAAAAGCCCCTCCCAGCCTACTGGCCAGGAAACCAGTTCTGGTGAGGTTTTGGATTTTCAGAAACTGAAGGGAAGGCCCACTGACAAATGCTAGGAGATTTTCAAAAAGGGTGAGGGGCTGGAAATCCATCAACAAACAGTAGAAGTCACTGTGTGACAACCTCCCGGGCAGGGGAGCGGCAGCAGAGCCCCGGAGCTCGGCAGGACAAGAAGGAAGGAGCACAGATGGCAGCGCCTCATTAAAATGCTACTTTACTGCCAAAAACGTGTGAGACAAAGAGGAATAAAGTTCTCTGATGTGCAATATAGCAATTTAAGAAGACGTACCTAACTTTTTTTTTTATTTAATTATAGGAGCTTACCTATATTGTAAACACACACTTTCTGACAAGTTATTTCGATTTTCTATGCTATGGGTTATGGTGTGTATTCAATCGAATGCAGCATTCCAAGGCTCAAAACTGACTGAGTGGTTTTCAATAGACAGGTATATGATTTTTCCAATATAATACTAGTATTTTACATCACAAATACAATAAAAACAAGTGATGGTATCTCTAGGACAGTTCCAAGATTCAAATAAAAAATCATCAGAACCATTCTAAAATAAGATATTATACATAATCAAATAATGTTAAACAGCACACTCTTGGCAAGCAGCTAATTACAAGCATTCTGCTGGTCATGTTTTTCACACAAAAATCATTCAATAGCACATAAATATTTCTTTTTCTGATCTGCTTCTTTTTACAAAACCATTCATCAGATTCACAGAATTAGTACAAGTAAGGCACATTAGCATATATCATAAAACTCACAATAATAACAAAAGAGTTGTAAAGTTTTAAGGACTAATTCCTTCTTTGCAGTGATTTCTGAACCCAATGAGACTTTATCTGTAGAATTCTTCTACACTGACATTACTCTTATTTCTGTTGCAGCCAGCTGTGGTGGGTGCAATACTGTGCATCACCATGGACATAAATAATTAAATGAAGAACCATGTCTGGTAGCAACTCCTACACTCAGATACTGCAGAGAAATCAGGCATGTCGTTCACTATGTTTCTTATGAGTACAGACTAAGTTTTAGAGCTATATGGAAGTTAATTTCCAGTTATCAAAATAAAAGGGGATATTGCATGTGTCTCTGAGTATGCTATTGTTTTCCTAGTAGAAATATTGCTTAATGTAGAAAGGATGCTATAGTATTGAATTTACTTGCATAATGAATCCTAAATGCTGATGTCTCAGATTCTACTAAATTAAACAAACTATAGGCTTTCCTTCTTCCACCCCCACCCTGCTCCCAGCCAAAGGACTCTCCTTCCCACAGAAGATTCATTTACACACAACACAGCTTTTAATTAGAAGCATAATTTACAGTAAAAATTTTTTACATTACACCTCTGCTATCAAAAAAACATGAAATCTTTCATTTAAAGTTGTAATTATACATTAAAAAATAGAACACTATTTCCTTAACAGGAAGAATGAATTTGAACATCTTCAGATCAGATTTCTTTATTGCGGCTTTTGAGTCAAAGGTCAGTCACTTTATTCTCTAACGCAGCTGCTATTTGCTGTAAACGGAAGGCAAGCTGCATTTTTTGTGCAGCTGGATCCTCTTCAAGTGCATTTATAATCTGGAAGAAATAAACACAAAATGTTTAGAATCATTTCACTGAAAATATACAACATAGTTCCCGGACCAAGTGCTTGATACTCCTTTGGTTGTATCGAGTCTTTTGCATACACTCTGTATGTACCAAAGATGAAGTCCATCCAGTAGGGCCCATGTTCTGTTTTTGCACAAAAGCAATAAAAATTATTCTCTTTTGGTAATTGCTGTAGTGCTTCCTGTTATGTAGGGATCCAAGCAAATTAATGGGTAGTGCTTTCTCTTGTGAAATATTACATTCCAAGATGGAACAGGCAGGGTAAAAAATTACTTCATAGCTATTTAAGAAACACTGCTTTTACTTACAGTGCACCTTACAGGCTTAAGGGTCGTTTACCAGCAGTAATTAGGCCCCATCTCCATAAGCTTTGTTTATGAGAAGCTCCTGGGTGGTCCATGTACCACCCAGGCATAAGGTAGGGCCACACAAGGTCTCTTGTGTCTATAGGCAGCATGATGAAGGAACATGGTCGGGCCAGCAGCTTCCCTTCCTCTCACCAAGAACTGCCAAGATTCTGGACCAGAACCTTGATGCTCAGGAAGCAGAGAGCTCATCAGAGGAGCCCCCAGCAACCTGGGGGCAGCCTCTGCGCTATGGAACACATATAGGAAGGTATGACTGTTAAGACACAAGGGATTTGAAAACAAGAGCTAGAAAAGGTCTATCATGATCAGGCTTTTCTTCAAATAGAGTTTGAAGATCAAATTTCAAAGACTTCAAAAGGTTTTCATTTCACCTATCCTTTAGGGAAACTTTTCCACCAACTATTAGATTTTTCCATTAGAAGAATGTGTAACATGGCAAACATGGCTCATTTTCCAGAACTGGCTTTATTAGTAAAAGTCAGACACTGTAATGAAGCAGAAACCTTTAGCTCTGTTTAAATACTATATAACTTGAAAGTACAAGAACTGAAGAAACAGCATTTGCCTGTCACTACCTGTGGTTCTCACTACTTCTTGCACACCGCTGACAATGGAGATTAATGCAGTCAGTACCAATCTAGCCAATAATTTCACTTTGAAGGGCTGGTACAGCATTCAAATTTCAAACACTGGAGCACATTTGCTTAGAAATAATTATTTTAATGAATTTGTTTTAAAGCATGAAAACATTTTTACAAGACAGAGTTAATAAACGCTTATTACAGTATTTAAATTGGGCCTAATTTAATTTTATATTGTTCCCTTAATTGAAACAATTACATCTAGCTGTAACTCCTCAACTCTAGACTAAATAATTCATGATTATCTCTGCTGGTGAATTTATCCTTCATATAAATGTGGACAATTAGAATGTACCCACTTAGTCACTGTCAAGCCCTGCTGAGATGCAGAAGGTTCAGCGCATGCAGGGAACCACTCTGTCAGTAATGACAAAGGCAGCTGCAAAATGTTCCAGTTCATGCAAATTAAAACATTTTCATGGAAAATAAATAAGCTTGATTAATTTTACTGAACGATTCTTGACAGATTATCCCCGTAACTCTGAATTAGCAGCCTTTTCATCAGATGCACCTTGTTGTTACACAGTGCTGTACGTGGAAGGAAGAGCTGCAGCTACGCACTGGGGTTTGCTGGGCTGCCACTGGTGAAGTCCCACAGACTGGTGACAACAAAGGAGGCTACACCTGTGCCTGCCACCAAACATGAAACCACGAGTGGAAGCAAGGGACATTGGGGAGTGGAATGGTTCATCTGTCATCCAGGGTTCCTGAGTGCTTCTGTAAGAGGTCAGACCATGGGTATACATTCTGGAAGGCACTGAGAGGCTGCTCGGTCCGTGCTGGGGATGAGGGGAGAGGAAACCAAGACCATCGGGCTGGCTGCTTCCCCTACTGACCCTTGTTGCAAGACCCCTCAAGAGTGATTTGATTTTCCCTGCTTATATCTGTTTTAAAACTGCCACAAGCTGGCTGCTCCTGCCCAAAGCAGCTGCAGCAAAGCTGAGCATGAGACTCACTGCTTTTAGTGCTAAATGTAAGAGAAAACATGAACTGTGCTGATGTGCAAGACAAACTGAAGGAAGCTCACATGTGCTGTACTACTTTTTGATTCAGCATCTGTTCTTACTTGCTTTGATTTCACTCTGATAGTTTTCTGGAGGCATTCATTTCCATGGAAACCTTTGAATAAAAGTTTCCTTCTTTCTTTTTCTTTTCAGATTAAGTTTGGAGGGCCATAGCCCCAGCCCAGCTACACTGGATATTCTTTGTTCCCCTATCCACAGGGTGTGAAGAACCTAAGAAACATTTTGGACTGAATTTGTGAGGCTCCTTTTGAATCAGTCTGTATTCAGATTACTCTACTCTGGTTTACCTTGGGCCGGCACTTCATTTAGCACGGCAAAACACAGATGGCAGCATGCAAGGAACTTTAAGTGCATCTTAACTAAATAAAAAAGGCACACCCCCACTCCTAAAAGCAAAATAACTTGAATGGAAAGCTACTAATAAAAAACTCACTGGTTTGAAACCTGATATAGCTCTGACAACTACTTTTTGCTCAGTAATATTCTTATGTCCTAATTCTAAGGAATTAGGATGTTAGAACTGAAGAGAAATTATTTTAAAATCAATTTCTCTTTCAGCTCTCATTAACCTTTCACTACCAAAGCCAGACATCCCATAATGAAATTAATTTATAGGAACACACCTTTGACAAGTGTCATTGTTGAGCAAGGTGTATAACTGCAAAGTCAGAACTTTCTGTTTAGTACTGTTTACATGATTATCCAGGGAATTCCAAAAGGAGTTCCTTTAGACTGATGTTGCTCTTTATAACTTTTTACTGTTGATATTATTAAAAATGAAAACAAAAGGCACCACTTACCGCATCGTAGTATTTGTTAGTGTACTGGTAGAGTTGGTGTAGAGCCACAAGTGTATTTAAGGAATCAGTATGTGCCTGGTAAACAATACAAGTGAGCAGCAAACATGTCAAAATATGATCACAGCTGAAAGTTGTGCATATGCATGAGTGTTGGATACAATATACAAGATTTCCAAATGCAAGCTCTGCATCCCGTTCCTTTGGTTACATGACAGGGCAGAAAAAGGGGGTGAGAAAAATTTGTTTGGTGAGTTTT
This sequence comes from Florisuga fusca, assembly GCA_038090715.1. Lineage (NCBI taxonomy): Eukaryota > Metazoa > Chordata > Aves > Apodiformes > Trochilidae > Florisuga > Florisuga fusca. The sequence continues at coordinate 17,929,384 of JAAWXA010000009.1, forward strand.
CAATCAAGACTTTCCTGTTAGTGTTTTTGCAGCCTCTCTGAGACTCTGACACTGGAGGCGGAAAATATTTTGAATTCTGAATGTCAGGCCACAGACTGCAGCTCAGACATCTGTTAACAACATGGGTATGTATGATTAATGCATTTACATATTACACGTTGGTTCTGTGGCACTGTCATGTCTTTTTGGCATCTTTTCTCCACCTCTTTTTAACTCTTTAAAATTCTCCACACCTCACTTACAGCAAAGGTTCAACTCATCAAGATCATGATCACAACTGGAAAAAGCCTTGTGAATCATGAAGGTGGGAAGGGAAGAGCAAAAGAGAGAGAAAAAAAGGGCTTTAAATCAAGCAGAAAATAAGTCTCTCATTACCCCCCTCCCTCCTGCACCCATGACATTTAACTTATTTAGTGAATGTGCTCTACCTGGCTAAACAGATGTTTTTTCATTCAAATGGATATGATTCATGTCTCTAGCCATGCCTTTAGTCCTTTAAGTTAGTTAAGAAAATGAAGAACTGCAAAATACTGCTACTGACATAAATGATTACCCAAGACATAAAGCAGGAGAGAAACATCCATCTTTCCTTGGTCTATAAAAGTCACTTCTAGAGCTGGTCAAAATCTGCAGTGTTCAATCACTCCTTTCATATTAACTTTTATTATACTTTAAAATGTAAATATAATAATGTAAATATACAGGATCAACATATCCTGCTCATGTTAAAATATTCTAGTGAATTTACTTTTAATCACCAAACATTTTAATTTTATATACATCTCAATTTGTGTAATAAAGAAAGTGAACTGGAAAATGAAATGTCATTGCAGATGAGCTTTGTAGTGAATGACTGAAAATAGAAATGCTCTCATGAGGATGTTGATCTGCAAAATGTTAAGTCCTAAGGGCACTGAAATAAACAAACCACAAAAAATTCCCCAAACATCTTCCTTATGCTAGAACTCTTCAACTAAATTAAGCAAATGAGCAAACCAGCCAGTAAGTACACTGTCTCTTTGCTCAGGCTGAACATCTTTTAATATTTGGTGAGGGTCTCTCCTGGTTCTCCAAGCTGAATTGAGTGCTTCGAAGGCATGATCCTGCTCTAGCTAAGCTGAGCCTCAGAGCACACAGGCTCTTTCAAGACTGAAGCAGGTTTTGTAGCTTCTTTGCTCCAGCATTCTCCAACCAGAGTCCCCAGCTAGCAACCCCTTGCCCTGCTTAGCCCTTCTCCATAAGAGGCAACCCCCAATAACCTCTAATGCAAAAAGAAAAAGTGTCACTGAATGACCACATGGTGAACTTCTGGCATGTAGCATAAAGCAGAAATACTGCCTTCATATAGACAGCTTGAAAATAGGCCATACTTAAGTACATGCCACCCCTTTCATTTCTAGAATCTAATTTTTGCTGTGGTAGCAGTCTGAATTCAGTCATTACTGGTTATCAGTGTGTGCAATGTTAAAAATCCTTTTCTGTGCTGTGGAGAGAACACACCATTCAAGAGTGCTTTAATGTTTCCACAATGGATGTGAAAAAAATCTTAACACTTTACTCTGGCATCTACATCACTCAGGTAGATTAGTGATGATAACCTTTCTTGGTTCCATTCAATAATCAACATTTCAAAAGGCTAAAAGGCCTCACTACACTAAGCACTACATTTCAGAGATGTATGAGATAACACGTTTGATGTTTGCACGTATGAAAAAGCCACTTAGAAATAGAAGACAAACACTGCTATACTTGGCTCCAATTTCAGGACAAGAAAACAGAATTTATTCTTACCCTAGAAATCTCTGCTAGATGGGTATTCATGTCTTGGTCACTAACCGGCACCATCTGACGAATACCTTTGTAGTAACTGCAATAAATGAAACCAAACCTTCAATTAGGTGAAAATCACTCTGGTTTTCTGGTAATTTTGTATTTTGATATTGCAGTTTTTTTAAACATCCTTCCTAATAGCCCAGGAGATGTTATACCACAACAGACCAATGGCTCCTCTAGCAATCCTGCCTCCCAACAATAATTAGTGCTTGATACTTTTGCAACAGAGGCAAATCCCACCTGATTGTACAGGGCTAAACCACAGGAAAGAAATCTATTTATTATTGCAGCTGATGTTTATTTTAGGGCTTAAAACTTTTGAAGTCATCAGCTAGCAAGAGTTTTGTCCTGTGGCAGACCTTCTGCAGTATTCACGAAATTGCCAATTAAGTAAATGAATTAAGTCAGAGATGGAATAGGGAAAAAAAGTGTTTGTGAAAATGTTTTCAGGATTTGAGCTCTGCTGAGCTATGGAAGTGCAGCGTTAGTTGGACAGATCGTATGGGTAACAACCAGCAATGCAGAAAACAGCATCCTATTTTCTCCTGAATAAATCTATCCATCTGTCTGCACAGACATGAACATGCACTGGGTCATAACAGCGCTCCATTTCAACCCTGTCAAAGCCACCACCAAGGGAACATTTTAACATTCAGGTGTAAAATTTTTAACATTTGACAGCTGACTACCTCAGCATTTGCTTTTCCTCTTACACAGGCTTAAAGCCCTAACAACTCTGAATAAGCATGAAAAGCCTGTACTTACTCTTCCACCATTTTCTTGTAGTTAGAGATTTCTTTTGCGTAAAGTAATTTGTTACTTGGAGAATCCTGAAAAATTTATAATAGAGAGAAACTTGTTTGATTTATTACCATCTCTAGGAAGCAAAGTAAAGAACTTAAGACAAAACCTCAATATTCACATGCACTTGAGCTTTAAAGAAATGAATATCTGGATGCTTATTAACAATGGGGGGATTACTTGGTCCTAAAAGGCATTTACACACAGCATTGCTATTGGGTCTTAAAAATTTATCAGTGCAAGATGATACTAAATTACTGGTGGACAGAAATAATCTGTTCTTAAATGTGTTTTTTATAAAAGCAACTGCTGTTTTCTCCTTTATAAATATCTGTTGGCAGACTACACAGTAACACTGACATGTTCACCAGCCCATTAAGTGGTGAGATTCTAACTTCATTATAAAACTGAAAAGAAACTATCAAGGCTGTATCTCCTCAGAGAATGGGTGTTGTCTGTGAGGATGCCCTTTGATTTGTCAGGCATGACCACAGTCAGGTTGTAGAATGCAAATCACTTACTCTGCTTAATTTGTGCTCTGTTCTTGTGCAAGCATCCATGAAAGTCTGTGCAATGACTGACAAGGAAGCATCCACTACTTCATGAACATGAACATCGAAGATGAAATGGGGATTTTTCAGTATGTTTACCCAGAACCTAAGAGGCAGGCTGCAAGCAACAGGAAAGATAATCCTTTTAACACAATAAATGTTTTACAACAAACAAATCAGTTGAAATTAAATACAGGTTTTGCATTTTTATCTCCTCACAACAACAAACCTCTGTTTTAAATCTCAATATTTATACAAGCTATTTGTTGCCTGGTTTTCACATCTGAACACCAAGCCTTTACATCTCTCACATAAAAACTTGTATAAGAAGAATTCTGAGTGCCTCAAACAGCAAGAGAAGATGTCTTTGTGGTTAGAGAAATTACTTGAGTATTATTTTATTAGACTTTGTGCTTTGACAGGTAAATCCAGTCCCATTTGCCTTTTGCTTTCCTTGTCTCCAAAGAAAAACTAAAAGTAAAGTGGTAACACCTGCCAATGATGATCCCACAGATAGGCTGGTTTCATTTTTGTAGCTACTAGGCTTACAGGGAATAATTTTTAACATACAACCATATTATCTCAATTCAAATGAAATTTACTTTCAGTGGTGGTAAGTGTGCCAGTGCCTATCTGGGAATTACACTCTCATTTCTCTGCAATACAAGTATTACTTTGTTCATATTGCACCTGTTTGTTTTCCAGATGTGAATGGTATCTTCATCCTTGATGTCATGTTTTTCTGCTTGCTCATCAAGAAAATCAAAGAAGTACTTCACAGCTGGTGGAACCACATGGTTTGAGTTGAGCACACTATGAAAGAAGTTATCTACAAACTGCTGAAGTGTTCCCTAGAAGCAAATTTTAAAAAATTCTGTTACATTTGTGTTACAGGCTAAACGTGGTGCCATTTGAGAGTCTTTTATAGAGCCCATAATCCAATTACAGGCACTGATGGCCTTCATCTTGAGTGTAAGGGTACTGGGTGACAAAAGCCAAGCAACATCTACTGCAGCAACCTTGCAAATTGGCAGTAAAGACCTCTGAGAGAAAAACTTTAAGCTCTGGCCTAGAAGGTTGTGACTTCACCAACTATTGTATGGTTTGCACAGACAGGTGTGCTTTCTGCTTGACAGAAGAAGCAGAAACTGGTTGCTAAGTATACAACACATTCACACTTCATAGTCATTGTGCACATACAAGTAATTGTTAGGACATTTTTAAATGGTTTTGCAGCTTCCTGCCTCACATTTCTCTGACTCCACAGCACTGTGCAATTTTTTGGAGATTGAGAGGAAAAAATACCAGTCTGAATTTGACTTTTTGTTGAATGGCAAGCACTTGGGTCTCATCAGTGAGAAGAGAGCAGTCTGGCCCAGTTCTATCAAAATACTCTAAAAGCATTATTTTTTAAAAAGTGCTAATATTTACAAATATTTTTATTAGTTTTCTAGATTAGACCACAGCATGGGTCACAAACAAAACCAGGGAAATATAAGACACCTTAGCAGTTCATATTGCATTTGGTTCACAAGCCAAGTCAGCAAAGTATTACCTAAACAGGTGGCAGATAGGATAAATCCATCTTTGTCTTCCAAGAAAAATCCTTATTTAACAAACACATAAACATGGTTCTCAGTTTTGATTGGGAATTACACTTCATCTCTTTCCCAGTAAGGTTCCTCAGGGCATATTAGCAACTTGGAGCCCTGAACACCAGCTGGTATGTACATGACACATAATCAAAACTGCATCCAGAGTCATGACTAATAGTTTGCATTTTCTTAAGTTGTACCTCAAAATCTACAGACTAAAGGTGCAATCATGGCATAGCTGAGTCCTACCTTCACAGAGAGAAGTCTGGTCAGGTAGATTTCTGTAATAGCTTTGGTCCTCTCTTTTTCTTTCACACTGCCCCTCTTCGATTTACCTTCATCTATTTCATCTACCGGCCGGACCAGGTGCCAGACCTTATTTTCATCTTCCAGGAGTGCATGCCCTAGAAACAGTAATTGCAATAATTAGAAAAAATGATCTGCACCCAAATCACAAAAACCCAAAGCCACAAAGATACTCATATACCAAAGTACAGGTATGTCCTTCCTTATCCTTAACTCACCTTTTCTCCTGTCAAAAGGATCTAGATTATTCTGTTCCTGTCCAACACACACAACTCAAGTACTAAACATTCAATTACACATAAACTGAAAAAGCACTGGAGATTGTGGCTTGCTTTTGTCAAGCTCAAAGGGAGAGGAAGGAATCACACAATAAAGAGAGTCCTGTTCAGTCACATAAGCACAATATGTGTATTTTTTTCAGGGCCACACAATGACATACTCTGTCACTTTGTGAATTATTGGAGACATCATCAAGTTACAGAGATTCAGCTAGGTCTGACCCAGCCACAGAAATGGCAATCTTAGCCTCCTCTGGGTACAAGGCAAGATATTGTTGTAGCAGCTCTGGTGAATTTTACAGGATCACAGCATGCCAGGTTGGAAGGGACCTCAAGGATTATCTGGTCCAACCTTTCTAACTAGAAACAGCACCTTACCAAGATGAGTCTTAGAAGTGTCCAATGTTGGGGAATCCTCCACTTTCCAGGAGAGATTATTCCAAAGTCTGACTGCTCTCATAGTGAAAACTTTTATTCTGATGTCTTATTGGGATATCCCCAGAAGTAATGTGCACCCATGGCCTGTCATCTTTTCCATGTGACTCCTTATAAAAAGGGAGTCTCCATCTTCTCTACGTCTATCCTTTAAGTACTGAAATTTGGTGATAAGGTCTCCCCTAAGCCTTCTTTTCTCCAGGCTGGACAAACCCACTTATGTCAGCCTTGCCTCATACAGCAGGGTTCCCAGTCCTCTGATCATCTGTGTGGCCCTTCCCAGCCTCTTTGGATCTTTTATGTATAGCAGAGATCAGAACTGCACACAGAGTTCCAGGTGTGGCCTGATGTGCTGACTAGGGTGGGATGATGACTTCTTTATCTTTGGCTGGTGATACCCTTATTGATGCAACCCAGCATCATTTTGGCTTTCTTTGCCACTGCAGCACACTGTGGCTGTGGCAATTTAAGAATTTGTTTTCAACCTTTTTTCTGGGCATCATCATTACAATGTACATTTTTATCCTATCTGCTGAATTCAGTGTATTTGCTCTCCCTGACAGTGTTCAAGGCCAGGTTGGGTGGGGCCTTGAGCACCCTGATCTAGTGGGAGGTGTCCCTGCCCATGCAGGGGGATTGGAACTAGATGATCTTTAAGGTCCCTTCCAACCCAAACCATTCTGTGATTCTATGAACGTGTGGTACCTCAGTGCACATGTACCTTTATCAGCATCTGCCCAACACCACTTGAATTTGTATCTGAAAGGAATAAACAAACACACATGCTCTTGCTGAAAGGATATGAACTACACCAGACCAATGTAATGACTCCAGCAAACTCATAATCCATTATACTAAGACTTTTTTTTAAATGCTAGTAATCATAGCTTAAATCAGAGAAAGAGATGCACACCAAGTCTGTTACCATATATCAAAAAGAAGACTAAGCTCCTGGATGCTTGTAATAGCTCATCTGATTACAGTGCCTTGCTATGCTGTATCCATGACTTGGCCATGCATCTGGTCCCTCAGCTTAGTTGAATCCATTTTAGTTTAATCTTAGTTGTTCCACAGTGGAAAAAAAGGAGTCTTTCATTTCAGCATCAACATGAATGTTAAGACGAACTCCATGCTTAAGAATCTTAAAGAGATGATACCATTGTTTTAATGCAATTAATATTTATTGAAAAAAAGATTCTGTGTCACAAACTTAGTTTCAAACGTCCTAGGTTTGCTTGTTCTTCCTTTAATTTCTGAATGTTTATATCTGCTTGGCATAGTCACTAAAATAAACGGCCCATTTCCAGTGGAAGTTACTAAATCAGTGCATTTAAAATCATTGATGTCTTTAAAATGTGAAAGTTATTTTTCCCACAAAGACTGCGACTCAGCCCCATTGCACAAATTATTTTGCTTTATTGCTAAGTTTTATGCTTTAATATATGTATCTAATGGAACCAAATCCCAGTGACAGCAGAAAATATCAGTTTCTAATTGGATAAATGTTGTCCTTCCAAATTTTTGGCCATAGTAACTTGTTAGCTAAATTCCTCAACAGCTACACTAAATTTACCAGCTTGCATGTATGTTCAATATTTTATATCACAGGGGAAAATAACATTTATATGTAATCTGGCCAGACCAGCACTTCTGCTTGAATCTACTTTATATGTCCTCATGAAAAACATTAGCTATGCAGTCTTTTGGGGCCTTCTTTTTAACCCAGTATGGAAAAAAATTAAAAATTCAGAATAAATCATGTTGTCCTTTGAGAGCCCTTAATTTGATTTGGAAGTTCATGTGAATGAAGCAAGTAAGAAATAAAAGCTATCAGTTTATTTTGAAGCAGCTGCAGTTTCGCAATCGATACCATTCACAGCACTCATCTGCCCCTGCAGTAAGAACTGTTGGTGGGCCTGATGTCTGGAATTTCTTTTGCAATGCCTGTTATTTACTTTTGTAAATTAATAGATCAGATCACATGGTTAGAGCCAAAACTATTTGCCAGCCTTACGTCAGCCACTTGGTACAATTCTTCTTCCTCCTTTTATTTGAAGGAATTTATCCTCTTTTTGCCCTCCTGATGGTATATAGCCCAGTTTAATTTTGGAGTGAAGAGAAACACCCAAAGGGGTTTCCACTGAGATTACTGGCCCTCATGAGCAGCTTAATTTGGCCTGTGGTTGTTTAGCAACAACAGAATTGGCTACTAGTGAAGCAGCAGTTATTTAACAGGAAAGTAGGGATTAAGAGGCTACAGCTCAACCCAATGAACTTTTGCAATACAAAGATCCCACTTCATTGCTAAAAATAGCAGGAAGAAAGAAGAAGAGAAATTCAGAACATGGGGAAAAAAACTTATTAGCAGTGCGGTTGCTAAGAGAAAACAACATTTCTGTGAGATAATATTTTCCCCAGTGGCAAAGTAGGAGGTGAAGAAAACAAAAGATAGGGGAAAACACCTCCTTTTTTATTGCAGTAGCCACATTATGCATCAGCCATAAGCAGGGAGAAGACTGCATCCACTGAACTGAATGCCCCAGAGACTCTTTGACCCTTGGGCATTCTTTGGTCAACATAAAATAATGCTGGGAGGTTAGTGCCAAATACTGACTGCTCTGACTAATTATAGTGGTATGAACCATGATGTAAACATGGTGGAGGCAAGTGAGGTGGTGACAGGCAATACAGCCTCTTTCCCCTTATGTGGCCTGCAGCTTCCTTCTGGTTGTCTCCTCCTCCCTGTGAATACACTGCTCCATGGAGGTAAAGGAAGGGCTGCTCTACACAGATCTGCTAATCACATCTCTCACATCTCTGATCTTCAGCCCTCTGGCCATTTTTATTCAGAATTAAAGAAGAAAAAAACCAAAACAAAACCCAAACCACAAAAACAAAACCAGAGGAGAACCCCAGAATAACAGAGCATGTTGTTTTGGCTTATAGTTCAGTTCAAAAATACTAGTATGAAATCACTGAAACCATTCTCCACCTTGATACAAATAAATAACTGCATTTATTATCTCCAGAAGCAAAAGATACTGCATTTAATTTGTCACAACCTCCAGCTTGTACTGTCTTCCTGTTAGAAGCTGTGAATCAAAAGCAGGATGGAAGCAATGCCAGGTTTTAGAGCAACATCTCTGAACATGGTTTCACATTTTGGTCCTGTGCAAAGCTTAGTACTTTGGCAGTCAGTCAATGGCTTCAGCTGACTCTTCTCAATGCAAAAGGTGCAAGTTAATGAGAGACTGTGGATAAAAAGAAAACCACTTTGTACCAAGCCTCATTCATAGGGCTGGGAGAGGATTTCTATTTACTCCAAGCCTGCAGACCCTGTGTTGTTCAAGTGTGGATGTGTGGGAGGGGAGGCCTCTGATTCTCTCTCACTTTCATGCACATAGCAACTCACAAATTACAATCACAGTAGAGTCTTGCTTTGCACTATCTTTGTAACTTTTTATAGCTTCAAAAGAACCAGCTGGCACCAGATAGCCCTGAAAACCTTTTGACACTAAAGAAAATGGGCTAGTCTGGCATGAAATGCTGCCTTCCCAAATCTGTACACTACCACTGTGCAAGACAGGGTGTGGAGAAGAAACACAATGGAAGTTGTGTTCACTCCATATTTTGGGATCTGCATTCTCTCTGAATATTTTTCTCTTGTGTAGGAGAGCTCTTGTGTGGCAGTACTGTACCCAGAAATCTGTTTTTCCTTTACAATTTAGCACATGTATAACTAAGGAGAACATCTTGGGGTATAGATCATGTATGTTCAAAGAACTTCATCATACTGAATCATAGCCAAACATATAATTGTGGAGAAGGAGGAAAGAAAAAAAAAACAAACCAAGAACCCAAAACAAGAAGAAAACTGCATGGTCTGGTCCTCTACTGCCTGTTACAAGGGTAGTGATCTGGGAAGGATGAAGACTGGGAGCCCAGAACAGGAGACTAAACACCACTCTGTTTTAAGAAAGTAAAGCAAGCTAAGGACACCACCAGGCTCCACTCATGGTCCACTCCACTTCTTGATAGTGGAAGTGACTGCCACCTCCTTCAGTTATCTCAGAAATTGGTACAACCAAACTGAATAAGGCATCAGCTCCTTGCCTGGCTGCACTTCACTGCCCTTAATATTACATTAAATGGCTTTTAAGTTAACACTCTGGGTCGGCACCAGTTGTGACAGAGTAGCCACTATAGCAGGCCCTTGTAGTAAAAGGGTGAGAGGGTTGCACTAAAAGTGTAGCCACAACCACTATAAGACCCTTCAAGGATGCTGGAAAACCTCTCAACAGAAAACATCCAGGAGGAGAGAGTCAAAAGTAAACAGCACGTAACTCTTGCCTCTCCTAACTTGCTAGACAGCACTTAACACAAATGAAATGGAAGCATGCACATTGCTGTCAAATAGTGATACATCAGAGCTATCAGCTGAGAGCCATTTTCTTGAAAAATGTACATTTCTGGCAGATTATTTCCAATCTGTTTGACTGCCCAGCCCTTGAAACCTATTAAATCTAAGATCAGTAAATCTGTTCAAAGGAATGAAACTATTAGGTGAAGCAATGGCTTTTGCAATCAGTGCTGGACAGGATAGCTTAAGAAATGAGCTCATAGGAGGAAGAATGATCTCAACAATTATCATGCCATAAATCTAACTTCTACATAACGTAAAATAACTGAAAATAAGAATAAAACAAAACGAAACAAAACAGAGAAACTGAACACTTGCAACGTAAAGGAAACACATGTGACAAAGAACATGAATTTGCAAGTAAATATTTCTATAAATTCTGAGTACATTTTAGACTCTAATGGACACTGTGTCCCAAAAGGCTTTGTGATAAAGGACTTTGGTCTGGACAGAATGCTAACATGTAGAAGTAAAAGTTTTAAATGGTGGGTTCTAAGCTAACTGGTTGTCTCCTGTGTTGAGAAGTCCAGTATACTGTAGCAGACAGTTATAAAGAATGATGCAATGGCTGCTTTAGTGATGTGAAAGAGAAGAAATATCATAAGGAAATTCCTGACACCAACTTGCAGTGGATTGCAAACCTCAAAAAAAGAACAAAGGAATTGTGGAAAATGCTGCATCTAAAGAGATAATGTGAATGGAATGAACAAAACCAACCAACAAACCCTGGAAAAAACAAGCTAGTATAGTTGGTGAAACAACGCTCAAAGGGAGGAAGACCCAAAACTTGAACATAGAGGTGAGTTTGCAAGGCAACATAGTTGTAAGAAATGCAATTTAAAAAATTACATCAGATCCATTATGTCACAGAGAGAAGTTGCTCTCTGCTGTCGTTCTGAATTGCAGCTGTCTCTGATGTCATTTATCTCAAACACTGCATTCAGTGCTACTCTAACAAGAAGTGGAAGAAATCTGGAGAGTAAGAGTAGGAAGAAGGAAAGAGAAAAAGAGATGAAGCTTTGGGAAGATGAAACATATGGTTTGACTACAGATGTAGAGGGATTAGGAAACAAAATGTCATGGAGATATCTGCTGAGAGTGCTTTCTATTAAGGCTTTCATAATGAAGACAAAGCAAACCACTGCAAATGTGCAGTGGGTAACACACACAAATAACCCCATATAGTCTGATGGGGAATATCTAGGTCTGCAGACGTGCTTGGTAAGCAAGATTAGGACAGCAGTGTCATTTTCTCTGGGTGAGTTTTGACTTCTAGTCATTTTGGGAGACAGTGAAACCACAGGATACTTACTTTCCCCTGGGACATCTTGCTGATTATCCTCTGGCTGCTGGGAAACTCCCATTTTTGATAAGATGAGTGTGGCACCATCTCGAACCTTTGAAAATACAAACACAGATGTCACCTGAAAGAAGAGCATGCTACTGAACCTCTGCCTTAATACCTAAACTGGGATTTCTATAATCTCTGGCAGAGAATTGACCTATGATAAATGCTGCCCTTCAAAGGCTTCTTGAGCAACTGGCTCTGCAATTCAGAACAAACTCCCTCCCACTTCTTTAATAAGAGATCCCATCAACAACTCCTGTGAGATTAGTTAAAATGCTAGAAGCACCTCCAAGAATTGAGGCATTCCTCAATCTGGTGTGGGCACCCTGTGTACAAAAATGGGGTTTATCATAAAGAATAGGACCTTTCTCTTTTCAGGGGGAAAACTGACTAATTTGTATATTTCCTAATCAGAATATCTGCTGTTAGAAAGCAATAAATAGCACATAAATGGTGGATAAGTGGATTGCAAATGCTTGTTAAGAGTGTACAGTACAAAACCTAAAACAGACAGTAAAAAAAGGTCAACATCTGCTCTCCTCACTGGGTTGTTGAACAAACCAGACCAACCCAAAACCTATTTAGCACCAAAGCAAGGACTAAGACAATTCTCAGGAGTAGGAAGCGGTAGAGAAATGAAGAGATGAATAAAAGGAGATCTTGAATGTTCAAAGGGCAATCATGGGAAAGATTAAGAATTATTAGGCAATATGTTTAGACAATATGTCTAGGCCTAGCCTTTCATGCTTTCAACTTTTTACTGCCTAGACACAGAGCTAGATGTTTTTTTTATTCTTTATGTAGCACATAAATTTCTCTATAAGAAAAAGAATTTATTTATTACTAGAGAACAGTTAACAGATGCTAACAACTGCTCTGAAACACCTCCTTACGTTATAATGCATTAGTGTGTTGATACGTTTCCATCTGCCATCTCTTTGGGATGTTAAATCCAAGTCTGAGAGGATCTGTGCAGTAGAACCTGGACGCCACTCTAAGGGATAATTAAAATGAGAAAAACCAGTTTTTAACCACGTGTAAAAATAACTACTCCAAGCATGTTTCAGTGTAGAGAGCCACTGATGCACTATGGGACATGAAAAAAAAAAGTAATTGGCACATGCTATGATGTGTGGGTTTTATTGCTTGATAGTTTGGCCTACATTACAAAGGTTTGTATGAACATTTCTAACCACACACATGCCTCTTGATTCTTTAAATTCCCTTGCATAGAATAATAAAAAATACAGTTTGGACTGCTATCGGTCCAAAATAGAGTAGAACTTTATATAGACTAGAAAAGGCATTTTTAAGGAATTTACAAGGATGTTCTGAAGGCCAAGAATTGCATCCTCTACTTTCAGATTAAGCTAGTCATAAAGGTATTGTAAAAGTATTAACTAGGGTTTCTATTATGAGATTGTTAGGACTTTCAAGTTACATATTTTTTTTTCTTCAAGAAGAGAGCAGCAATATTGACAGCTTTCAGGGAGGAGGATGATTTTTAGAGGCTCATCATCTCCTGAAAGTAGAGCTCCTGCAAGTTATAATTCTTTTGCATAACCATCATAAAGGCAAGTCAAAATCAGTACCAGTTTCTGAAAATTCATAATTTCTTCTCCATCAGTTAATTGTCCATCCTGTCATTATTACATTAATTAGTGCCTGAAATACTGACTCTGTCAGACATGAATACATTTGTGCTAACAGTCATTAACAGGCTCTTCACACACTAATGACAATACACCAAAACTTTTTAAGAGTCAGGAAAAAGAACTTTGTAAAAAAGCATTAATATTCAATGCATACTAAGATTGCTGCAAAATGCTGTATTTTTGCACCAAGGAAAAATTTGATTTTTATAAAACCTTTTTAAACCCCAATATATTAATTTATAGACCGTTTTTGGAAAATATAAAATCACACAATTTTCACCTGCTCAATATAGTATCACCAATAGCTACTTACCAAGAACTACACTTTCAGCTTTTGGCCACTGAGAACATGGCAGGTTTCGATAGACTTGGTCTATTATCTTCTCCTTTACTTGTGATATAGTATCACAGTTTAGCACTTTCACAGGTATGGAATCAGTTCCTCCATCTTGTACATATACATTTACTGTCTGTGAAACAAATAACGTACGTGGGTATTAACACCAGTCAGCACTCAATTACCTGTGAATCTGTTTTTCTGGGTTATTTAAATGCAAACTATCTAAAATTCACCATGCAATCATTATTGCACAGCAGCACAGAGTTGCAATGGGAGTATGGATTATTTGAGGGATCTTCCACTGTTATTCAGTCAACCAATTATCATAAAATTCCAGCTTATTCCTCCCACTATGACAAAATGGAAAAGAGGCAGAATAGATTTGTTCATGTTTGATATGCTGCTGTTCTTGACTCTTGGGAAATAATAATCAGGACACACAAACAAAAGCAGCTGGACCACTGACTGGTTTCCTGCTTCTTTTGTAGCCTGATAACCTGGAACATGGAAATACACAACTAATGCAATGCCCAAAGTTAACGAGTTCCCAATAATCACTTCAGCTGCACTTTGCTGAGCTCCTAGAGTATTTTGTGCTTTTGTCTTCCTTTACACTCTTTTCATGGTTGTGGTTTTACCTCTCAAGTTGAGCAGACTAGGTCTGTACATATGGTGATTTCACACAGCTCAACTGATGAGCAGTGACTTGTTCAGCTCCTGTAACTCTGCCTCCTGTGATCAGCTGTTCATTAGATGTATATAAATATACACATACGTGTACACACACAAATGTATATGTATTAGTATATGCCATTTAGAACATCTTCAGTGTTTGAAGACTTCATTTACTGCTTACTGCTGTCACAATAACTCTAATAGCTCCAGGAAATAAACTGTTTACACTAGTACTAAAATATTACTCTTTTCTGATAATATTGATGGTGTTTTTTTTAATGTTAAAGAGGATTTTTTGAAAGCCTGTAATTTGGTAAATCTAGAGTGATTGTTCTGAAAGTAATTTTGCTATGTGTCAGTTTTAATATAGACAAAAGCAAATGAGGAGACAATGGCCAGGAAACCTCCCCAGAAGCAAAAAAAAAAAGCCCACCAAAATAAAATAAATGTTATGAAAAGCCTCTTTCTTCCACTGGCTAAATGAGTAAAACAGCTCAGAGCCCTCGTGGATCTTTTGCCAGTCAGGTAGCTTTGGAGGCCAGGCACATCCAACGAATTGCAGCTCTCAGACCCATATGGTCCTGACAACCATAATGTCTGAATTTATAATCTCAAACCTCAGAAATAAACTTGCATGGCTGGTATTTTTAAAGAGTGAGGGAAAGCTACGCCATACGGCAGTCAGATTAAACATGATTGCACTGTCCCTTGACAGAACTCTCAAACTAATAATGAGATTTCACCTTCCTTTTCCTATTAGCTTTATGGTAATTAGACAGGATTTTGCTGCCAGTTCAGTATGCAGCATGTCAGCGTAACCAGTGATGCAAAACAGAATCATCTTTTAAATAAGTAAGAACAATTAAGAGAGCAGACAACTACTCTACACCACACCTTCCCACTGTGTCTCACTTTCAGGCAGAAGTGAACTAATTAATTCATGCTTTAACCTACCTTGGTGCACAAATGTTCTCTAATGGTTCAGTTACCACAATATCATCATCATACCAAAGATCCCAATAATTTCTAGCAGTAGTGAACCTCTTCATAATCTTTCATCATGTGTATATATATACACACATGTATCTCATCATCTTCCACACATGGACACACATAAAATCTTTGTTTGATGGGAAATTTCTAAATCTGGACCAAATACTGTACAATGTTACAATGTTTAATATCTAGCTAGTGTGCTTGTGCCCACATTTGTCTGCATACACAAATCTGCTTTCAGACTACATTCATTTAGCTTATTGCAGGCACTGGCCTTTTTTTGTGAAAAGAAACAGACTGAACAAAAAATTATTGCCATTAAGTCTTACACGATGTATAGTGCAAGTACATTTTGTTCCCCACACACAAGAGAAAAGATAACTAGCATTGCCAGTCACTGGTTTCTAATGGGTGGCACCTTCAGGTCAGATATAAAGAGAACAACTCCACTAATCCTTAAAATATCAATTGAACTTAAAACATTGCTTCTTGCCCAGAACACCCTTTTCCTCTAGGCAACCTAGGTCACAGTCTAGTGATTCTGTGAATGAAAGTCCTACAGCACTCTCCTTGCATCTGCATCCCTTCAGAATAAATAAAACAGTGGGTTTTTTAATGTTTTGTTTTGATTGTTGGTTTTTTTTTTTAACCAGGATGCAATAAAACTTTTTACTGAGTTTCTCTTTCTACACTGCAGATATGTCACTGCATCTTTCTCAGTTGGAGACAACCACAAATGGATCCTAACTTGTCAGCAAGAGAGAAATCAGAGAGGGGAAAAAATAACCCTGTGTTGATCTCTGAATGACAGTCTGCACATCTTTGATATTCATTACTCGATATCCTGAAGAAAACCTACAAGACTGTCAGAAAGTAAAAACTAGAATTTATCCTCCCTAAACAGCTAAAGAGTGGGCTGCTTCAGTTTTTAAAAAAGACAGGGAATCTGCATGTTGCAATCTGGTTGAAAAAATAGTGTAAATTTGTGGCACTGAACATTAGGTCAAAGCAGAATGCTAAGAGAAGAGAACTGGACCATGATACTGGTGATGAGATTCAGGGGATGGTGGAGGTAAGATGGGGAATATCTGGAGCAGGGATGTTCAGTTCATCCCACTTGAAGCATCCAACATGGGTCTCTCTCCAGAACTGCCTATAGAGGCAGCTTCACCTCATCACAATAGGGAATTACTTCCTTAGGTAGAAATTAACCCCTTTCAATGCCAGTTGGGCTGCCCGTGTTCAGGATAGTTTGACTCACATAGGAACAAGTGCAGAAATTGGTTTTTAAAGTGTTTTGGAGATTGCAGAGTCATCTTACAGGCCTGCAGAGGAACTCATCCTGGTATACTAATAAAATGATCTCTAAAATGACATTTGACATGTGGATGAACAGCAAGCACAAGGGAGTAAGGTGACTCTAAGTTTAAGAAAACATAAGTGCAAGAATTCTGCAGAAAACAACCGTAAGTTAATTTAGAAGGGAAAGGAGAACTCGTCAAATACCCTGACCACTGTTCAGACAGACTGAAAATTATGAAAGGGATTTACAGAAATGGATTCCACAGTGGAAGGACTTGGAGTTAACACTGGAAGATAATTTATAATTCTATTTTCCTGCTTGGAGACTTGTTTTGGTCAAACTACCAACAGTCCTGCCCATGACCAGAATTTCTGTTCAGATCACAGTAGTCCAGAAAAGCATGCACAGACTTAAGACTACAGGACTTAATTTTAAAAGAAAAAATGATTTTACAATATATTAATAATGCTCCACTTACCAACTGTGTATACTCTACATCATCTCCCAGTAAGCCCGTGTCATTCAATGTATACTTGGCTTTCTTTAGTACAGCATCCACTGGGCCTTTTTCTACCTGGTGTTTGATAGCCTTGAACAGTTTATAAAGAGGCTCCCCAGCATTGTCCTGTTTAAAGGAAAGGAAATGTAATACAGCAGAAGTTATCCTCAGTGTAGCATGCTTAAGTGTTCTTGATTAAAAAAACCCACAAGCAACAGATTTCAACTCTTACCTTGAGGTATTGATATAAACAAATAGACATCCAGTTAGACAACATTCTCTCAACAACTGTTTCAGATCTGAAAAAAACCACAAACCAGAGTATGATAAGGGTACTTAATGACAGTTTTAAAGAAAAACATTGCTTGCTTGAAATAAAATGTTCTTACATGCTTAACTGCATGCACTCTCCTAATGCAATGATTTCCCTATAGAGTCTTGAGAGCATGTACTTGCTTTAGGATAAGTGCTTTGTATTGCTCATCATTCCTGGGTACCTCCAGTTCATTACTGAAAAGCACACAGCCTTTCTGCAATATCTTAAATTGGGTCTGTGCTGTAAGAGCTAAAAAATTAACCAAGCTGTGCAGTTACTGAGAAAAAAACTACAGATTATAAAGCTACAACACAGAGCAAGGTCTTCTGTAATTATTGGGGATAACAAACAGGGTTAAAAACACTAGTGCAAGCCCTCACTGAATGCACAATGCACACTGATTATCTGTGCTTATTACAGTGATGATGTGTGGTATAAATCCTAGATCATTTGGAATAAAATTATATTAAAAACTAAATGAAATGTTTGGTATTGTTATTTGAAGGTTGACATTTCAGTAATCTTGATGCAGATTCTACACTGCAGAATTTGAATAAGGAATTGTGTTCCAGTCAGTCTAGCCTGTGCCTTCCACAGCCTGTTCCTGGTGAGCTTGACTTCCTAATATGCTTGGGCCAGGCTATTTCTGACTTTCAGTGATAGCTGGCATTTTAAATACAGTCACGTTGCAGAAGAAACAGATCTACAGAAAACAGAGAACTACACAAAGTAATAATTCAAACCTTCTTAGCATCAGCTTTGGGTTTTTGGCCACAACATACTGCTCCATCAGTTCTAAGAATAGTGTCCTCATGATGTCTGTATAGTATTCTAGTTTTCCATGTAAAGCAACTGTCAGTAAAGATGCAAAATACACTTTAGCTCGAGCAGAGAACTCCCTTTGGTTTTCCAGCGTGTGAATAAACTGAAACAGAAAACAAATGTAAAATGAAGTCAGATGGCAGGTTTCTGAAGAACCTTAACACTTGTCTGCACTAAGAAGACAAGCAGTATTATTTTAATATTAATCTAAACATAGAACGGAAAAGTTTTCAGAAGTTTGAGAAAACTACTTATAAGAACACATTGAATAGTACTTGTTTTTAACAACACACACAGTCTACTGGACTAACCCATGAAATGCCTATATACTTTAACTGAAGCCTGGTATATAAAGGATGCTTTAATTAAATTTAAAAAGTGTCCTGTGGTAATTTTTACAAAGACAAAATAAACTCCCCTCTCCCTCAAATTCCCAGTCCTTTCACATCAAATTACAAAGACACTAATCTAAGTACACCTGGGAATGCGTGCTCATCTACCATAAACCATAATGCTGCAGTCAACTAGCTCAGCACTGGAGCCTCATTTAAAAAAAAAAAAAAAAAAAAAAAAAAAAAAAAATTTTTGAGAGTGAGCAATTAGAAATCTCTTCAGAACTGCTGTGAGCACTCATCAGTCTTGATGAATAGGCCACTTGAGGAGCCTCTGCCCCTCTGAGACAGAGATCCAGCAGATGGCTGCCTGCAGGTGACTCCTATGATGAACCAGGATGGAATCAGTGTTCTCCAGCCACATTTCTTAAAAGGTGAAAACAAACTTGCAACAAGAATTTTTATGGCAGTTTGGGTAATATTTGTTTTCCACTGCAGTGCTGACTAGCCCCATACTACATGAAACATGATCTTGTTTTTCTGTCACATCAGAAAGTTCTGGCTGTGATGGTACCTGCAGTGGCTATTGTGGAACCAGAACCATAAGAAAATCACTTATTTTTAATAATTTTGGTTAAGAGACAAGGTGAATATACTTCAATACTCACATTAATGAGAAATGATTTGCTATTGAGAAGGTTGGAGAACTGGTTCAAAGCCTGCTCCACAGTTTGGCGCCTGGCCTCAGGAATATCCAGCTTCCCTGTAATCATCACGTCTTTCTCTCCATCTTTGGAGGGCAAGAAGAAGACTCTGTCTGTGTAGGTTTTGTAGTCCAGTACTGGAATTCCAGCTTCATTGATGTCATTCGTCTGATCCTCCATCTCTATCATTAGATCTGGAATATGCAATACAGTTTAAAGGTTCATTTAAAAAAAACCTGCAGCTTTTTTAGGCAACACCTTTTTTTTAGGCACCTCTTTGGGTGCTTTGTAGTGGAGAAAAAGGAACTGGGAGGGAGAAAAGCATCTGAGGGAGAAAGCGTCTTGTGCTTTCCAGATTTGTGGTGTTTGTACTTCCTCCCTGATGTCCCTTTTCCTTACCTAGCTTTGCTCCCATGTATTTTAGATTGTCTGCACTTTGTGCTGCTGCTATTATAATTTCACGGTATGGATGCAGAATGTGTTTTGACCTCACTGTTTCATTTTAACTGTCAGCCAAGGTGAATGCAGCTTAGGAACTGGAATACTCCTTGGATGTGCATTCTACTTCTATTTACAATCTTTGCTGGAGGAGAGAGGAAAACTTCCAACCCAAAATGCAGCAGGAGTCTGTAGCCCACTAGCAGGCCTGTCATCAAGACAGAGGCACCTTTTCCTTTTTTGAGAAAGGGGTGTGAAGTTCCATGGGAGAGGTGGCAAAAGGGTGGCTGTTAACCTTGATCGATCCTCTCACAATTCAAAATGCAGTTTGAATTGAAGCCCATTGGGAATAGTTCTGGAATCAAACATTTGCCTTGGTTTGTGTCCAGAACATGGAAGGAGTCTGTTTTCCAGGGAAAGCAAGCTGGTACAAGAAAAGAACATCCTGTCCCAGAAATGCCAGAAAAACAAAACCGGGAAAGACTTCCAGCATGGCCAAAATCTGTGAGAATACCCTGGGCTTCTTAAATTAATTTAAAGTTATAACCTGAAATGGTTGTTTTTGGTTTTTTTTTTCTTAATAAGAGGTTATTTCAAGGTGACCCAACAGCAAATATAATTCAGATAATGAGGTGACATTTCCTGGTAATAATTTAGGCCAATATTTGCAATGTTTGCACTCAGATGCCTAATTCAAGTGTTTCAATGAGTAGCTCTAACATGTAGAAATGCTGAGCCCTTGCACCTCCCGCTGCCTTCCCTGGGATGAAGCCTCTACATTTACACAGAACAATTATCTAGCTCCTCAAATCAAGCTTAAGGTTTTCCCACGATAAACAGGGCAAAATGCTATTTCTTTCCTGTGAGCTTGCCAAATTATCCCTTAGTATGCTGATTGCTGCAAATAAATTTTGCAGCAATGAAAACAGTTTTTAATGTGCATGGTTGGCACATACAGCCACTGTACTAAATACTAAGTGCACACTTAAGTCACTATAAAACATTCTATTTCTATTCTGTGTCTATTCTATTATAGTATCAATGGCCAGTCACGTTAAGTAACCCCAACCTCAATTGCTTTTTATTTCCCAGTTGCCAGCTCTGTGCTTCCTTTTGACTAAATCTATCCATTCCCTTTCATAACATCAGCTCCCTGTTTTATTTTATTTATGGCTTTAAAAATATCTGCTGTGTGTCAATTTCAGTAATCAAGCCTACTCAGATCTCCTGATTATTTGTTCCCAGAAGACAGTTTTAACAAGCTAGCTCCAATGCTTCAGCCCAACTTCTGATTACTCAAGAGGACCCAGAGGAGTGCAAATATCTGTCATACCTGTGAATTCCTTCTTGCACCGGTCTCTGACACTCTCCTCCAGGCCTTCAAGCTGTGATTTAATTTTTTCATACTCTCGTTCTGCTTGTTGGCTCTTGCGTCTTTATGAAACAGAGGTAAGGTTTAAAATAAGTTACAAACTGCATAAGTAAATAATTTGCAACAGCTCTGAGTGGGAAGCCAAAGGATATTTTCCTGGTTTTGATTTATTTTTAAACATTGGCAGCAGAAAGAGAGTGGAGGAGAACAGCAACAGTGGACCAGGTCTTTGTTCTGTGTAAATCAGCCTGGAACCATCATAGGCCTACTGCTTCAAAGCACATTTGGGCCAGTGATTTAAAATCCAATAAGCAGTCGCCACAAATGCTTTCAATCACATGTAAGTAGAGAAACTTGATTTGTATGTACTGAACAAAGATTGCTTGCAACATGTCCTGCGCTGGCTCTGAGCCACCCAAGAGCATGTCTGGGACCAAACTGAGAAGATTGCAGGAGGACCACAAGAACATCAGTACTGTACAGCGCATTCTTCAGCACTGCTTCAGCTATATAGACGTACACCACAAGAGTGAAATCCACCCCCTCCTGAGGGACAGTATCAGACCCTCATTACTAACCTTAAAATCGGGCTAAGTAGGCCCTAAGTGCAATACAGACATTATTCTGTCCCTTTTTGAAGCATGAATTTCACAATTAACTATGATATTTTTGTGTAGGGAACACTTAACTCAGCTGGAAAGGCCAAAATGACCCCTTAGCCAAATCCATCAAGCTCAGACCTAGAGTGGTGACTGAGGCAGCATAAATGCTGATGGATATGTACACAGAATAAGTTATCCCCTTTGCAAGAGGCACTTTAGCTGCCATTTCAAGAATGTATGTGTGCAACTCAGTCTGCAATTGTGTGCTTGGCAAGCCTGGGACCAATTGTTGTGCTTATGTATAAAGGACAGACTGGGCTGACTGACACCAAGGAATTTGGTGTGCGTGAGAGGAATAAATTTGGGCTCATACATATTTCCAGCTTTAACTGCCTTTCTTAACTCTGCAGGTCATAAAAAAGATGAAGATAATTTCTGTAGACAGCTGAAAACAATCGGGTAATACCTTGAAAGCTTTAGGACAGCAAAAGCCCCCAGTTAAAGGCACTTACCTGTAACAGATGATAGAAACGATGATGATTCCAATCATAGGAATAAGTACAAGCGGCAAAATAAGATTCAGTGGGATGTCACTCACACGTGTATCATATTCCACCCTTCCAAGGATCCATTCTCGGAGTCCAAATTTCACCTAATTAGATAATCACAGACATCTGTCTCAAGAAGTGCAAATAAACAGTGGTTCACTTCTCAGTTACTCTCTGAATTCTTAGTAATTCTCAAAATAAGTGAATTTCTAGCTCAAACTGCATAACAAAGGAAACATTTCTAAATACTTTATACTGAATTTAGGTCACTAGCACTTTATTATGAAAAGTAATTTTATTTTGCTTAGCAGAGCACAAAAAACCCCCATCCTGTCTAGCTACAATTTTACATTCCTGTGTAATGAGAGTAGAAGGCATTTTGTAGCTTGGGACCACTCTTCACATGTGACATCTTGTAGACAGCAGGCAGAAAGTGGAGGAAAAAAGAACTTCAAGGAGTTTCATCATGGCACTACAACAACCTTGGAGAACAAATTACTTCAGTTAAGAAGCTCTGTATCAATGTCACTTACACGACATTAAATTCAATTGAAAAAGTAACCTACAATGAATTCAGGAAGGTTATTGATGGTATCCCTCTTCTGCCGTTTCTTTGGTTGAGGCTGTACTTCTGGTGGTTCACAATATAGGTCTGTCTCAGTTAGTGTTTTTATGTTGCAAGGCTCATCACCCACAAAAGCCTGGGCCTCATCTATTGTCATGGCTTTGTTCAGATTGCTGCCCTAGGTAGAAAATACAAGGCCAAGTCAGCATCACAAAGTCTTGAGAAACCAGAAGTCCCAAGCTGCAGTTTTCCATGTGGATCATTTTTAGCAGCAGATGTGATTTGCACTGCTGTGCACAGAGGACCAGAGTGGCTGGCAATTTTGCAATTTCTCCCCTTTCCTTCCTGGTGTGAAAACAGATGTCTCCTCCAGTCCTTGGGAGCTCTGTGGCAGAGAGCATCTCCAAATGCCAGCAGGAGTGGGCATCCCCAGGAAACATGAAGTATGGCTATAAAGACAGCAGCTATCTCTGAGAAGGGGAGGTGGGGGGAAAGGGGAGCTGACAATGTTAATCTAGCAGAGATAAGGGACTGCACCAAACTTTTTGAGAATGGTACCAACCAGCTGTTAAGGGCTTAAGAAAGAAAGCAAAAATTCCCTACAACAAAATGGGCAACCACCATCTGGTGACAAGTTTACCTTTGCATTAATAAGTTTATTGACTTGTTTTTTGATGCCATCTGTGAAGTTTTCAAAAGTTGGGTCTGCAACATAGGCAAAAGAGTGGCTCTCATTTTTTACAACCAAATGATAATGATCCATTAGAATAATAGTGGTAATGTTATAGTTTTCTGGGTCTTCCAGTATGGGCAGGGAAGAAAAAACCACTGTGGTTTCATTGAGTCTTGTAACATGCTTTCCATCGAACTGTAAAGAAACAAGAAGCACATGCACATCTTAGAGTTTAAACTCATTCCTGTGTGTAACTGTTGCTAATTTTAGACTGTAGAAATAAGGTCATATACTTTTCATATGGCAAAAATAGTATAGTATGAGATATTTTCTGAGAAGAAAATTGAACAAATTTGTTGACGGGAATAAATTGTTGATTCATTATGTTCTAGCAACTTCCGCCAGGAAAAGCTTAAGCTACAGATCAGTTTCCATTGCCTCCAAATGCTATGGCTCTGGACAACACTGCGATATTATCATTAAATAATTCTCAGATTATGAGGTTAACATGGCAGATTTAATCCAGGTCACCTTGGGTATCTTGGGTAGATTTTTTTTCTACGAACACTGTAAAATACCTCACTGATATTCAGTACAATTACTAAGTGATATTTTGGAATCAAATTTACCAATTGTTAATCAACTACTCAAGGTAACAAGTTAGTTAACCTGTCTTCTATCCCCAGTCACAAATATTTTTATCATTGGAAACTCCTTAGTCATTCAGTAAAACCAACCACAGCCAACAACACTAACAGGAATCCTCAACATTTTTTCTATTGCCACTTCAGTTTCTCACTTTGAGAAAGGCAATTTCACAGCTTCTCCCCCACATCTCTGGTATTGCCATGTAAATGGAAGCAAAACAAAAGATTAGAAAATTTTCTGGTCTTAATGAAGAATGTGTGCTGTATGTAATGCCAACTTAAGCTAACATGCTGAGAAGATGCTGAGCATACATAAGAATAGGGGGTGAGAAATATTGATAAACACTGTCGAGAATGCTTCATAGACCTTAAGATTGGCCTGAGAGTTAAGGTTATAAAGATAACTACTTTACTTCTAGTTTATGGCCTAGGAAAATGTAGGCAGTTTTCCTCTTAAAATTCTTTTAAGGATAGGGATTGGGTTCTTATGGATCCAAATCCAGCTGGCTCTGGCATAGTCTAAAAGTACAATCATGCACGTAATATAAAACATGCTCATTACCAGCTCTATACAGAATACAAAACAACCTTAAATTGAAAAGACAGCCTTACAAAAAGTCTTATGCTGTCCTTACTAGAAGACCACTTTTCAGTCTTCAATCACTGCATTAAATTGTGAGCTTCATTAGAGTGGGAAATTTATACTATCAGTACTGTCAGTTCTTTTAACGTGAGATGCAAGACAGGTTTGGTTTTTTAAAAACCTTATTTTTCACAGCTTTTTGTGAACATGCTATAGGTGGAATATGCATGAAGCAAAAAAGAAAAGAAGACTTGGTTCACTGAGGTGTGAGAAAATAAAAGGCACTGAGTACTCAGCACTATCTGGATTTGGGTCCTTGTTTCAGGCAAATCTCTGAAGCTTGCAGTGGGAGAAGAAGAAAGATAAAGAAAAAATAAACACCTTCAAATTTGGAAACACATACTTTCCTACTCAAACCTTAACCCTTCTATTCTTACTCATACTGAAAGAAAATAATTTTAAAGCAGAAGATTGCAATGTACTAGTGGATGTACATCAGGATGGTAGGAATAGGCTCTTCTTCCATGGAAACCCTGAACAGACCCATAAATCTGTTAAAACCTTGTTGCCCTCCAAGACCAGCGAAGTACAGTGGGCAAACTTAAATGCATTTTTCTAATGGATTAGATGCTATGCATACAGTGTCGTGTCTTTAGGGGGAAATAAAGAAAAGTACCCTTTTGAGATTTGTTTTCCCTGCTTCTGGACGCTCTGCATATACCACCAAGGAGAAACTCTGGATGAGCTCAAAACCGGTCCCAGTCACTGTAATATTTCTCCCTCCACTGAAAGGCAGAATTAAAAAAGAAGTCAAGTCATTGGCAAACTGTGATAGCTATAGACTGCTTTATCCTGCATTGCTACTATTACTGAAACCAGCTATATAATGCCTAAATGACAATTAGATATCCTATACAATGGTATCTACACAAGAGACTTTTGTTAAAGCTCCTGATGACCACAGCATTGAAAAGCAGAAATGTCAACTTCAAACCCATTTTAAAACAGCAGAACAAAAAAGTACAAATCACTTTGTCAGTGTTTCTGGCTTTTCCTTTATGCCTATCTTTGTGTGCTTTACTTCTCTAATGTTTTCGTTAAA
This sequence comes from Florisuga fusca, assembly GCA_038090715.1. NCBI lineage: Eukaryota > Metazoa > Chordata > Aves > Apodiformes > Trochilidae > Florisuga > Florisuga fusca. Next base: position 17,955,123 of record JAAWXA010000009.1, read on the forward strand.
AATCACTCTACCTACCACACACATAGAGATAAAGGTTAGAGTTTCTTTTCCACGGGTCTGAAGGGACCTGGATTCTCTATTCCTTTTTATTTGCAACACATTTTTTTTAAATAATGCATTCACATAAGAAGGATGAGTGCAAGTTGCCAGTGGGAATTAAAGTCATCGAAGTAACATGGATTTACAGCGTTAGCAATCATCAAAGCAATCCACTAAAACAAGATGTAATTTATATAGAAGAAAAAGAGAGAAGTCTTTAAAACCCCTGGTGTAAACCACCTTCATGCACCAAACCCACCCAAACCAAAAATCAAAAGCACATATTAAAAACAAATCCTATGTTACATAAGTGAATACTCAATGTCCAAGGAGGCAGGTACCAGTTTCTTCAAGAGACATCATGGCCCATTTTATTTTTAATGACTTTTTTGTAAGGTCATGATGTTACACTTCTTTTTACTGAAAGGAAGTGGAAATGTTATCTCTTTCTGCCAACTGAACCCCACCAGGCAGAGAGAACAAAATATTAGGGAACAGCAGAGATCGATGTGAATCAAGGTCCCAAGAATGACTTTCAAAACCAGAGGTATGCTACCAGAGGTATGCTATAAGGATTTTCATGCAGATAATTTGCCATAAGAGTGGCATGCATTTTTTCAGTTTAGCAATTAATACCAAGTGAGCTTTTTTACAGAAGGAACAGCAACCAGAGGGGTGTTTGTGAGTACCACTATAGAGAAGAGAATACCTTTAAAAATTATTATTGAACTTAGATCTAGATTTCTTAAAAAGATACTTCTTTTCCTCATGGGACAAAAAGATGACAAGCCATAACTTCCTCATGTTTCCAGCATACATATTAAAAGATGAACAGAAGAGCTATTGGAGACCTTCTAATTAGACACCTTTTATATAGATGATGCTTATAGGATAAGGATTTGTAAGTAATGCAAAAATCATGTCTGACATCCTGCTGAAATGCTTCAGATTTCTTTGAGACATCTTCATTTAGAAGAGGCTCATTGCCCCTTCTGGTTTCAGGATTTGGCTTTGAACTAGGGATTAAAGTCAGTATGTAAACAGAATACTTTCAGACATCAGCTGCAGTTAAGAAAGATCAACAAACTCTATGTATCTAAATGTTTGCGTTGCTAGAGTACAGGACTTTTTATTTCAAACAGTTCTATATGTAATATCCTTATTACAAATTACATGTGTTTTAACCCAGTTATAGACGTTATGACGACCATTGCATTACCTGCTGAAGCTATTTACTGGCAAGAATTTGGTGACAGTAGGATTCTCACTGTATAAAAATTTCTGTGGTACAGGAATTGTTGTACCCCCATAGTCCATTGTGACTTGAACAGCTTCAACCTTGCTGTTAGGTCCTGTGATGCATACGATCTCGTCTCCAAATTCAGTACTACATTGGAGAAGAAAAAGAAAGGGAAACATCCACAGTTACTAAGACTATGGTGATTTGCATTCTACACTGCAGCAAAAAAAATCCAGGGCTATAATTTCATTAGTCACTACAAGAGGAGACTACACTTTGTTCAGATCATTTAGGGTCTTAAAAAGATGTAGGAGAGCAACAATGTAATGTCAGCACATGTTGTGTGATTCCTGTTTTGGGGGAAATAAAGGGCAGCAGTTAATCAAAGAGAAAAGTAGTGAGTGGAAGAAGCCAAGGGCCACTATAAGATTAACATTTTATATGGAACTGCTAAGAAACTGCTGAGGAAAGCATAGGTGAGTTTGGAGCAGCCAGTCAAGCAGAGAAAGCCGAAACTGGGAGAATCTTTGGATATGAGTTCTCCAGCTCTGGTTGTTTCTGTAGCTGCTTCTTCTAGCTGGAGCCTCTGAGTGAGTTTCTGTCTAAACCTTACATGCAGAGCTCCATTGCATGGGGTGAGTCACAGAGATAAGACAATGGATTATTAGTTTAATGTCTACAGGCCAGACAAGGCTGGTGCTTTGTTAGTACACTGCTCTGTGTTGTTAGGTACCCAGGGTACGTACACGTTGCAAGGCTGGCTGCCGACTGAAACTCGAACGTCCTTCTTGGAACCAGTGGCCAGGTTTGTACCACTGATGGTAAGTGTGGTACCACCTGCTTGTGGACCACTTTCAGGTCTTATTTGAGAAGGACGTGGTTCCTGCAAAGAGGAGATGGTCAAATGAATTAAGAAAAGTAAAATAAAATTTAGACCAGTATTAATTGGTATAATAGCAAACAGAAGTTTAATATTACTACCTGAAAAATAATAATACAAAAAATAATGATGGACATTTCTTCTAAAATAAAATAAAATCTTTCATTATTCATGCTGAAGGAAGAAGTACGCAATGATGTGAATGTACTTTTATTTTTTCCATGACGTTTTGTTCCCTACTTACAAAATGTGAAGTTTGCTGCCATTAAGTTTGTGAAAGCTTCCTGATGGATTTCCTGTTTTCCTACTTATTTTAAGATGTCTCTTTTCCTTATGGCTGATTATACCTTCACCATTCCTTACTCTTTCCTACATTCTGAGTCAGCTACAGGAAAGACAGAGCAAGTTTTTCAAAAATGGTGCCGAACAGAAATATTTAGGTTTATTTTATCATGTAAGGCTCTTAATTGAGGTAGAATTGTTATCCCAACTCTTGAGTAATGAGCACGCAAAGAAAGAAAATGCTGATTTTTTCTTTATGCATCTAGAACCTTGGAGCAGATTTCTTAAAATGAATTGACACAGGCAAACACACTTCAAATTGTTATGAAATTTGCTGGATATTTAAATTTCTCAAATAAATTCCTTTCTTTTGTTCTCAGTTCGGTCTGTGATCGTATTCCAGGAGCTGTGACAAAGACTGTAAATTAACAGAAGGGCTTTTCATGAACAGTGTGATTTAATTACTGCATTGCTAAGTAGTCCTTTCTTCCAGTTGAGAAAAGCATCCTTAGTCAGGACAACACTGAAGCTTCTGAAGCAAGAGGATGACTGAAGCCATGCAAAAAGCATGAGATGGGTCACCAGCCAGATCCACAGCCTGTCCACGACTGCCGACGTGCCACAGGCTGCGTGCTGGGACGGTGGCTTTGTGTGGCTGGTGGCCAGGTGGTCCCATGCAGCCAGCTGCCACATGCACCACACACACTGGTAGGATGCTGGGTCCAAGCACGGGGCAGGGACGTTGCTACAAAGGACCCTGTGTTTGCTAGAGCATAGCAGATCACCAGCCTCAGGAAGCTGTCAAAAGGTAATCTCTTTTCTGATGTCTAGCTCTGCTTCTTCAGCCAAAATCAGACACAAGCTTTCTTTAAATGAGACAAATAAGCAATAAACTTATTTCCCAATCGTGTGTATTTGTAAATTACATCTTCTGTCTTGTACAGTCTTGCTGACAATAAAAGCCAGGCTTGGGGCTATTCCATATAAAGCATCTACAAATAAAGAAGTTTGAAAACTTTCCTTGCTGATGAAGGTTTCCCTGGTCACCATCGGTCTGCACTGATCTCCCACTCTGAGGAGGAAAAGCCTTGCTCAGAAACAGAGAGCAACAAGCTCGCACCTTACTTGTCATGGAGCAAAAACTTTTCCCCCTGTCATTTTGCTCAGTCACAGGCTGCCTCTGTGTGACAGCTTACAGCCTCAAAACAGAGGGCCCATGAATGGCAGGGAGAAAGGGGACTGATGTACTGCAGTACGGTTCACAGCTTGGTGGGCCACTGACAGGTTTTTAACAAGCAGCAGGAATCCATAAAAGTGCATCCAATTGACCTCATGGTTACTATACAAATTTGTTTTGTTGAACTACGGGTATTAGTGAAACGTGGAGAACTTGTGCTCGCTGTACTTGTTTTATACTTTCATGTCTGAGCGACTTCTCTCCAAAGGAACACACCATCGTTCAGAACATTTGACAAATCTACAATGACAACTGTAATTTGCTCTCAAGTCATTGAGCTTTAGGAATATGCCTTAACTCTAATTGGGTGTCAATTGCTTTTCTTCCCTGAGAGAAATCTGTTTGTAAACCCTTCACTCCTCAAGATGTATATCACTGCAGCGTATGACTGCTCTCACCTGGTAACCTTTGATTTTGTCTTAATTTAATACAGCACTCAGCTCACAAGCTTTTACGTAGGGAAGTGACTTGAAGTAATTTTTAAGCATTTTTTAAGCAATAAGGAGCCTTGATTCAATATAACAGCTTTTACTAAAACTTGCTTGCTGAGGTTTATACAACCTTCTCTGTGAGTACTCTTCTTTGGATTTAATTTCTTGCAAATTTAAGCTAAATTGAAATATCTCATGGGGATAAAAAAAAGTTTGAGGGGTTCAGTTTTAAACACTTGAAGTTTAAATTAACACATGTCTAGACATGTGCTTCGTAGAAAGGCTCATTTGTGCTTTCTTGTAACAATTTTCCTGCAGAAAAAAAAAATCAAAATTGTATAAAACACACAGCAAACAAATTGCTTATAAAAATGTATGAAATACTGTAAGTGTAACCTTAGTATGTGGACAGTAACCCATACCTTTTATTGGCTTAAAATTCAATGTTAATTGCTATAGATTGTTAAGCATGTTGGACCACTGTATAATCCGCAGTAGAAATCCACAGCAGTGATTAGCTGCATAACATGCCTGGGATAGCTCCCAGAAGAAAGCATGCCCCAAGAACCACAAAAGAATCAGTATGGACAAATTTGTTATCCTTGAACCTCAGAAAAACTGCTAAATACTAACCCCACTGAAAGCCTACCCTCTAAGAACAGACTTAGGAAGGAAAGAAACAAGAAACCACTTAAACCCAAGCCTTTAAGCAGAATTTTTGGAAGGAAAGGAACAAGATAAGGTTTCTGAAGCATCACAAACTATTGTTCTATGTAACCTCAGCATAAAAAAATGAAAGGAAGCCTGCTAAGGACTCCTGCTACACAGCTGTATTCCTTTCTTCCTGCAAAAATGTGAAATAATTGCCCTGTTAAATCTCTGCTGGCTTATCTGATGGGTAACTTTGGCCAGGCATCATCTGACACCATTGCTAACAACCAGTAAATACTGAATGAGCCACAGACTTCAGAACTACCCAGTACAATTGTCTGTGTAGGACTTTTCAGTGGTGGCTTACATTTTCCTCTCTATGAACAGGAATATAGGGGTAACCAAAAAGCAGCCATTATCTCTGAATAACACAGCAGCAATGAGGAAGTGAAACAAGTATCTGTTCTGTTTCCCCTAGAAATAATTTGTTTACTTAACAAGACTCCAACTCTGACAGAAGTTAAAGCCTAGCTACCCTGGAGAGGAGAACATGCCACCCACACCCCACCACATCCATGGCATGGCCACACCATGGGGTCAGCACATCTCATCTTCACTTCAGGCTGAATGCAAAACCAAGACCAAGAAACCCTCTGGGAGCAAAGGCAGGTAGCAGCCAAGCAGGAGATGTAATTGTTTTGGTTTAACCCTTATTTTCTCTTTAATCACTGATCTTGCAACAGTTCCTCAAAGGCCTATTTTAAAACAGCTTAATTCAAAGTATTCATATTTAACATATTTAAAGTAATTTTGCAAACACCAAAAGCTCTCCAGAGACCAAATAATGTGTACGCCTCATAAAGATGATCTAATAAGGAGAAGATGAACTGTGCTCTGTGTGCAGAGGAGTTCTTCAGTATGACTGCTAAGACAAAGCATTGTACAATAACAGCTTGTTACTGTAAATGTGTCAGAACAGTCCTGATTAATTTTAACTTGCTATTTTCTGTCTCACATTTTCCCTTTTCCTCTCAAGGAGCTGCCAGAAAAAAAAACAAGTAGTTAAAATAAATTATCAATAATTTTAACAATTTCAATAACCATTTTATTGCAAACCCAATGTGCTCTGACCAAGTTTTAGTGCTCTTCTGAAATATTAATGGATTTTCTCAAAGAGCAAAGCTACATTGGCCCACCTGGTGGTCTTCTTAAGAGTAACAAGAAAAAAAAAATTGGTTTGTGCAAATGCTCAATCAGAAAGCATTTCTAAAAAACACACTTAGGTAGATAGGATCAGTAAGAGAATGATATTTCACTGTATGCCAAAAAATTTGAAAAAAATACTGCCAGTGGTGGCACAAGCCTCCAACAAGAATCATGCTACCTAATGAGAAGGTGGTTCCTCCCCATAACTGACATGGCATTCACCAGTGGCACAGAGGGGTTCGGACCCTTGGAAACTCCCTTTTCTCATACAGTCTTATCTTAAACAACCTAGCAAAGCTACACCTGATCCACAGCCCTACATGAGATTCCTCCTTGCAAAGGAAAATGAGGAGCAAAGGGTAAATCCTTGACTGCAAACCTTATTTGAGGCATAATAAAAAAGCTGTTTTTACCAAGAGGCGATCCCCTTTAATGTTGGCTCAAGCATGAGCGATACTGAACAGCACCAGGACCCCAAGTGCTGTGAGATCGGTGATGCCACCTTTTCAAAATACCCTTGTGGGTTTTTTCTTCTTTTTTTTTTTTTTTTTTTTTTTCTGCTGCCGTAATAAATACCTTGCTTTAATTTAATACAGCCCTCTGTACCTCAGAATCTTTCTTTGCTGTCAGAAGGTGCCCAGGGGAAGTCACACTTTCTGTAACACTGCAGCACAGTGCACCACTACAACATAACACTGCAGTGCTCAGTGCAATTATGATGTTAAGCAGAACACTTGATTATGTGTCCTATATGGAATTTGTAGCAGCCTTGTAATAATTCTTCTGGAAAACGTCAGCCTTTGTGAAGACTTGGCAATACTTCATTTCTCATGGACACACTAAAATTTAAACAACCCTGTAAACACTAATTTAACCCTTGTTTTATAATTCCTTGAAGTGTAGAAAATAATCATTCATATATATATCAGTCTTTTTCTTATTTGGCTTGAAATGGAGGAATATTCTTCCTGGTTTACAGTGCTCTGCACTTCTCTTTTTGTCATCAGGGAAATATTGTTCACATCTTCCTGGTAGTTTGATGTTTGATTTTTAAAAAAACCCAGCCTGTTCCAACGTCTGTCAGTTGCTCACGGGCCTGTTTCTGCTGAGTCTGGTAATCCCTCTCTCAGTGGAGGGACTTCCCACTGCCAGGACTCTCCACAACCTTATGCTTCCATGATCACGTCACGTAGGAAGTGGATTTGCAGTTCTGGTAAAACATATTCACATCCTACAATGATGATCTAGTCCAACTTGTCAATAGGTGTAGCTTGCTCCCTACAGCATGGTTTATCCTGAAAAAATAATTTGATCTGGACAGGATTTCTTGTTTGTAGGTCCAAGCAGATTGTATCTTGTCAGTCATAATACAAACATTTTATCTTAGATAAAAACCTTCCTTAAATCCTACTTTGGTGTAATAATGTTGAGAAGACCTAAAACTCAACTTTCCCATGTTGTATCAGACTGCTGGATTAGTACTCCAGAACTGATAAGCAGTTTCCCCAGTGGTTTGATAACCATTAGGCAGCTTTGCTGGAAGGCTAACAACACTGCAAATACGTTACCTCTTCTGTTTGAAGAGTGTGGTTGATGCCCATCCCATTGATATGGTTTACCTGCTCCAATTTGTAACAGTGGTAATTTCTTTTACATTGCCTATAGTATGTAAAAACGTTCAAACAGCAGTAGCTGGTTTGACAGCAAATTTCTTTTAATCTCTTTGTCACACTAATAAATTATGTGGCATTCGCATTCCTTTGTGCCACTGCCTTAACTTTGTGTAAGAGACTAACCTGAGCTTCACTAACTCCATTTCTTGTTCTGCCTCACAGTAATGTCACAGTCTTTCAACAGTATGTCCTCTGAGGTGCTCTGTGCTTTGTCAGCACAGAGGTACCAGAAAAAAACAAAAAGTACTGGCAAAGCAGCTTGCTCTGGCCCAAGTATGTGCATGACTTCACACTCTGGTCATTTTCCAGTGTCCTGTTTTCTCCATTGCATCCCAAAGTCTTTTCTTTTCTTGCTGTTTGTATCCTATGCACCCTACTTACAAATCTGTTTACAGAAATGCTGATATATTTTTCATTGTAGTTTCATGCTTTCTGTGTGCTAGAGGGTAAATTATCTCCATGTCTGTTCCACTTACAATCACATTTAGATGCGAACTTACTTATTAGCCATGCACATGACTGATGCTCTTACACAGCTCCTGCAGACCCTCTGGAGCATTCACATTTCAGTTCTTACATTTTTTCATCCTGTTCATTAATCTAGAATGAACTTTTATATCTTTAATATTTTATGATTTGCAGCTAGTCTTTTTGCAGAGTTAGGAAGGTGATCTCTTATTTCTTCAAGTTCCTGATTACAGTTTTAGTAAAAGATACCTTTTAAAGGCTGAAAATGCATTCACAGAGCTCCCAGCATTTTAGATTTCTGTGGTCTGCTGGTGTCAAATCAAAGCACAGCTTTCACCTGGCTAACAGTGGGGTTACTGCTATTCTTCTATTCTTATTTATCCAACTTCCTGGCAATTTCCCCATTAAAGATATGGAGATGCAAAAGAGAAACATTCCTCCAGCTGCTTTTTCACTCACCCAACTTGCATTTGAGATATGAACTGCCAAATAGTTTCATGTTCTTTGTCATTCACCTTGTTTGCTTTGTAGTTTTCCTGGTTTACACTGTCATGTCCAGCCAACTCACTTCTGGCCCCTTGCACAGTATTCAAGAACAAGAGGAGTACACTCCTGTGGAGCATGACCTAGGTTCTGCCTGTCTTCTTTTTCAGTTTCGTTACTTTCCCCCTTTTCTGACACCAAGCACATCCTTAACTTTTTATATTCCAGAACATGACTCTGTGAATAATGATACTGTCTACTATGATATTCATCTGTGGTAAGCAGTTTCTAGCCCAAGAGCTACACCAACTTTATCCTTTGCTAATGCAGAAAATCTAAGAAAGAAACAAACAGCCATCAAGGAGGCTACTGGTGGTTCAAAAGAGGGGCCAGAAAATCGGGAACAGTTGGAAGGCAACGGAGGACAGGAGCCTAACGGAGATGCAAAGAAACCTTGGCATGGAGTCCATGCTTCAGAGTGATGATGGAGAAAATGCAACTGTGCCAGACCACAAGCGGAGAGACAACTGGGGAGGGAAAAGAGGATGGTGACAGAGTATATCCCTGTGGTGCCCTGAGAGATGCCAGCTGCAGCACTAAGGGAAGCCAGCAACAGATGGATGTGTTCAAATGGGCATGATGGGCAGCAAATGGCAAAGCCACCTAAGCTCCTTTCTGCCAGCTCCTTCAGGCAGTGACCTCCGGCAGGGGGTTTGCCTTTGGTGCAAGTGTGCATCTTCAAAAGTAGGAATTGGGCTGCCCAACTTCCACACAAGCAGAGCACAGGGATGCTGTGTCAAGGACATCATGACACTGCACACACACAGAGATAACATTATCACAGGTGTTCAGATCACATTATTTCTCTGCATTTATCTTATCCATCCTTCTCTCCTCAAGTAACTCTTCCCTTCCTTATCCTGGTTCCAGCTGCAGTTAAGTTCTGGCTCTGGAAGCAGGTCTGTAAAACAACAATTTGTTACCAAAATAATTGCCTCACATTGAAAGCCAAATTATTTTGCCAACGTTTGCATATAACACATAGAAAAATTGAAGGCATAGCCCACAGAGTGTGGTAGATGTTGGCCACCTTCTTGGAGGTCAAAATGTCACTTCATGGACTATAAAGGTAACCGCAGGAGCTAAATTAAGATTTTGAATGGGGCACACAAGTCATTAGGAACTGCTCTTTCCCCCTCCACTTCCCTCCTTCCTCAGACTTGAGGGAGCCTGCTCCTTGTTTCTTCAGACAAGCCACCCACTCACAGGATATTCTACCAGAGAATTTCCATTGTGCACTCTTGGCAGCCTGGTGTTCACCGCAGTGGCTGACCTGACCCACCAGCTCGCCTCATCACAGCATCCACAACACAAGCCAGGCTTCAGTTCCGGGGTTATTTCTGCAACAGCAGAGAAGGGAGTCGAGTTCTGCTTTTCTGGGGCTGCTTTGTCCAGACTTCACACCATGTGAGCTGATCAAATGCTTCCAGATACTCCAGGTGCTCAGGCAGAGCAGTTGCCTGGCAATGCACGTTGTGTGCTGTCTGATGCTTGGGATGGGATGCTTATGCAAAGGGCTGGTATTTTAAACAACTAATTTTTTGGACTGCAGGCAGCATCTTTTTATCATGAGGCAGACACCACATGATTTTCTGAAAAGACCACAGAGCCTTGCTGACAGGTTTGATGGAGAAATGGAAGCATGCATGGCCAGTAAACTGCATTAACATACAGCCAGTGTTCCCTGAGAGCTTCCAAGTAGAAACATGAGCACTGGATGAGGGAAACAGGCGTTTGAGTGCATAGCTCAGATGATGGAGAATGAAGTCAACTAATACCTACATGAGGAAGGGACAGTTTCACTGAAACTCTCAGCTACCCAGGAGTTCTCCTGGCGTCTATGCAGACTGACACAAAAACAAGATGTGGTCCAGGACTGAGAATAAAATAAGATCCATACTGCTGCAGATGTGTGGTTTATCAGTATCAATTGTAATGGTAATAAGCATGTCATATGTCCCTGCAAAAACCCCCTGCAAAAACCCCCAAGTACAGAGTAAAATAAATGTGCTGAGGTAAACAATCAGGGAAAAAAATCTAGAAAAAAAATCTTCCTTATATCCTACCTACTTGATAACTATGTGCTTTTGATGGTAAACACTAGTCACATGTATGAGGCTGAGGCTGTGGGGAATGTGGTGACACAGACACACCGGGCTGAGCAGCTGCATTGTCTCCTTGTGTGCTGCTTGTGCACTTCTGCCCTGTGCTGTCACATGCCACCTTTAGAGTGGTCACAGCTAAAGACGAAGCTATTGTGCTTGGAGTGATCAGAGCACACAGTAAAAACTGTGATAATTACCAGCATAAGGGTGGCCAGACAATGTGCCAAAGAAAAGGGGAAACATAAAATAGAAAATTTATTTTAGGAAGGCTCTTGGAAAGAAGAGTATTTTCTTTCCTTTGTATATACTGAAGAGAAGAGGTCTTAAACAAAGCACTGATTTTGCAGGTCTGCTGAAAGAGGTCACCAAAGAACAGCCTGAAAACACCAGTGAAACAAGACTGTAGCTTTTAAGACATCAACTGACATGATTGCCTGCTCTGATCATCTGTAGATGGTGTGCATGAATGAGATGCCCCCTGTAGTGGCTTTAACCCTACTGCATTCCGCAGTTGGATTAATTTTCTCATGGAATAGAGAGAAATGAAGCTAGAAACCAGTTTCACTTGCCATTGCTTTGCATCTTGAAAATAGAATCCATGAGGAGAGATTTTTTCAGTAAACAAAAATGCTCTTTATCTGCTCAGGTATCTGATATTTCAGTAACCTCAATGCAGGCTGAGACTGGCCCAGAGGAAGCCTTGGACTTGCAGGTAAACCTCCTGGGAAATGCTGTGTCCAGTGGCTTCTCCTAGCACCTCACTCAGAGGCCATCAAGAATCTTGCCCTTAAGTAGCCAGAAGTGGTGGCTGCTTATCTTTCTTCCTAGGTGAGCTCTGCAGGGACCCACACCAGAGAAGTTCACAGACAGGCTTCAAAGCCTACATGAGGGCTTCAGATTACATTTTACCATGCTCCATAACTCCTTCATGTGGTTTTCACACAAACTGGGACAATCTTTACATACAGGAAACAATTAGGAGGACTGGTGTAAAACGTACCCCACGTACCCCACACAATGGGGTCATGTCAAAAACTAATCTCATGTAGAGTTTACTGTCACATTCACTGTCCCAGGGACCACAAACACATAAACATGGGAGATTATGTTCTTCTCCAGTTAAAATGAATGAGATCAGTGAAGACAGACTAAATTATAGCCTATATTTCCACAAGGAGAAGATGATATTTTCAAGCAAAAAGGATGTTTTTGCAGGTATAGCCACGAAGAGGAGACCTTTGCTTGGAAATTATGGAAAAAACACTTCTAGCATGTTTTACAAAAGCAAGGATTCCCCCTCCTCAGTTGAATACTTATTCTTGGCTCATTCCATCTCTTATTGCCAACTCCTTTCCTTTCTTTCTTACAAGATACCAAGAATAAATGAGACAAAAATTTAAATATGGGAGAAGATAAACACCTAACCACCCCTTTACGTTTTATTTACAGTTTATAGGAGTAACTTTTTAAGTATCAATGTAAAGACAGAGATCATGTAAACCTCTCAACTATCACAGGCTCTTATAAATTTTGAAGATTTTATAGGTACAGATAAAGCTACCTGCTGCTAAAACCACAGGCTAGACCAGCTGTAACCTAGGGCTACGCTTAGGGTAGGGCAATTAAAGACACAAACAAAATTCTCCTTGGTAGTGATACTGAAAACAATGCACATGTTTAATACGAACAGACATCATGCTGTCTGGGGCTGTGCATGCCATATTTTTGAATGAAATAAATTATTAAAAAATTAATGTACCTCCACTACTTAGTCTTCAGCTGCTCTGCATCCATTCTTGTAATTAAGAACATTGGCTAGACTAAACACAGTGATTAAAATAGTGCACCAACTGTGCATCCCAACAACACTGAATGTTTTGCAGTGCTGGTTTTTTTTATATTCAATATTGAGACTTAAGAGACACTTATTCATTCACTACTGAATAAGTTAGTTAGTCTCTTTTCTACCACATCTTTTTAACTTGAATTGCAAGCAATATAACTCTTATTTTACATTCTGTAACTATTGATCAGCATAGTTTTTTAATACACATTTTTAATTGCTTGAGTGAAGTGTTTTATAACATAGTTGAATATCAATACTATTGATGAAACAAAGTTTGTAAGGCAAATACAAGTGAGTCTTTGCTTAGCAGTTAAATTTCATACGTAAGTCATATATGAGGTATAAAACAGGCCTCTGAAAAAAATGCACTTACCTGGTATGTAAACAACACTTCACTTGGTGATTTACCTAATTTTCCATTGATGTTAACTTCAATTTGACCTTGTTCTGTTTCACCCATTGGTCCAACTTGACATACAATCCTAGCAAAAAAGAATGTAAGTTTATCTGTTAGAAGTAACAGCTGCAGTACCAATGCAAAGTATCCGAGCTACCACACATGCTGTCAGCAAAAGCACGAACTCTGCTTTATCCTACACAACATATTTGAACACTGCCTCAGATTCCCAGCAAAACCACACAAAAATATCCTCATCTTCTATTTAAAGGTAGCTCAAGGTGAAATCTGAGCACTGTACACAGCAACTATTTAGCAGTCAGTTGGTAGAGGTGCATTCGACTCAAATTCAGCCCAGAAGTCAGGGATGAACCTCTTCAACCCAACATAAAGTTTTGACTGGACCTGGTGATGCTAAAACAAAGGAGACCTCCTCTCCAGGCCTGCCTTGATGTAAAAACCAGACTCTCAGCTGTCTTATAAATTGGTCTGGTTTAGCTATTGATACTTTTGTTGTGCATCCTGCTATCCTTCAGCTTTAAACTGCTGTATTTTCAGACCCACGATGAAAATCCCTTTAGAATTACTGTTCCCTGAAAATCAATCCGCAGATAACCCCCACAAAATCAGAGGTCAAGGAACACTGGCCAAGAAAACACTGCCCTAACTAACACTGCTGCTGATTGATAGCATGGATGTTTAAATGTTTCGTTTCAAATAGGTGATCCAGAGAATATAAGCATGAAAATGCAATAAGGATTTGTCACAGTTGAGAACTGGGACAAATACTTAACGGAGAGCTGATAATACAGTTAGATAAGGAGGAATACAATATTTGCAGCCTGCACAGGCAGTTTCATATAGGACACACCCTAAGGATTGCTGCTCATTTCCATTGCTCTTTCCCTTGAGGATTATTGCTATTCTCCCTTAACCAGTGCATGACCACTTAAAAAAGCCCCGAAATAACTTAAGAAGAAAGAAACCCACCCAATAACCTCAAATTACTGAGTATAATATACTTAAATCGGGAATTATAATAAAAGGATTGTCAAGTCCCTCTGCAGATCACTCCAGACTTTTCTGCCTGGGTACTGGCAAACGGACAAAATTCTCTAAATTCCTGCATGTCCCGGCATGTGTGTGGCTTCTCAAGTCTGTTCCTCATCATCTCTCTACTGTATTCTTGGAGGCTGTATCTTCTTGTCAGGCAGAAACAGGAAATGGTGCCTTTGGAGGAATTTCTACCATATGTCAAGCTAGGGAAAGCAGTCAGGGGCCAGGGCTGGGAGTGTGTGTGGGGGAAACACCATAGTGTGGTTAGCAGGGATTTTAATTGAGAAAAGTTCCCTCCACTCCCCAGAGTTGGCAGCTTCCCTTCCCCCACGGTACAAATGGAAAACTACAAAGAATGAGAACACAATTTCTCGAAGGCCAACAATTAAATCACCGCAGAGCCAGAAAGCAGCTTTAAGTGCCCATGGGAGCGACTGTCTCTGAAAAATTACTAGCTTTTTCTGCAGAAGGATAGGGGAGAAAGACTAGGCATTTATTAATTTTTAAAAAATTAAATTAAGGAAGGTAAAAATAAAACAAAAGAATGGAGGAAGACAAAGGCAGAAAATGAGAGCTACCTATTTGAAGATTTTGAATAACTCATTTTTCAAGGTTTCCCTAATTGAGAACATTCTTCAAAAGCCCCTAATTTGTTGATAAATGACATTATGCAAGTTGCGTTTGTTCTCACCCATTGCCACACAGGCAGAGCTTAGGAAACCAGTAATGTTGCTATGATACAAGGAACCAGTTATCTGAATCCTGGCTCCTTTCCATATATTTAAAAATATCAAAAAGCTTTAGAAAAAGCCAAGAGGCTGGGGAAATTCTTGTAAGGCTATGCTACAATTCAGTGCAGCTTTTGCAAACACTGAAAATAGAGAATGGGGAAAGATGACTGTGAAAGAGTCGGGAATTTTGTGCACAGTGATGCACATGTAAATGCATGAATAATAGTGATGGATTTGGGAAGCAGTAAGACAAATATAGCTATATATACATTCTTAAGTCCTAGGGACCTGAGAAGCTTCTATGTGCCTGATCCACAAACTGACTAATGCTAAACATTTTTCAAAAGCTAAAAAAAAAAAAAAAAAAAAAAAAAAAAAAAAAAATTTACTGAATTACACTTTTACTGAAGATAGTCAAGGTTTCAGTTGCAACTTTGAACATCAGAAATGAATGAAAGCAAAGTCACACTGCTTAAAATATCTCATTACTGTTAATATTAATACTAAACCCTCATGCTGTGCTTTTTATCAGTTAATACCAAGGGAACATTTTCCTCTTGAAATTAGAGGCTTAATATTATTTGTAGTAAATACCTAGATATCTAGAAGAATTTAGGCACCTTGTTTTCATTTTTGGCACTGTTTAAGAATGTGACAAGTAATCCACAAGACATCTACCAACCTCTAAGGCAATTCAACATCCATGGACTTGTTGGCTCTGTGAGGAAACTTATGTCATCTAAAGCTAAACCGAAACTCTGGGCTCCCTCCCTGCCCCCAGGAAAGAAACTTTGTAGCTAGTCTAAACCAAAAAGATTCACCCTTCCTCTTGCTTTGTCTACTTTCCCATAAATCTCGTATACTTGGTTGCACTGTGGTCCGGATTTAGCAAAGATTTTAATGATTAGATACACACCTACAATACCTTTAAATTAAAATCAAATAAGTTGTCTTGAGACATCTGCAGGAATAGCTTATGAAAGCTTTTCAAGCAAATAAGGGAAAACAATTCCATCAATCAGAAGCAGGAGGGTAATACACTATCATAGATTTGTTGTTGCATTAGAATCTGTAACAATTTTAAATAGTCATCCATGTTACTAAGAAATATCATGGCTATATCACAGTAGACCTTTTATAACCACAAAAAGATCATCTCCTGAAAATGCACAGAAGTTCCTTTTTTCTTCTAAAATCTTGTGAAAAATATCCAGCAATTACCTTGTGGAAACGGAGTAGAATTCCTCTTTGAAAAGACATTCCTTGTCTGCCACTGTTATATTTTTTACGTCTTCTGATTTTATTCCCAAATTAGATCCCATTATGGTCAAAAGAATCCCACCACTTAGTGGCCCAGTTTTTGGCTCAATCTGTGTTTGCATGAGGGAAAGTAAAAAAAGAGAAACAACACAACAACAACAACAAAAAAGAAATTAAGTACTACAGTGACCATGTTGCTCTTCCATGTTATTGAAAGAGACTTTGATTGACTTACCAGTACTTGAAATGAAAACGTTATAGGACCCCTCACAAAAACATGCAGTGTAGCTTTTCAATGGTAGTTAATTACTTGTAAGCTCAGAACCAGTATTCACCAGCTGCTGATTTCTTGTTTCCTGTGGCAGAGGTACAACTTTTGCCTGGTGTTTATTATGTTTTAAATTTGCTTCTTCCACTCCAGCACTGTGATTTTGAAAAGCGAACGGATTGGGCACCTCACACCATCACTACACAGGCTTTCCTTGCCTTTTGTTTTTCCATGATTTTCTCCCTTTAAGTTCATGCCCTAAGACTACGTGTTCCCAAGACACAGTGCTACCTCACATAATGTCTCCGAAAGTTTCTCTAGCCCCTTGGTCTTCCTGACTGCATCAAATAGTAGGATGCTGCAATATATGCAATAATTCACAATTTAAATCATGACTGAGAAAATCCTGCAGTGGAAGTGAACTTCTCAAGTTGTAAGACAGCCTGAATGTACACTAATTGTTGTGAGACTAACAGGATTATGTTTACATTGCTGTGTAATGTATGGAGAACCTCCAGCAAGACCTTTTTAGGTGTTCAGCTTCAGAGGACTGTGAGTTTATCATCAAGAAGAAGGAGGCTGCACAGTCCCAAGTGCAGTAATTGGAAGCCAAACAAATCTAGTTTCTGAAAGTCTGGATAACAATGTCTGCTGAGTTTTTTAGACCTCAGCAAGTCAGGGCACAGACATAAGGCTGCTGTGGTTGGTTGCCCAGCCCAGCTCCAGAATCACTTGCTCTGTTTTGCCACTGGTTTAACTTCTTAAATCTCTGGCCCACTGGCCATCCCTTTGCACTCAAACCAAAAATAAACAAGCTGAAAAATGACTTAAGGGTTTGTGTAGGCCTTCTAAAATATTATTATGTTCAAATCTGAAACTAAAAAACCTAATATTTGAGTATTAGTACCACAATCCTGTGAAAAGAGTAACACAGCTAAACCCACTTATTTTTCTTAATTTACCTTTCCTTCTCACTCAAATCATCTTTATCTGGGCACAGTTATCACACGAGTACTGTTTTTCATACTTTCTGTCAATATTTCAGGATATTTGCCTTCCTTAGCAGACTTCAACTGTTTACCTTCTCTTTCTTCTTAATACACCATCATGGCCAACCTCATTTTGGTTTCTGTTGGTCTGCCTGTACCCACACTGCTCCTCCAACTGCACAGCCTCAGGAGAGTCAGCATCTCCACAAGTTTGAGCTACAAGCTTCAGAATTAAAAAGTTCTATCTTATTTGAGTGAAAAATCCCTGTTAAAATTCTCAAGCCCTGTCACACGGTTACTGTGATTTGTGACAGCTTGGGATATGCTCTCATCAAATGCTGTGTCTGAGTTTCAAAGTACTGTTGCAGCAATTTACATTTGCCCAGTGGAAGTACATTTCACTCTTTTCTTGACAGTTATGTCCAGAAAAACAGCATTTGGTTTGTTGCTGGAAAGTAAAAGGATTCATCACTTCTTGCTTTGGCTACTGGTCCATGAAGGTGGACAACACTTGTCCCTCATCCCGAGTGAACTCTCCTGCTGCAGAACTATTGCTGAAAAAGTCAGGGGTGCACCCTTGGCCTCTCTGACTTATGTTCAACTACTACAGCCTTGGGTTTAATTCTGGTGTAGGCTGGAAAATAACACTGACACCTGGAAAACAAAGTGATGCAGAAACAACCTGCTCCCTTGTTAAATACTATTTAAAAGCTTAGCTTGAAGTCTGTTAATGAGCCTGATAAATGCATGCAGTTCCAGATGTGAAGAACCTCTCTTATAGACTTATTTCAGGCAGAAAAGACTATAGGAGAGAAAAAAATATATGCTAATTCCCAAGAATAAAGTGACACATTTAAGCATACACTGCTAGCCTGGCTTCTCATGCAGTGAGGACAAGGCTTGAAAAACAAGAAGTCTCAAAGACTCCATTCAGTCTCTTATTTTGAGTCTTTACAAATCTCTCTCACACATCTCTACTGGCATTATTTACTTGCAGCTATTTCAGAAGCTCACTTAACACCCTAGGAAAAAAAAACTGCCTTTCAGAATGAGCTTGCTTGGATGCTTTCTCCTGAAAAATTAATACGCTGGTAGGAAGAAGAAAAAGCAATCTTACACGAGTGATTTCTGGGTGAGGACATGTGTCAGTGGGAGGAGCATGACAGAGTTTTTCATAAACACACTTGCTGGGTTTGCCCTCTTCTTCACACCAGACACATTTATAGTCTTGATGGGCTGCAAGGCACAAGCTGCAGTCGCTTCGTCCATAAGAGCAGTTGTAGAGAGTCACTGAAATAAGAATGGTAAATGCAATTAGATATTTCCCTCTGTTTCAAGGATATTCAGTGTGTTATGGGAAGGAAAATGAATCCTATGTACAAAGCCTGCCTGTTGCTCAGTTGAGTCATGTAAAGAATATGCACAGGCTGCACTTAACCTCTGAACAATGCTGAAAAAACCCTATATTTTTCCCTGTATAGAAAAACCTAAAATCTATCCATGTGCAGAGTATGAACACACTATCAAATAGAGCCCAATCTTGGTCTCTCAGGCATTGTCAAAACATTTCAATACAGAGTCCTTTCCCTCACTCTTCTTGGTGAACCTGCCTGTTCAACTGTTCAAAGACTAGTCCAAACAAACAGGTTCCTCCTGGTGTAACAGAAATCACATGTGGAAAGGTATAAATGCTGCATGCATGTTGGTAGGGACAGACATCAGCTGGCATGAGATCTCTGCCAGCTGCATATTTAAAAGAAGAAAGCTTCCTTTGTCAGCCATTTCCAGGACATTTGGGCCTTTCCAAAATCATCACTAAAGCCTGAAATGAATAGAAAGTTAACTCTTAATGAAGTGTTATCCTTTGTTCAAGTTAATACCTTCTAATTTCTCCATTCTTCTCTATTTCCTTGCTTTTGTTCTCCCTTTTGTCTTGAATTGTCATCCTGATGTATGCCTTGCTCCTTCTGTAGTGGGGTTTAATTCTAGTTTTTCTAAGCCAAGAAATCAGGTCTGACATTCATGCTTTTCTCACTGATGAACCACGCACCAATTGTCCCAGACACTAAGCTTCTTTTGGCCCCCACGATGCACAGTCACTGAATGAAATTAATTTTCCCAAATGGATAACAAAGCTTTCAGATGTGGCTGCTGCTTGAACACCATACGGAGAGCCTGGGCTCACAGGAAAACCTTTTTTGAGGTGCACTCTAGAGCTAACCCAGAAGAAAACAGACTGAAAAGATACCAGACTTTTCTCTAGGGGAAGCGTGCAAGTTGCACAGGTTACTCAGTGTGTGAGTGCTATGCTTCCCTGGGAAGACAAGCTGATCATTGTAGACAGGGAAACTTCTTGCAGCCTCCTTTTCTGCTCCTTCCCTTCATCCCTGCTTCACTCTAGTCTTTGGCTGCTCTTTTTTTTTCTGACCACACAATCGCACCCCCTTCCACAGAGACTCTGGCACTTGTTGAGTCCTGTAAATCAACTTAACTTACCAGAACAGCAGAAAGCTGTCATGGTTTCCTCCTGTGCTCTTTCAGGAGTTAAATGTGCTCACAGATGGAAATGGGGAGTGCAAGACAGAGACTCAACATCTCCTCTTTCCAGTAGTGATGAACTGTTTTATGTGCTCATTAAGTCTCAAGAAATGGTACCCTTTGTGACACTGGATTTTTTTTCAAGGGAGTTTCATCCTTAAAGATGCAGGAAGCAAACTGAAGTAAACTGAGGTGATCAGATGTGGGCAAGATATACTAGGATAAATCCCTTTGAGATTGCATATGTTAAAGGTCATAAAAAATGTCCATTTAAAGAAAGCTTTTATTCTCAGAAGAGCAGGACTAGGAAGGACACCAGCAAAACCACTCTTCAGACACTAACATTTCAATGAGTTTGCCATCTTCATCACCACAGCAGTAGTATTTTAAATCTAATTCCACAAGACTGTCATGTCAGATTTCTACTGCAATTAAAAGGTAAAATGAGAATGTTGGGTTTCCATTTTTTTTTCATCTTATTCTCCTGCTAGGCATGAACAATATTACAAGATGCCCAAAACTTGGCTAGAGTGCCGCTTGTATGAGAGCATTTAACATC
The DNA here is from genome assembly GCA_038090715.1 of Florisuga fusca. Lineage (NCBI taxonomy): Eukaryota > Metazoa > Chordata > Aves > Apodiformes > Trochilidae > Florisuga > Florisuga fusca. The sequence continues at coordinate 17,975,522 of JAAWXA010000009.1, forward strand.
ACATGGACAGTTTTCCTCTAAATACTGAATAATTTAAAACCTCAGCATTCAATTTCACAACTAGTTTTTAATAGAATAGCATGGTTTTTTTCTTTCCCTTACACTGAAGAGCTAATGCAATGATGAAGCCTGGTTTTAATCCTTCTATCTATCATTTAATCAGCATATCCACTTGATTTCAAGCAGCTTAACCAACACAAACTTGGTTGAGACATCATTGGAGGTATATGAAAAGCTGAGGGACTTTGACATTTGTTACAATGAATTAATGAGAAAGAGCATCCATTTGACTGCATCTCCATCTTGAATTCTTAAAGAATCAATAAGCACAAAGCAGGAGTAGCATAATTTGCTTCATGTACTGAGTAACAAACGTAACCCAACCAGTATTTTCAACAGTTTGTGTGCTAACTGTTCTCTTGGTATGTTGGATGTGAATGCAGCTCAGGGGAAAAGCACCAGCCTGGCTGCACTGCTGTTTGCTTTCATATGCAGAGACAACGGTGTGGGCAGCGGTGAGGAAAAGTTTGCTCTTGCCTATGATGTGAATTGCTTTTGCAGGAACCAGATTGCTTTCTTAATCCAGCACTCTGAAAGGCTGCTACTGCACAGGGACTTGATCAGGTAATATTGTTAAACAAATCTCCCCCTTGCCTTCCTAAGCCCTGCGTTACCCACCCACACCACTGCACGGCCACCTGGCATGGCACAGGAATAGGCTCACTGAATTACTTTGTTATCCTTTATCAGCTGGATGGGGATTTTCACCCTATCCCTCAGTAAACAATATCAGCACTGCAACGTCTCTCACATCCAGCTGCATAAATGGAATGGCAAAAGCTACTGCCTCACAGCGTTAAACGCTCCCCGTGTTCACGGATCAGCTCATTAAATGTGCCAGCAGCAAGCCACTCATTAGATCCAGATTCTTATCCATCACCTTGAGATACCAGCTGTGAAATCATTGATAAAAAGGACAAAGGATAAATGGGATATATTGGATTTCATACTGTTCAGATCCCCTGATGGCTCAAGATGTAAAAACGCAATCGTAACTTAGTATTCACGAAGTGTTACACAAAGAAAGAGTTCTTTCACCGCCAGGTTCAAAGGTGCTTCTCAGCAGCAACTATATACCCAAAGACAATTCTTTTCAAGATGCATAAAAATATTATGCTCTGGATTTCATATGACAAGGAAATCTAAAAGCAGGAGAAAATTTGGATGTAAAAAATCCCTTTTATAACGAAAAGCGACATTTGTTGATAATTTTTCAGTTCCCCTCTTGGAAGTATTCTGTATTTCAATTTGAATGATATGATTTCTTTAATAATATAGCTATTTCTTTTTTCCCTGTTTTTCCCAGACCGGGATAAAAGATGTTGGGAATATTTGGTCAAAATTCTGAACTTTTAAACACCATAGCCTTTGGAATGGAAATTAAGACAGTGTAAGACTGTAATATGACCTCCCTGTAACAGTCATGCCAGGTCCTCTTTTAAGTTCTTTCAATACTGCACACAGAGCCATAGGGAAAATCTTCAAAAAAAACCCCAAACTTCTATGCTGACAAAAAGAGACGAATAAATTTAAATATTCTACAGATGGAAAAAATATGGTCTAAAGATTTTATCTGCAGGGAAAACTGCTTGGGGGCAGCATTAGTTTTCCTGACGCTGTCTTACCACACAACTAACAAGTGCATTGCTTCACAGTTTTTGCAAGATGATGCCTTAAACTTCAGTCCAAAGGAGTACAAGGTATGTCTGGCCTCCTAAACACTGCTCTAGTGATTTTGACAGAGCTTCCTCAGCTCAGGATGAGGGTCACAGAAAAAAAAAAAAAAAAAATCGAACTACATAAGTACATTTGAACTGTGAAGGGACTGCTGTTAGGACTGCCCTTCAGAGCAAAAGCAATCTTGAAAACAATTGTAGCATATTTAAAACACTTTGTAATACATACAACAGTGATGTTTAATTAGTGAGTTAGTATTAATAACTTTTGATCTGTCAGATTTAATTGTTTCACACAAACCAGTAAAACCTACTAAGATAACATTCTTATTCATATGACTCCAAATTATGAAGGAATAGATTTCTGTTTACTGTAATTAACCTCTCTTTGAACCTGTATTTCATACTTACCCATCAGTTTGCTGTCAATCTTGACCTTATCTGTTCTTAAAGATAAGTTAAGTCGTAGGGTCTCATTTGCACTATAGGAGAACTGGAGAAGATGACACAATAGAGATATTTATACCTTCATGTGGCAAAGTTAATTTCATGCATTTTCTATGATTCTCAATAATCAGAGCTGTGAAGGTTTTAGAAACTATCCCAAACATCATGGTCTTTTTTCAGGCTTTGCCAAATACATTTATAGAAAAGTGTTAATGAACCTAATCCTTCACAATCAGAATTTAAGTACCAAGGGACAGCAAAACCTGAATACTCCCTTTTCATTAATTTAATTTACATTTAGAGTATCCAAGTAGGAAAGATACTGTACAGATTCAGTAAGTACAGCTGCTGACCCTGCTGAGTTCTCCCTTCCCACACCATCTGGCCCCATTACTTCTGTGGACACAGCAGACTCGCACCACATGGGGGGGAAAAAATCTCTTGCATCTTTTGCAGTGCAGCCCCCTTGTTAGAGTCAAAAAACAAGGTTCACATCCTCCAAGACATGAGCTTCTGCTCAGGGTGAAAGACAGCAGCAGGAACGACCAGTGGGAAATAAAAAGAGCATGGAAATACAGTGGCTTTATGAAGTAAATCCTTTGTGCCAGGCTCAAAGGCTGCATAAATGCCAATTAACTCTCCATACTCTGTTAGTAAGCTTGTAAGATATAAATGTTAAAGTCAGCATAATATTTGTGAGTCCAGCTTTGAGCTTGCTAAATGGATTGGGCTTTTGAATATTATTTTCTCTCTCTGTACAATAAAGCAGAATGAAAGAAGCTTAGCTAGTAAGTAGGCAAACAACAACCTACTGTTGCCACTACCATTTTACAGATGTAAAAAAAAAAAAAAGATAACAAATGACTGTGGAGAGGCAGAGCTCTGAAATTCTCATCTTTTATCCTCCATGATTTCAACAGATTCCATAAAAAGTGAATAAAAGAGTAATGGTCCCAAAGTCCTCCAGGGGCTGTCCGATGAATGCAGAGATTGCGTAGACAGAGAAATCAAGAACAATTGAGGGCTTTGAGGGGAGAATCCAGGAGCTCTGAGCCAAAGCTGCTGCCTTTAACTGCTACTGCCAAAGTAGCAGCAGAGATTAGTTTCTTCTCTAAAGAAAACCAAAATTACTTGTGCATTTCTGGACACATGCAGACACTGGAATATGTTTGGTAGAAGAATCATATCGTGGCATTTACCTCTTTACTCATGAACGAAAATTTTCCTTCATCTGACTCATCAACAGGAGCTTCAAATTCAAATTGGCTGTTTGCAACTACAAACTTTTTATCCTGTGGAAGAAAAAATCAGTATCGAATTTGTATGGCATCACCAAGCGTAACAAAATATCACCAGGCAATATCCTGTTCAGCACGGGAAGTCATAAGATCAAATGGAAAAGGCTAACCAGCTGAAGCCATCTTCTGAACACAGAGGCAGCAAAACACTAAGCCAGCACAATCTGCTACTTTGCTGCACTCCTCCAATGTTTGTTAAAGGTCGAAGCACCAAATAGTACAAAAACAAAGCAAGAATATATCTCGCACTTTGTTTGAGGGAGCAATAAGTAAAAAGCCAAGAGATGTGAATGGTGGATGACTTCACACATCAGATGTGTTATTAACAGAGCTGTGTGAGTTCTGCCCTTTAAAGTTTTCCCTGTAGAGAAGCTGGGCAGAGCAAGAATGCAAGAATTACATGGAGAACTGGAATGAACATCTCTCAGACCTTGCTGGCTTTGTTTCTCCTGCCTCACCATGACTCCAGTTATGTTTTCACAGGACAGTGTTTGATGGCAGCACCAGCTTAAGGGTCTTTCTGCCTCCTAGACACTTCCTTACACCTCTTCTCTCTAATATAAATTAAAGAGAATTCCTAAATAAATTAATTCCTGCCTTTAGGCTGCAGCACATAGAGACATGCACTGCACTGGGAAAACTCTCAGCTTGACTGTTCTGTGATTCAGCCAAGCAATTGAGCTGGCTAAAAACCAAACACACCACCCCACGACACTGCTTCTGTTCTGGGTCATTCTCCTGCTCTGGCCCACAGCCACGGCTGTGTAAACCATTTTGCCTGAAGAACCAAAGAAATAAGTAAGTAGCAAGGACATCTTCAGAGAGTGTTGTTGGTAAAGACTTATGAGAACACAACCTACTGAGGGACCTTCACCTTTTTAGAATCACAAAATTCCCTGGGTTGGAAGGGACTTTCCAAGACCACCTAGTTCCAACTCCCCTGCCAGAGGCAGGGACATCTTTCACAAGATCAAGTTCCACAGAGCCCCATCTAACCTGGCCTTGAACACTTCCAGTGGTGGTGCAGCTATAGCATTCCTGGACAACCTGTTCCTGTGTCTCACCCCCACAACATAAAAATCTTCCTTATATAAAAATGAAACCTACCACCTCTCAGTTTAAACCTCCAGTCCCTTGTCCTGTAACTACAAGCCTTAGTAAAAAGTCCCTCTCCATCTTTTTTATAAGCCCCCACTATATAATGAAAGGCCACTAGCACCTTAAAAAGCTTTTTTTTGAGGAACGCAGCCTCACTTCCCCTACTGTAAGTTTCAACACATCATGTGTATTCCAAAAGTGTTCAAATTCTGCTGCTGCTGTGTAAATCTTCTAACAGAAGGCACCGGGAGAGGAGGGGAGCTTCAGTGTGCATGGCAGCTGCCACCTGCAGCAAACTGAAATCAGCAGTCACTACCCCAGGCTCTCAAGCAGAAGGCCACAGAGCTCACATTCAGCAGTCTGGGGGCAAGAAGAGACATCTGTGAATGCTGGGAAGTGGTTTACACATCAGGCACACATGACAAAGACAAATTCAAATGGGAAATTACTTTTAAGGAAAATCTTTGGAGGGCTAATAAGGTTATCTTGATGCTGCTACATCTGTCTCTTCTGCTGTGCCAATCTTTCAAGGACTCAGCTGCAGAACACCTCTCAGAAGTTGCATGCTGTACTGACTGATCAATACTAAACTTTCAACTGCTTGTCCTGGATAAGGCTATTCCCAAAAGAATGACAACAGATTGGATTTATTTCTTCTTCCTACTGAAATTTTTTCAGAGGAAGGAGGGGCAGAAAAACAGTCAACAGCTTCTTCTCTTTTAGTGTATTTCCCTCCAGTGGGAGCCCTCACAAAGAGAGTCATTGTACTGTAAGTGTTCACAAGTCAAGAGGTGAATAAAAAAACGTGTGAGCTTATTCTTCTACTTTCAGTTCTGCAATATCGGTTTTAGAAGCTGTCCACCTCTCCTACTCACAGAATAAGCCCAAACTTTCAATTCTCATCTCCAGCTGGGAATAGGGATGTTTATATGCACAATGCTGGCTAGTGTACTTAGTCACCCATGATCAGGAAGGTTGTGCACTGCCCTTTTAAACAAAGCACAGATTAAAGATAATAGAGTTAGCAGTTCAAAGCATCAACAGAACACTAATTTTTGCTTTTTCTAAGCAAGAACTTAGTAAAGGAAAATAGGAAGAAAATGGATATATACCAATGTCCCAATCAACAAAGACCTTAAATGTACTCATAGCTGCATGACTGCTACCTCCAAAGACACCATAGTGCCCAGAATACTCTGTGGCAAAATCATTCCATGTGAGAAGCCACATGCTATTTTTCATTTGGGCTATGGGCCAACCCCTAGAAGACATCAATCCATGGCTTCTCCCAAGCCACACTGCCCTTCACCAAAGGCTGAATGTAAGTTATGCTCTTACTCAAATGAACTTTAATTAACCAAAGGTTCAGATAGCATGATCTCACAGGTATGAGGGCCTGTATAATTACAACTATTTCATGCCTTATTTGCCTGTTTTCACATATACTTAGAGGTCTGTGTGTACAGCTGTAGTTGCTGTGTGTGTCTACTCAAGTCCTGGCACTGAAGGCATTATTATGGTGGCTTAAAAATGCAGCTCTGTGCCAGGATACATGGGGCTGCTCCCATGAGAGAGATGATGTTCCTGCATAGCTCTCACCTAAAATTATGCTGATGTCATTTACACTCATTGCTTTCCAGCATCTCTCCAGTCTAGTGTATTCATCTTACTTCTTACAGAGATATGAATTCCATGTAAGCCTTCCCAGCTCCAAGTTAATGCATACTAGGTCTGATCTGCAGGCAAACTGTTAAACATTGGCACCCATGACAAAGTACTGAGTCCCCAGGTTGTGTCTGAAATCTCCAGTGTATCTATCATCAATTCACATTTACAAAATGACAACATAAAAAAAAAGGTTTGTTCTTAGTTTCCAGTAGGAACTAGGAGGTGGTTTTTAAGATTCCTTTTTATGAAACTAAGAATAATATTTTATGCATTGTCTAGAACATAAGAAAATTAAAACCTTGGAGTCAAACTCTGCCTTCTTAGAAGTTTTGCAGTTTACTTTCTGGAAATAAATACTGAGAAACAGAAGCTTTTGCTACAGCTGAGAAAGTATCCAGTCCTCTGGTCTGGGAGTAGAACACAAAAAAAAACCCAAAAGAAAAGCCAAACAAGAAGAAGATTGTTTTGTACAGACTAAGAAACATTTGATTTCTGAGTGCATTTTCTTTTGTTTAAAAAGTGAAAACTGAATTAAGCACATCAAGTGATATCATTCTGATCAACAACAAAAAAAGTATTTAATGAAAAAAAAAGATACAAAAGATTCACAATTCCTATGACTCCTCCCATTTCATTAGATGAAAAATAATTGTCAAGTGTTTCAGTAGGTCCAGCTTGCATTCTTAAAAAAACACCACATCTAGTAGTTAAAGTATCTTGTTCAGGTCTGATCCTGTCTTGATGATTACCAAGTAACCAACATTACATCAAATTTGAATCTGTAGCTCTTTTCCTTCTTTCAGAACACTCACAAGCAGGATCTCCAAGGATGATGAAGTAATGCTTTAGTTGAGGGGTGTGGCTGCAGTTTAAGTGGAATTCAAGTGACAGATAGCTTTGAATTAATCTGCTTACCTGGTAATAAGCTAGATGTCTTCCTTCAAAATACACTGTTGTTCGGTACTCCATAGGTATGATTGGAGGGTTAGGGTTTAGAAACTGTGGGCATTCTTCTTCCTGGGGAGAGAAACATTTTATACATTATTCCAAATAAAAACTCTTATCACAACAAACTTCGTTGGCCTTTGGACAATGGAGGGATTGTTCTGAAGAACTTCATGCTTAAAATACAGTGACAGATTTGATTACACCCTTTCAAATTAGACATGCTAAAAATGACTGCAGCATATGTCAAAGCTGTGGGTGATTATCTCTCCCAGCCTTGAAATCTTGTTCCTCCCATTGAAGCAAAATAGTAAAAGGAATAGAAATATCCTTTCAGGAGTTATTCAGTCTCACTGCCCCTCCTCAAATCACACCTTTAAATTTCCACCCACGCACTGTCACTAAAAAAATCAATCTTATACTTCTGGGGTTAACTTTAGAATAATTTTAAAATTCCTAATTCAACCACCTGATTTGAGAGAAAAAGCAAATAAAATATTGAAGTATTCTAATAAAAGCTAATAATCTGATTTTTAAACATTACCATGTTTTGTTTAATCACATCCTGTACTGAAGAGGACTCTTCACAGATATGTCTCTTCCAGTCCCACTGGCAATTCCATCTATTGCTTGCACAGGAATAGCATCTACAAATATAACATGATAGTCATGACAAACTGTCAGGCTTTCCCCCCCACTGTCAAAAAAAGAAAATGAAATTCCATCTTTATTCATGAAGGGCAAGATCAATCTGTTAGAGTGTCCTAACTATATTAAGCTTAAAACTTCATAGTCAGAACAGTTCAGGATCCCTCAGAAGCTATTTTCTCCCTTGTGTTTGAGTAAGGATCAGAAATCCACAGCATCTTACACAAACTTTGAGATCAGGCCTTAAAGGACTGGGAATGATCTTGACCAACCTTACACACATGGATGGACAAAGTGGTGTTTGGGTTGGCTGCGCCTGCCCTGGGGCAGCATCAGTTTTGATCGTCCTGTTTGAACACCCTGCAAACCCAAACCTAATCTAATGATTGAGGGAACAAGTAGGCAACCAGATACCCCAGAGCAAACCTGCAATGGCAGTCCAGTGAGCTGGCCTTTAATTATATGTGCCATGAATATTCCTATTCCACGAGGTTTCCATTATCTGCTCACCTGATGCCCTTCTACTGTTTTTCAACTCTATTAAAATGTGAGAAAAAGGATTTGGAATCTGGCAAATTTTGAGTGTGCCAAAGGCTTAATTATTAAATGATTAAGTCATCTGTCATCTACCTGAAACACCATGCCCCAGGACCTAAACACCTACATTAAGAAGCTGAAATACTTACGGCTGGTTTTCAAAAAGATTCATTGCTTCTTCACAGTCATAAAAAGGGTAAGTGTGTGACGCAAAAAATATGTTGTTCTTTTCAAAGGTTAACTGAAGTGGAACTGAAACATGATCTATCACAAAAGAAAAAAAAATATCTAAGTGGTAGTTGAACTCTTTAGGATTTGAGCTGGATGATACAATGATAATAGTTATATTATTTTAAAGGACATAAGCAAATATTTAACTATATTGTTGACACTGGATCTCATGACCTGTTATACTTTAAATCTATAGGATTTTAAAAATCTTTTTAAGATTTACAAATTTTTCAGCACACGGTTGTCAGAAGAAAAGCAGAGATGGGATAAAGGGAAGATGCAAAATCACAGAACAGCTTTGTTTTATGGAAGTGTTTCTCAGTGGTACTATCATTGTGCGAGAATTTTTAAGGGTCTAGAAGAGTAAGAAAAACAGAGTGAGGAGAGACTTGAACATAAAGGAAAACTGGCACAAGAAAAGTAACTTCAAATAAAACATTTTCTTAAAGGTGAATATGTCTGCATGCAAAATTACTTGTTTCATTTGTGGATTAAAACTATCATTGTCATGTGAATTAAAGCAAGTGATCTTTGTGGTTAATGCCCAACAGTGCCTGCAATGCTGTTACCACAGGCACTTGTGAGCTTCAGTTTGCCATACATAATTTCTCCACAAATGTTCTTCTCGCCTGGATCGTTATTGAAATAAGAATGGGAAATTAATCTTCAGAAACTGGTGCTTTCCTGAGTGAAGCTGTTTGAAATACCTTTTGCAGAAATTGTTAAGCCCTTGTGACAAGCTATTTCACAAGCTATTGGGCAATTTCAAACTCTGCTTTCCTTGAACAGGTTCTTGGAAGACCATCAGCTGCTTGGCTGGAAGTCACCTTTGTATGCACTGGCTCCCCTTGAATATTTCAGACTGGTATGAATGCCAGGGGATTTCCTAACCAGGGGACTGTGACAAAGCACACTTTCTCTTGAGAAGTGTCCTATTCCCTTTGGAACCAACCACAACTAAAGTAACCTAGACTTTTCCAAATTCAATAGAGCTACTTAACAGAAAGTGACTTTTGGTCACATGCTGCCAGAAACCACTGAATGTGTTTATAACTGTCTGCCTTCTGCTGAAGTGTCTGCCAAGCTTCTGAGCATCTTTATATTACTTTGGAACATCCTTTCAGATGGACTCCTGCACAACCAGTTCAGAGAGGCATGTTATTTCTAGGTGAAATGCTTACTTTAATGCCATCCCTCAAAGGCTTCTGGCCTCAAATTTTATGCTGGAAGACATCAAGACATCATGTTTATCAACCCAGTTGCTTTACAAAATATTTAGAGAATGTGAATTGGCCCTAAATAACATAGAGTTTTGCTTTAACAGTTAAGATAATCTGATACCGTGACACGCCTCAGCTATTTTAAAATTTATGAGTGAGATTTTAATATCATTATTCTTCCTAAAAGTACCAGTAACTGAAACTGGATTTTGACCTGTTTCAGGCTTAAGAGAGTTGAACTTATATGTAAAAGTGCTTCCAAATGTTGCTCTGACACTTCATGGCTGTTGTGATACCCATAAAAGGGTACTCCCTCAGGAGTACCTCTGCAAGCTAGTTTTGTTGAGGTTTTTTGTTTGTTTGTTTGTTTTTTGACTTGAGATATAAAAAACGGTACTGTGTAACCAGTTTTATTGCATGTGATTATACAACAAGATGTATGAACTTAAAGCATGAATAAAGCACTATCTAGGAAACAGAACAGGAATTTTTGTTGGCAACAGATGTTAAGCATATAATCAGTGGTTCAGAACAGTAACACAACCTTTAATTATGTGATCACATATTTTTCCACTGGACTTACTATTGCTGAAGCTGGAGTGTGCATACTGGAAGAGATGGAAAGCTTTATGAGAGAAAGGACATCCTTGTGACAAGGACCAGGAAATAAGCCACTAAACTACAGCCGACTAGAGCAAAAAACATCAGAGATTAAAATCTTCACTCTCTGCTCTTCTGGCCCCATATCTCAGAGTGATGGGGATGTTAGAGTAGCTGGGGTTTGTTTGCTTGGGACACAGAATAGCATCTTTCTCGTTCTTTGTTTACTCCAATGCTAAGCTCCTATTACAGATTCTTTGTAGAAACACTGAAGGCTACATCTTGTAAATACAGCCATAGAAACAGTTTGAGCACATCTTTCTTTTACAGACTGTTACACACCAAGTTCAGCAATATGGGGAAAAGACTGGAAAGGAAAAAAAAAACAAACTTGTATGCAGCTCATGTAAGAGCATCATATTAGAAGGAGCAGGCTATATTCTTTCCTCTTCTTATACATGGAGAGTAGCAGTATTTCCTTACCTTGACCTTTTGGTGTTGGAGGAATTATATCAGGGGGATCACAGATAATAACCCCTTCTTTTAATTGAGCACGATGGACTGTTTCACCAAATGTACACAAAACGTTGTCACTCTCAGTCAAAGTTGGTAATGGACTTACAGTCAGTTCCACCTGGAAACAAAATTTTAAAGGGTGAAATATTTGAAAGCAATGAATGCATCCAGTAAGGCTTATTGCCAGAGAACTTCAACTTGGCCAGTGGTTAGTAGTTAGGTTTAGGTTAGGACCCCAGAAGATGATTCTCGGTTCCAAATTTTATTTCTTCCCATCTGCTAATCTTTTCTTCTTATACTTCTACCAGTTTTTCCATTCTGCATCTATCTATGTTGAATTAGCCTGGTATAAAATTTCTTGTCCTGCCAATGCTTTAGAAAAAAAATGTCTCTACAGACACACCTTAAGCCTTTTATTTTTGTCCTCAGCATCCAATTTCGCAACAGTAAGCAGAGTGGTTAACACTTAAATCCTGAAAAACTTAATCAAAATTGCATTAACCTTAGGGGTTACTAGTGAATAATGAAACCAAGGCTGGATGGACTGGAAAAGCTGGAGTTTGAAAGGGCTGAACAGAAATGGGGCTGCCTTGAAACTCAGCCATGCAAAAAAACCCACTGAAAACTATCATTAATGCTGAAAAATTACTTCTGAGTGATGGTGAGTCAAACTATTTGAGAAAATTGTCAGTACAGAGTGCACATGAGAAACTAAAAGCAAAATGAAAAGGGAAAACTTTTCAAGGAAAGAGAAAAAAAATTACATGCATTTTTGGATGTTGTTCTTGATTTAATGCTTCAGGTGTGTTAATTATACCATTTAACTTTTTCCATTTGGTATTGAGCAGTAAAAATTAAAGTTATCCCTTTCTCACTGAAACTGGTCCACTATCTTATGAGCTGCAATGTTTTTATCTGTGAGTAAAGGAATCATGAGGAGATAGTGGCATTAGTGATGTTACAGAAAGTATCTCAATGTTCATTTGAAGTTAGGTTATGTTTTGAGTTTTAGCTATTTTGGCCTCAAATGTTGACATGAGATACCAGAGACTTGCTGTCAACACAAGTTGACAAGAGCTGAAATATGAGAAGGTGTGGATTTTAAGTGGACTAGTAACAGTCTCCTGGTATTTTTATTCAACATAGAAAGGGACCTAACACAATGCTGTTAACATCATTTAGGAATGGAATTAAACTGACTTGAAGGCAAGCTGGAATAAAAAGACATTTTACTGATTTTATTTGCTGAGCACCCACAGGAAGCTGACACTCTGCACAGATATGCTCTTTTGGAGTCAGAACAGGTTATGACACCCCAGTCACACTGAACACTCAGTTTTGTTGCCACAGAGTTGTTTTGCATGATGAATTTACCTTTGCCATGTAACTAGACAGACTTTGCTGTGTAGGCAAATGCACTGCTGATTTTAAAGCAACAGCTTGTAGCTTCTTAAATTTATGCTCAAGTAAGCTGAAAGGGCAGCATAAAATCTTCCCTATCAATTACTTTTTATGGGTTACACAACATTGTGCAACACTGATAATATTCAGACAGGTGTAAGTGCTTCATCAGCCATATTAGTGCCTAATTTTGGTTTACAGAGAAGGTCAAGAAGAGTATTTCCTAGAAGAAAACATGAGCTGCAACCTGCAAAAACAGCAGACAAGAAAGAGCACTGTGAGAAATGCCAGAGACTGAGATACCCAAAACACTATAGTATTCCTACTTTCCATTGTGCATAAACAAACACAGATACTCATCTTCCTGGTAGTCAGATCAATGTGCTTTAAGATCATGTAGGGAAAACACTCTCTCATCATACCTTAGCAGGGGCTCTGCGACTCATATTTAGAGGGTCTGCACTAATGATAGTCATGCACGTGCCACTTGGACTCCACAGCCAGTGGTTCTCCTTATCAGCTGTTCCACAGTCTGCCTTCTTTGTGCACCTGGCAAAAAAGGAATGAAAACCAAAGCAAAGCACTATTACAGCTGGACTCTGCTCTCTCTGCATTACACAACAATTTCAGGATTAGAGCCTGACAATTGGAATGTAAGACTGTTGGAATAAGTATTAATGGTCTGAGACAGCAAAAGCAAGTGGGGAAAATTGACTGTACTTTTTAGGACAGCACTTTGGATTTGACCACCCAAATACATAGACAGTTATATTCAGCACAGGAGTCATCAGACAACAGAGCCATTGGTTGACCATCTGAAATCAGTCTGATTAATCTTCATTGTAATATATAACAAAGTTCTGAATGAGTGGGCACAGCCTGTTTTTTATGCAGGTCAAGTAGCAGACACTTATGTGTTGCCAGTAATATGGGCCATGAGTGTTGCCCACTCATGAGAGTAAAATGCAATAGAGAAGTTTACTGGGTGCACATTGGCTTGTGGAGAGCTCCTGTTAAACTGCACCACTAGAAATGTTACTTTTGTAGTGATTGTTTTCTTAACTCCTGCGACTATTTAAGACCTTTCTCTCTGCCAAAGCACCACTGCTATTATAGGAAGACAACAGTGGGTGTGAAACCTCATGAAAAACACTGGGAGATTTTCTCAGCTCATGTACAGGAAGGAGGGAAAGAAGAGATGCTGCAGTGCAGAAACTGCATATATGGTGACAAAAACTTGCTGAAGTGTGTGTGTGTGGACAGACTCATCTGTATTCTTTCCATTCTGTACAGTGTTTAGGAGAAAATGCTATAGGATCTCTGGCTGCTGTAGCAGAAGACTAGTAATTTTGCCAGGGGCTTTAACACAATTTTTGCCCAGTTCTGTCAATCCTACCCTTAAAGCCATAATTTACATACAGAGTCTACAGTCTTATAACATATCCCTAAACACACAACTATGGATGTTCATGAGACAAAATTAGGCATAAATGAGAAAAACAGTAGAAACTTAGCACTGTTTTTGGTTTTATCCCCCACTGGAAAAAAAATACTAGCAAATGCAAAAAATCTATGTTTCCCTGTTCTCAGAGACCATTAATATTTTGAGATATGGAGGTCAGGTGTCATATCAGAAACCTGAAGGGAAATCTAGGGAAAATTGCCTTTTGTGTGATATATGACACAGCCTTCAACTCTCAGCAGCCCAGGAGGAGTTCATGGTGTGTTTTCCAAATCCCCAGGTTTCATCCTCATTAGCAAAAGAAGAGTTACAGTACATTACAGAAACCTGTGTGTACCATGTAAGTTTCTCTCCATATTATGCTACGTATCAGACTCATAGGTAACTTAATGTGATAGTTCACATTTTCAGATAAGAAACTAGAAGCCTGAAATTCATCTGCATACTATAATTAAATAGCCTCTTTGTTCCAGCAGCGAGTACTTAGAATCACGAATTCCCAACAACTTGTGCCAAGGGGTTAATTAACTCAGTAGTCAAAAAGAGAGCTGCAGGACTGCTCTTCCCTCTCCTCACTCCAATCAATGAAAAGTGCAAAGAAGAGACATTCCAGAGCTGTGCAGTGCTGTCCTAGTTTACATGTGTTTGAATATTAATTCAGTTAACCTTTGCAGATACTCAGCCAAATGCCACTTTCTGCTCTCCCACAGTTAGGTGAGGGTTCAGTGTAGCTGCATGTCTTGACAGATGACGTTTATACAAAACCAGCATTTCAGCTACATACTTTATCTCAGACATGAATGGATTTTTCTTCTATGCTCTTTTTTACAGCTCCCTGTTCTACTTAAAAATACGCTATGTTTTCTGAATTTTAAACAGGGAACACTATTCTAATTTCTGGGAGAACATTTGACTGTAGAGTTCAGACAGTGATAAAACATGCAGCTAGAAGATTTATACTGATTTTCAGTACCAGCAGAAAAGTATGCATTTTGCCAAACTAATCAAATCTGCAGAATTCAAATTGAGGACTTATATGTGTGCACAGAAGACTGATATCAATGTCTGCATGATAGAATCAAATCACTATGAGGAGCATAAAACTAAGTTAAAAATACCTGGGATCACTATGCCAAGCAGTAACTGACAGCACCTGTCAAAATTTCACCTGTTCCACTGATTGCACCCGAAAAAGCCCCGGCAGCACTTACCTGCCCTCTCTCACACACCAGCCACAGTAAGGATCCCTTGCTTGAGCACACTTCTCACAGTCTGAGTATTTGTGGCAGTCCTGCACAGGCAGACGATGCACCTGAAGAACCAAAAGAGAAGCAAACCGTAAGGGATCTGAAGAAGGCACAAGGAGACAGAAATGCTTGTGGACAGGGTTGTGCAGTGCCATTGCTTGTGGCAGCAGAATACTTCACCCTGTGTTATTATGATCACAGCTCAGCTTCATTTAAGAAAATCCATATAAACCCCTAGTCTGGTTTTTTCTCCCTTAACAAAAATCTAAATTCACACACTTTTTCTGCTTTTTTTCACTCCTATCTTCTCTAATATCTTTCCAAAGTAATGTAGGGCATTGTTTTCATCCAGACTCATACAATCTTAAAAAATTGAGCTCTTCAGTTCCTCCAGCTATGTTACTTCTGGAAATCTGCATTACAGCAGGCACAGCAGGACAGAAGCAGCATCAAAAACTCTCTGAATTTATGAAACACCTAATGCAGGGCAGACAGTTTCAAAAGGCTGACTTGGTACAGGATAGATAATTTTAAAAACATAATATCTCCCCCCCTATATCACTAGCATGGAAATGAAATTGTTTGGAAATGTGACTGTTAGTGGCACTTGCAGTCATATGGCAACTCACAAATTCTACAGGCCTAAGAGAGCCACTGCACTTCAGGTTACTGCACTTCTCCATGCATAACCCTCCACCATGCAATACATTCACAAAACAAGTAAGAAATAATTACAACAGGAAGTAGCAAGGAAAAGAGCATCTATCAGTTCTCAGGTCTCACTTTCTGAGTAAAATATATGGCTTCTGGGTTTTATTTCCTTTGGTGCTGAGAACAAACAATTTTGTTTTAGTTTGTGCAAAATAAAGGAGCCAGCACACAGCCATCCCCTTTAGCTGTGCTGCTGAAATGATGCAAGAGGAGACTGAGACATATGTTTTCCTCTCAAAGCCTGTTTGACTTTTAAATAAGAGTACAAAAAGTCAAGCAATGGTAAGTCTGAGATATAAGCTTTTTTCTACCATAGCCTCTCATTTAAAACAACTGACAATCTCAAAGCTACTTTGAAAGTTTTGGGTTGGCTTTTTCTTTCATGTTCAGTTAAGGAAAATGTCCATACTGGTAGTTTTCTTGCATTTATTAACACAGAGGTTTACCTTTTTAGCATTCTATTCTTCCAAAGATTCTTACCTAACTTGAGCAGAGTTACTGGCACTCTGTTTCACTCAATGGTACTCATGAGTAATTTACTATCCAGTGAATGGCTTTTTTAATGAAAAGGTATTTATTGCATAATTCTGGCAGGCAGAAACAAGCCCTAGAAATTGTCATCTCTTTGGGTTTTATGTAAACCAAATTGATTTAAAAAAAAAAATAGCAGCCCTGTTTACAGCCAGCCTCAAGATGCAGAGAAACTACTTTTAGAGATTTTCTAATTTGGCACTCTTAATCAAAGAGACTGAATCAAAAGCTAAAACAAATGTGTAAGGTAGTGATCATGGTGACTGCCACAGGCTTCTGTTTTCCTCACAGTAGGTGCCACAAGGAATCTGGGATCTTACCAGTGATATGCACCTGCAATGAACCATCATGGGCATGGCAGGGGTGATAGACTCCTTCCCAAGTCCCCCAAGAAGCTGCAAGGAATTTCCCTTGTTCTCTGCCCAAGCTCTGGGAGCTGAGTGGGAAGGAGGAAATTGGTTTTTGAAAACATTTGCTCCAAGCCACCCAGTGCTATTAACACAGCAGCAGAAGCTGGGAGGAGAAGGGGGAGGAGAAGTGAATCAGGAAAGCAAGAGCTTATTTCTCACTATGGCTTTTAACCTACCTCTACATTGTTCTTCCCTGTGCTTCTCTCGATCTGATTTCATTTCAAAGGCTGCTTCAAGTTATCACCCACCAGATCATCACTTTCCCTTTGCTCAAGTGCTTACACAGCTCAGGCAATTCATTTCCAAATGCTGGGGCAGGCTGCATCTGCCAGGTAGCTTAGCATTAAGCCCATCTAACAGCACACCTAGCCAGCCCTTTATTGTTTACCTTATTTTAAATAACTCTAAACCATTTTAAGTCCCAGGGCAGGGGTCTGACATCTCTATTCCCACACAGCTCCCAGTGGTGCTTAACAGAGGAGTGCATGTTTCAGCATTTATTCTTTTCCCCTCACATCGCTTCATTTCTCTCAGCTCTGAAGGCCCCCATTCTCCTCTTGTCTATCTGCTTCTAAAAGTGGGTGGGACTGCTCATTGTAATTAACTCCTGGAGATGACAGTAATGTAATGCCATTATAGAGCTCCCAACTTTAGTTATTCATATTTAAGCTGAACAGGTTTTGTAAAAGAAAACTATTATTCACATTATTCAGAAATGGCAGTGTCTATGAGAGCTACTTGGAAAAGATTAAACTGAAATCCTTTCTTTGGCAGAAATTTGCTGCTTTCTAAATGTAAACATTTTGTAGAGATAGAATTATTTCTTTTGCAATTTTTTGTGTGAAAAATTGGTCTGTGGCCTTCCAAAATTCTACCAGTTCAAGCAGCCTGTCACCAGAAAACTTGCCATACTTCAAGATTACTGCCACCCCTTATGCTGCACAGCAGCTCACACGACAGCCTGGTAGGGACCAAAGGGCTTTTAAGAAACATGCCAGCTTTCCAAGGGGCTTTTGTGGACAACAATGAAGTTTGGGTTTCTGTTTCTAAAGCTGAACAGGAGCCGAATAAGAAGTATCAGCTACTCAAAAAAAGAAAAAAAAAAGAAGTAACCTCTCTCACAAACTGTCATGTATATTACTAAATGCTTTATCTGATGCTTATCTGGCACTTTTACCACTGTGGCTTCCAGGCTGAAAACCCTGAGCTAAAATATAACATCCCCACAGCAGGAATTTATATTAATCCTTGTATAAAACAGATGGAGAACATTCTTCCTGCACCATTTCCCCCAAATACTCTCCCTTCACAGCTCCCTCTTTCTCCCTGTGATACTGCTGCCAGAGTGTTTCCCACATCCCATCCTGTGTCATTGTCAGTGCTGTAGATGGGCACAGCCTCTCACCCACCCTGCTATGGAGAGGAACTGAACAACATGTTTGAGGCTGGCAGCTCCAGCCACCATAAAGAGAAGTGTCAGAAGAGGGTTATAGCTGGAGGTGAAGGAGAATCTGCCATCCCTTGTCTCTTACTTGTTTTTTTATCTTTCTTTACAAGTCCCCATTGTGCCTCAACTCCCAGCATAGGGAATCCTGACGAGGCTGCCTGTGCCTTTCCTAGTCAGTTCTGACCTCTCCTGCTGCACTTGCTTGAGTCCAGCTTGAACAAAAGTGATTCTCAAAATTGTAATTGTCTCCATCATTTCTTAGTTTTTGACAGCACACACAAATGCTATTATGTCAGCTGCCAGCATCCAAAATCCTGCATCCAAAGTCCTGCACCCTGTGGACACCACACCAAGTACCAGGGCTGCTGGACTCTGCAGCGTGCTGGTACCAAACATCTCAACTTCATCCTTCTCACATACTCTGTAAAATAGCTTTTGAGGTCAACTCACTTTCTATTCTCAATCACTAAGCCTCAAGGATATAACAGTTCTCCAAGTCACAGCAATCAAGTTCATCAGCTTGGACTTGAGAAAGGTCTTCACACAAAGCCAGTGGAGTCCCACTGCATGGGGTGGTGACTTCCAGAAGTGAGTGAGAAATGTACATATCCCAGATAAAAGTTGCAGAGAAAGTGAAAGAGGCTCTAGTCCCTAATGCAAGCAGGACATCTTACCTTGTCTGTGGTCATCACATACAGATTTTCTTGAGTTTGGTCAAGGACCAGGTCATTCTTGATGGGTTTGTTTAGTTCAATAGTAAGAGAGCTGTACTCAGTTGCTGTTGATGACAGGAACACCTATTCCATATATGAAAGAAAGCAAGATGATTAAAGTTGCTTTTTTGCCCCAAATACCAGTAAAGAAAATCCCGTGTTTACTCAAGTATACAAACTCACATTAGGGAAAACATTTCAATTTGAAGAATAAGGCATCAAAAGCAGCATACAAAGCATAAAAGTCATTAAAAGAAAATGCTTACTGCTCACAACAGCTCACAGTATTTGTGCTTATTTTTTCGTAAATATTGATTTATTTTAGAGCTGCAAAATTCAAATTTTCAAGTTGGAGCCTTTGCACTTGAAGGTGTTAAAATTTGTTGCCTTCCCTCATGGTAACAATTTCAGCTTCAAATTTCAAACCAGGCAGTGGCATGTGGCCATCACTCTCTTTCAAGCAAAAGGGGATTGGCATTGCAGCCTTGACATTTTTACATCACAAACACATGAACCCTGGAGCCCCACACCACACAGTCAGAACTTAGCAAACTCCAGCTTGGGTGTTGTATTGCCATCTCTATTCACTGAATGGCCAGAATAATTACAAAATGAGAAGTTGCTCTTCAGCTAGCATGGGCTTGAATAGAGGTAAGGCTAGAGCAGCTGTTAGCTTACTGAAGGCTGTTTGTATAGGGCTCTCAGTAGGCATCTAATCCTTCTGGAAAAGTGTCATTCAGGCAATGCTAATTCAACCTGTGTATCAGATAGCTGAGGTAACTCAGAAATAATGTGATTTTTCTTTGAAATTAAAAATACCAAGCTCCAAAAGAATTTGCTCCTGGTATGTGGTCTTATAAATCCCATTTACTTTTAGAGTAGAATTATCCTATCACTAGAGCTCGTGACCTTTTAAAGACTGTCCAGTCTTTTAAACTCAGTTTGTTACCTTTAGAATTTTACCATCCGACGTTCCAAGAAAGGCCACGGTGTGCCCATTCTCCACAGCCACAGTGACAGCTGTGAGATTCATCCCTTCTTTTTGCAGTACTGGTTTCTCTATAACACCATTCTTACTTCCCAAAAGGTACGGCAAGTGTTCGGAGCCACAGGGGAAATTTTTGCTTGCATTCTAATAAGGAACAGCAATACAGAGAGATGTTAAACATTCAGATCACTAATTCCTAGCTAAGAATGAAGTGCAACCCTATTACCAGGCAGTACAATACCCCTCAAACATAGAAGAGCAGAAGGAGAGAAATGCATTGTCTAGCCTTTTTCTCCCAGCCAAGAAGCAGAAATCAGAAAACAACCTGCTAATTGCAAACCAAAGCATGTTAATGCTTTCACCTTCCAAGAAACACAGGGAAAAGAAATTGCTGTTTCTTTATAGAAGCACAGTTTAAAAAGTAACCACTTTGTTTTATTAAAATGACCATGTCATATAAATTGGATTGACCAATTTTGTGTTGAAGACTGGTTTTCTAATGCTGTTTTGTTCCTTAATTTGCTGCTATCCACAAAAAAAAGCAACACACTGGCAACTGCACTTTAATCCTGAGCTGTGGGGAGTGCCACCAGAAGCAAGTTCTCTCCCACCTTTCCTTTCCCGCTACGTTTTGGTAGTGACACTGTCTTTCTGATCTGGAATCCACACCTCCTTTTTGCCAGAAGCCAGAGCTCCTCCACTTGTCACATTCACTATTTCTAGGTTTGATGCTCACCTCAGATGCTGGGTACTGCAGTGAGGAACACAGGTGTTTAGAAGCAAAAAGTGTTCTTTTGGCTTCTTATCAGCACTAGCAACCTACTGTGTGGAAGAGGGCTGTGGTTTCATGAGTTGAAGGATTCTAGGTCAGTAGGAACATAAGGTACTCCCCTGTCCCATCTCTTCAGTTGTTCACTTCTACCCCTGGACTGCAGCACACCACATCTCAAGCTGTGGTCAAACAGCTGCTTACATAAGCGTGTAACTTGCTCCGCTTGGGGAATTAAGACACTCTCCTAAAAGCTGGCAAAGGTATTTTTAAGATTCCTCACTTCTTCAGCCCAGTTTAGGGTTGGCTGCAATAACTAATGGCATGCAGAAATAGGGCTTGGAAATAGCTTTAGTGGTGTGGGAAAAAAAATCATGAAGTCGACAGAGAAGCTGAAGGTGTGCAACATTGCCTTCCAAAATCCTGATAGCTAAGGTAATGACAAGTTATAAAAAGAAAAGGAAGATGATTACCATGTTATGGAAGTATTTTGAGCCACAGCAAAATATGAACACAATCTGAATATAAGAAACACGTATTTGCAGCTATCTAAAAATTCAAATCCAAGAGAGAAACAACACTGAACCCCAGCTATCACCTACAGGATTCTTAATACCATTAAAAAACATAGCAAATATGTTGGCTGAGATCATAATTGCCTATAATGATCACCCAGAAGCTGATCATGGGTTTAACAAATCACTGCATTTGACTCAGTCATTTCCATACCAGGAGGAACCCTTTAAAAAAAACGCATTTATGAAACCAATATTAAACTTTCGGAACATCACATCTTTTACAAAAGACTCAAAATTATGATTATCAGGCCACTTCTTGCTTGACCTGTCCCGCAACCTTTCCTCCCTCCTTCCCTTTCTAGAGTGAATCCAGCTATTGAGTTTTCAGTCATGAGATCTCACTACAGTATAGCTCAAAGCCATCCAAAAACATGCAGTTGTGTATTATCCACTAATTCTAACACAGATTCTAAAACTGATAGTGATATTACCAGTCCATGTGATGCACACGGGTTTTCAGCTGAAAAAAGTTTGTAAAATGAGCTGGTATTCTTTTTAGTGTAGCAATCATTACGGTTTTTCTCCATCTTTTCATTGATGTGCCGCAAGGAAAAGACACACATGGCAGATTTGAGAGCGCCGTTATCTTTGTTTACTTTGCTGAAGAGTGCAAGAAGAACTTTGTCATCTGAGATGGTGTCAGTAGTTGGGCGCTGCTGAGCCATGCTCTCAGCCAGCTCCTCTCCTGGGGTAGTGACATAAGCAGAATGACAGTGGTCATAGGCACCATCATCATCTTTGCAACCCAAGTCCATTTCAAAGTAGGAGTAGTAATGGGCATCATCTTTGCAGAGACGCGCGATCAACGTGCGGTTGTTGATGGGCTGCTTCTCTTGCTGGTTAAAAATAAAATAAACATAATTTTTATCCTCAAAGACTGCCACAAACTGTTGCGTGCTCGATGAGTGATAAGCTGACTTAACAGCTGCCGAGTCTGTGTACATTTCAAAAATGTCTTTTCCATCCCTATCATAGAGCTGTCGAGTGCTGATAATTATTCCATTGTCATTTGGTCCATTCCCTTTCCCAACAAAGAGCACTCGGTCGTTATTCAAGGAAGTGATCAATCCCACAGTTGATACATTCTCATCGTTGCTTGCTACAAAGGACTTTTCTCCACTACTGTCCACATAATGCTTCACGTTTTTGATGTTTTCTAGATCTCTGATGGCACAGATTCCTTTAAAAAGGCTTCCACACACCACAACTGTTTTATCCGCCTTGTTCAGCAACAATAATTTGTTGTAATTGTCAGTCAGTACTGCCTCTTTACACTGATTTTCATCAATGGGAGGTGTGCACTTTTTGTTGTCCTTTCTTGGACCTGTTTCTACATATGTCTTTACATCCAGGTTTTCTGTAAGCTGATACAGAGCATTTACCACTCCCAAATAGATTATCCCAGTGTCATTATCCACTGTTAGATGATTTAGCTCTGTAGCACTCTGGAAAAATTTCAGTTCCTCACTTCTGGATACGGTGATGCAAAACCAGCTCAAAATGCTCAGTGTCCAGATCCATAAAGCCATTTCTATGTAATACCTAAAATGGGAAATAAAAGAAGAACATATAAATAAAATCTACACAGAGATGAGCAACTTGAAGGGTTTTTCTTTCATGACTTCAGACACAAATGCAGTTATCCTTATGCATATGTAGATATCATGAAGATTATGGAAAGCCTCAAATCCTATTAATTGCCTAGCAATTTAATATGTTGAGGAAGGATTAAACAATTATCATATAACCAATTAGATAATCAATCCTGTGCTAAAATACAATGAGAACAACAGACAATCTGAAACAACAGAGTGTCAAGAAGTGGTAGTGCTTCTACAGGAAGCTTCATACTGCAGAAACTACTTGTTGCTGAGATTTTAAAGATAAGTTGGAGGATCAGTGTTTGAAGGGGCTCCTCCTTAACAGAGGGGGAGAATTTACATAGAAGAGTTTGAGACATTTGGTGCTGCAGGACTTCCCCCTTCATTAAAAAACCCTTCCGTTGACTACAAGTAAATCTGGATCTGGCTGCTGATGCTCTTTAAGAAGGCTTTACACTAATCTTTCTTCAATGAAAAGCTGGAAGATGATAGATCCCTTCATATGCAACATTGCCTTTGACTGCTGGGATGCATTACAGCCCAACACTTCATTTGAGCCCCGCAACTTAATAGTTTCAAATCTGTCTTAAGAATATCACTTAGAGTTTTATGGGCCTAAGAACCTGTAATGTTGGGGGTTTTTTTCTAAATTTTTACTTCCCAAGCAGATGACCTGACTGTTTGAAATTGGATATGGACCACCTGAAACTTGTAAGGGGTTTGATTTTAACCTGAACAGTTAAATGAGGAGGCAAGTGCCAGATGGATTTCTAAGTACAGAAAAAATTATCAGGGTTTGCTGCAAGTTCTGAGAGCAAAGAACAGAAGGTGGCATGATTGGACACAGTGATGGTAGGAGGAAAAGATACTGTTAGGAGGAGGTACAGAAAAACAAGTATGTTCCACAGCCTTTTAATTCTCAAAGTCAGCCATGTGACTACATAATCTGATGAGGGAAGAACCTGGCAAAAATGTAACAGCATTTCTAAAAGTAGAGTGATTGTAAAATCTACAAAATCAAAAACCTGCTGAATATAACTCAGGATTATAATGAAGACAAAATAAAACTCTGACTTCAATCTTGTTTTGCTAAAGCTCTTATCATGTAAGCAATCGACCAGCTAACTGTAAAATGAGGTCAAAGAAGAGACAGCACATTACTGATGGCACAAGCTTGACTTCTAATGATAGGCTGGCCTTGTATGACAGTGAGCAAGAGGAGCCTAAGAATTATAACCCATTCTTCAGACACATGCCTTGAAATGTAATGAAGTGTTGAACCTCTCTACAACAACCTTAGACCTGCTCTAAAGACCTCAGAAGAATTCTCATATTATTTGTGAGAAACTCCTCTTTTCTTCCTGCTCCCAAGGACCTCAATTTTACAACTAAGCTTTAAAGCCAGCTGACACCTCCATGGCTAAATGGTATGTCAGAAGGCTCACCATCTAGTTTCAAATATTTTCCCCTACAGTTATTTGCAATGAAATTAAAATACAGCTTGACATACTATTCCAATGTTGTTTCATAACAGCTTTATCATTCTACTCTATATTGCACAGAGGTAAAAAGCTGAAAAATTCATCAAATTCATTTGTTCCTGTTTTTCCCACAAGGTAATTAATGTTAGATTATTATAATATCTGCTCCCAGCCAAAAAAACAAAACAAACCCAACAACCACAAATAGGTCTGCTTATAAAGTATGCCTCAAATGAATGGAAAGTAATTTACTGTACCTTAATTTGTGTATTTAATTCACCTCCACGTCCATTTATTTCAGTGGATTAAAAAATGTTTTGTTTATTTGTAGCACCCAGGAGACAGAGGCTGCATTTGCAAGACACCTGCCTTTGTCCCACGGGCAGAATGAAGAGTCTTGCTAATTCATGTCAGAGCCAGGGTTTACAGAAAAGTATATTTTGCATCTCTGAACAAGACTCTTAAATGAGTTAATTCATCTCTCTGTACAAAAAATGGGTAATGCTTCCTTTCTACTTCCTTTCTAC
Organism: Florisuga fusca; assembly: GCA_038090715.1. Lineage (NCBI taxonomy): Eukaryota > Metazoa > Chordata > Aves > Apodiformes > Trochilidae > Florisuga > Florisuga fusca. The sequence goes on from JAAWXA010000009.1 coordinate 18,000,332, forward strand.
TACTTTCTGCCTTGTTTGCTTATCCAAATTTTAACTTAAATTATTCAGGACAACATGCACACTACATTAATTCTGCCCATCCCCACCCCCTGAGTTTTTGTTTTTTTTTTTCTTTCTTGACACCTACTCCCTGCCACTTCAGTCTCATGCCCAAAACTGTTAGATTATCTCAGACCTCTGCACAAGGTAACTGTTCTTTATTCTCTGTACTGATTGGTTTCATCTTTTCTCCCTTCCAAGCAAGCAGTAAGCAAAACTAAATATGCTATGGAAAAGATCCAGAACTAAATTCCCATGAAATTCTCAAATAACAGGCTTAAGGAAAGAAGCAAAATTGAATGAGATGCACTACTACCACATCTCTTTTTCACCTGATCTTAACTTATTTGGGAAGTAGCAGCTGGAGGAATCCTGCTCTGTGGAATACCAGAACTGATGTGGTAGAGATGGATAGGGCTGCCCTTAACACGGATGCCCTATTGAGTTAGGTGCTATGGAAATGTATCAAGAACAGTTTGCTGCTGGGACAAAACTAGTTTTAACTGAACAAGTCACAGACATACAAAAGAAAATGAGTAAGAAGCCCAGGCTGGAACATGGAATCTAACATGTTCAGCATGCACAGCAAATGTGTTTCCAATGCCTTAATCACATACTTTAATAACACACGGACCTGAGTGGCTTTCTCAAAGTCATGTTCTGGTCCTGAGAGCCAACATACACTCTCTCAACTCCATCTGCACTTCGTTTTAAGCCTTTAGTGGACTCATGATAGAAGAAACCCAACAAAGCAGCTCTTTCTAGCTAAGATACAGGGAGTCCTTGATTGGCACAAACCATCCCAGGTCGCTTTCTGCCTGGCTGCTCTCAGCCACTCTGTCCCCAGCCTGAAGCTCCCCATGGGGTTGTTGTGGCCAAAGTGCAGGACCCGGCACTTGGCCGTGTTGAACCTCATCCTGTTGGAATCATAGAATTGGCTGGGTTGGAAGGGACCTCAGAGATCATCAAGTCCAACCCTTGATCCACTACCGCTGCGGTTACCAGACCATGGCACTGAGTGCCACATCCAGTCTCTTTTTAAATAGCTCCAGGGACGGAGAATCCACTACTTCCCTGGGCAGCCCATTCCAATGCCTGATCACCCTCTCCATAAAGAAATTCTTTCTAATATCCAACCACAGTACTCGAGGTGTGGCCTCACCAGCGCTGAGTACAGGGGCAGAATCACTTCCTTGGACCTGCTGGCCACGCTGTTCCTGATACAGGCCAGGATGCCATTGGCCTTCTTGGCCACCTGGGCACACTGCTGGCTCATGTTCAGCTTCTTGTCGATCCAACTCGAATCAGCCCAACTCTCCAGTCTGTCCAAGTCCCTCTGCAGAGCCCTCCTGCCTTCCAGCTGATCCACACTCCCCCCCAAATTAGTGTCATTTGTGAATTTGCTAATTGTGGATCAATCCACTCATCTAAATCATCAATGAAGACATTAAACAGAACTGGGCCCAGCACTGATCCCCGGGGAACACCACTGGTGAGCAGCCGAAGTCCAGGTAGATTCCATCCACAGCCTTCCCCTCATCCACCAGGCGGGTCACCCTATCATAAAAGGAGATGAGGTTGGTCAGACAGGACCTGCCCTTCCTTGACCTGGGCTGGCTGGGTCTGATCCCATTGTAGGGGGATCCCCTTGTAGCTCCTGCTTTCACCAAAACCTTGCTACAAAAATACAGTATGACTATTCCATGGTTTTGGCAAGGATGAGCTGCAATGTAGGGCCCAAAGAGGAGTACATCTATTTCTTGTGCCTGCAGCATCAGCAGAAGCTGGTGGTGGCTGGGAAAGTGGGCACTGGAAGAAAATCCTTACATCACTCAAGACTCTCATGTTTCAGAAGGTCTGAAGTATTAGCAGCACAAATGGCTCAGATAACTCACACCCTGAGAAAGCTCATTAACCAGAGTGGACACTGAGACATCCACAGCCTGGTGAGCTGAACCTGGAGGGCAAAGGGACGTGTTTGAAATGATGATGTAGTGTTGCATGAACAGGACCACCTAAAGAGAATTGTAAGGACACTTCTTCACCTTTACTTACAAGTTCATCCCCATGAAGCTTACCACAAAGGCAGAAGATGAGTTTTGAGAATCTGTACCACCACTGATGTTACCCAAGGTCACAACCTTCCAAGTGTCCCACAATCTCCAAGGGGGTAGGGAGGGGATTAAACAGAGAATCTCATACAGCTTTACTATCTCTGATAACTACAGTAAAACAGTATTTCCAGCAACCAACAGAAGTACCTTCCTGTCCCAATATGGAAAAGATTTCCCCTAGAATTGCAACTGAATTAGCCTGAGGAACAAAACTGCTCTCCACAGTAGGCCCCATATCCACAGGAATTCCAGCATCCCCCACCAAGGACTCTCATAAACATGGTGCAACACCATCAGGGTTGAGTAAAAAGTTTGAGAGAGACAAACAGCTAGCAAAATCAGAGTTCAGATTAATAATTATGTCATTACCTCCAAGCTAAATTAATAACACTATTAACAGTCTAAATAAAAAACTTTCATCTGTGCACATCTGAACTCCAAAAGTATTTAATATTCTGATCTAGATCCAAATTTAGAGCAAGAAAGAACAACACAGGTCTTAATTTTTCAACTAGGAGTCACTCAAAAGAGCATTAACAGGTAATGTGGCTCAGAAAATGCATACATACTTACTTTGCAAACTCACTCAAGAATTTCCAGTAATGTGCTGTCTCTGCAACATCAGCAGGTAAACAAAAAAAGGAGAGTAGCACTTTGCAGATTTATATGCACACTTAGAAGCAGAGCTGTGCTACACAAAGCTGAACTCTAATGAATTCCCTGGTTTATTACAGCCAGACCTTGCAGCATTTTGATTTTGAAAGTCTTTTATACCATGGATTCTGCTGTAATCCAAGGGTGGGTTTTTTTCTGCTCTTAGGAATCAAAACAGAAATTTTCCTAAGTGAAAGTATCTTCACAAGTTCAGAGTGCCAAGTAACTTAACTGAAAAGTCAATAAAAATAGCTGCTGTGGAAAGACCTCATTCCACAGCATTAGCTACCAGCAATTATGGAGTATACACCACTCTGAGACACAGGCAGCTTATTCCAGAAAAGTCTCTTCAAATTATTATTTTTAGTATTGAAATTTTTATGAGGAGGGCAAGTGTTTATATTATCACCTCAAATAAGAGGGCTGCATGCAAACAGTACAGCCCTGCTGATGTAGGCAGGAGCACACACAGGGTAAAGAAATGCTGCATGAGCAGGTCTGTGCTCCTGCCTTCCTGGATCCTTCCTCCCTTCCAGTCTGGCCTTTTACATGTATCCCTCCATCTTTTTCATGTTCTCTCAGTAGAAACTAAGTGCCCATTTTAATGAGGCACTTGCTTTCTCAGTGTTACAAAGATGTAGTTGATCTGCAAGAAAAACAGCCAAATGACGTGTTTAATAGCAAGCAGCTCACTCAGCAGGAATCTGAACCCACAGAATCCCCTCTTTGACCCATTCTGTGGTTTTGTTAAAACCACCAAGGCCTCCCAACTAGCAAAAATTTAGGGGGTTGGTTTATTTTCTTTTGTTCCCCAAAAACTCTTTGAGTGCTCATCCCAGCAGTGCCATATGAAGCAACATCTAGCTGCATCAGTCTGCAATTGGCACAGGACCACAGACCCCTCAGAATACTCCTGAACTCACCTACAGGTACTTCTATGCTCCCCGATCCTGTAAATGGCCAAATCTAATTTGGCTCCAAGTGTAAATACCTGCGGCAGGGTCTGAGCTCTGGTGGGAGTGACTCCCCCTGTGAGGCAGCCAGAGGAGCCAGGACCAACCCATGTCAGTCCAACAGCTTAGGGCAAGCCCTCCTGGGTTATTTTACTCCTTCTGCAATTCAGGATTTTTTTTTTTTTCCCTTTTATCTGAAGGACCAGCAGAAAATGACAGTCTGGAGCATGGGAAGGAAATCCTAAGGAGTCAGGATAGCTTTAATTTGCTGGCTTTCCCTGCACTCATAAGGGTATTACGGCACAAGTAAAAAAATGCATTTATACTGATAGTAAAAGGACTCTGTGTCACCAGCTCCACTCTACAACAACGAATTGCTTGTTTTCAGTGCTAAGGTCATCTCCAAGGACTGGTTTCGGACTTCCCCTGGAAGAAACAAGAAAGGAGGCGGAATTTTTTCCCACTGTGGGGGAATCTGAGCATGACCATGTGGAAATGAACACAAACTATTCTGGCTCTTTGCTTGCCAGAACGAGTTCTGCCTTGCAATTAACCATTAATCACAGCCACACAAAATAATCAAATCAAAAGGACGACATTTCCAGCATGGGTGAAGCTTTCCCTTCTCTACAGATTGCACAAATGGGACTCGAAGGGTCATAGGCAGGCGATCCATCTCACCCTCCTCCTCTCAACAGAAGCACCAAACCACACTCCGGATGTCCAATGCAGCTGCATCCTTTTTCAGCAACACCAGCCTGCCTTGGCAGCAGCTCAGACCTGCACTGTACCCCTTGCTGACCTGAGTACAGAGAGAGGAGAGCTGGGAACAGCCAGGGATTTCCTCACTGCAACATGGATCCACAGGACAGCAGAGACTTTTGAAGCTAAACAGCATTTTGGCACAAGGCAGAGACAGTATTTTTTTTATTCCTGATACATTACAGTGTTCTGGGACTTAATAGAAGAATCATGTACAACCAGATGTGATAAGGCTGCATGAATTTATCCCATAAATCAATAGGATAAATGAATTTTAACCCATAAATCAATGGAACACAATACAGTAATTCAAAAAGTCCTGTGCAACAAATTCCATTACCCCTAATTTTACCCTGCTGCATGATTCCCTGTCTTGTCAGACTTCTTACTCTTCTGTTTCTCCTGATTTTGATTTCCCATTTAGGTTTAACAGATTCCTGCATTCTTCATTTTAATGTAGTTATGTGGCTGAGATAGCAATTTATTCAGAACTTCTGAGAGGTGGGACAGAAGCTCTATGAAAATGGGAAGCTGTCAACAGCACTCAATGGAGTACTACAATATACGTTGTACTTAGGCAGCTGACAATGGAAGCTACAAAGAGAAAGGAGGCAGAGGAGGATGGAGAAAATTCTTCAAACAGAAGGTTTATTGGATGTCGGGAGCCAAGAAACACATAGCTGAGGAATGGGGAATTTTCCTGGCTTTTGCTGTTAGAGATAAATCGCAGGGGTTTGCCTGGTTGGTCTTGAAATTCTTTAAACTTTCACTTGGACCATTTGTATGTTTATGGTGGTATTGCTCATATTGATAGCTCTGAGATTAAAATGTGTTGCCTTTTTTTTTCCCCTGCCCTTCAAAGTAATGTTAATGACATTTTTAAAAGGCTCTATTATTTTTCCTCCCTTACACATCCTTTCATATCTTCTTACAGCTCCTTCTGCCCCCACCTTCTTTTCTTCTCAGGCACAGCCTCCAAGCTTTCCTCTCCTACAGCTGCTGCTACTTCAGCTTGAATACGCTTGTGGAAAGTCTCTGATGGAAAAGCAGGAGGCAGAAGAAAGAAAAGGGGGTAAAAAAAGAACAAGGACTTCAGGTGATTTTCAAACCTAAACACAGAGCTCAGATATACTCACTGCCTCATTCACTTCCTCTCTCTTTTCAAACCTTATCTGGAAATACCTCATTTGTTTCTTGACTGCTTTTTCTCCTCTTTTTTTTTTTTTTTTCCTCCTGCTTTTTCAGAAAAAACCAAAATACAGTGAGACATTCTTAACTTCATGGCACCTGTTGATTTTTAGACACTAAGTGATCACTCCAGCTTGAGGAGAAAGAAGGAACCCAAACATCAAAGAAATAGTTCTGGGTGAAGGGGTGTCCTTGCCACAGGGGAGCAAGAAGAGGGAGCAGTAAATGATGCAGGTGAAGCAGCACAACAGAAACAATAAATTGGAGGGGCTGCTTCTGCTCGTGGACAACGCCAGCAGCTGAGAAGGGAGCCAGGACAAGATGATGAGACACATGACAACAGGGCAGTAACAGCTTGGAGAAGAAGACCATAGCAAGAAAGGGCAGATGGTAAATATTTGGAGAGGCTTTGAAGGTAGCGAAGAGATGAGTTAAACAGAATCCCCAAGAAGAAGGGCTTGCAAGAAGACTAATACACTGAAATAAATACAATACACAGTATAAATGGTTAAGCACTAGAGATACAAGCAAATACAGACATTTATAGTTGAAGGCTTAGGGAAGACCTTATTATGATGCTCCAGTACCTAAAGGGTGGCTACAAAGAAGATGGAGACTCCCTGTTTACAAGGAGTCACATGGACAAGACAAGGGGCAATGGGCACAAGTTGCTCCTGGCATGATTCTGACTGAACACAAGAAGATAATTTTTCACCACGAGGACAGTCAGACATTGGAACAGTCTGCCAGGGGAAGTGGTGGATTCCCCCACTTTGGAAAGTTTTAAGTCTCAGCTTGACAATGTGCTGAGACATATCATATAAACAATAATATTAGAAGGGCTGGAACCAGATGATCCTTGAGGTCCCTTCCAACCTGACATTCTATGATTAACAGGTTGCATTTGATTGTACTTAGTCATTTATCCATTGTGGGTTTCAGCTGCTGCAGGTCAGAAGAGACAAAACAGAATTGCAGCATTTTGACTTGTATTTACCTTTTCCTGGTTTTAAAATTTATTTCTTTGAAACAAACAAAACCCAAACAAAACAAATAACCAACCAACCAAACGAAAAAACAACCAAGAAAACCCACAAAACACAATGTGAGGCTCATCTAAATGAGTGGACTGCCCCTGGCTCTAATGAGGCAGTGCTGACTTGCGTTGATCCAATCTGCCCAGACAGACACTTGAGTGCACTTCTATGTTTCTATTCATTATATTTCACTCCAAATTTATATAGCCAGTAAACCAGTAATTTGCATCAACCTGACAGCAGCACCTACGTGTACCTGACTATTTAAAGGCCTGTTGGCAAAAGCATTATAAAATCCTCTAAGTATGGATGAATAACAGTCATAAAACACATTTTCCTAGCTTCAGAACTGTCCAACATGATTTCATCTCTGGAAGCACGTTATTTCAGGGAAAAAAGGAGCACGATACAATATATGATGAAATATATCAGTAGCCATTTCACATTGGTCCCTGCCCAACCCCTCCAAAGCAGAGGTCATTCCTGGAAGTTCTCAGCCACACTGAACACAATGCTATGATCTCTGCAGAGTGGCTCCAAAGCATGTGGTACAGACAATAAAACCAGCAAGTCTGCAGAGGTGGGCTCAGGACTCACTCCAGCTGAACCTGCCAACCAGGGCAGGTCTTGTTTATGGCTTGTGTTGATGGCTCTAGTGCAATTTAGTTGATACATGAACTTACAAAGAATCATAGAATGATTTGGGTTGGAAGGAACATTTGAAAGTCCTCTAGTCCAACACCTCTGCCAAGGGTAAAGGCACCTACCACTAGAACAGGTTGCTCAAAGTCCCATCCAGCCTGGCCGCGAACACTTCCAGTGATGGGACAGCCACAGGAGCTCAGGGCAATGTGTTCAGTGTCTCATCACTCTACAGAAAAACTATTTCTTTCTTGGCTCCAATCTGAACCTACACTCTTTCAAGTTTAATACGGTTCCTCGTCCTGTCCTACTGGCCCTGGTAAAAATCCTCTGTCTTTCTTATAACCATGCTTTGTATATTGAACAGGGTCCTCCTGTGGAGGGTGCAATGATAATTTTGAAATGCTGCTATCCAGTAAGTGCACGTATATGTTTGGTCTTTTCCTCTCTGCCCTGAAAAAAATAATAGGCTTAAGTCTCAAAATTTCATCCCTATAATCACTGGTCCCAGATTTACAATTTTTCCGTGTCTTCTCAAAGGCTTTCAAGAACCACAAGTCATGCTCCTAAAGATCAGAGGATGCCATTTGAGATGCTCGTAAGTAAACAGCGACAGACAAGCAGACCAGCCCTTCCACCCCAAATAATAACAACCCACAGTTTGAGGGATTTATTTATCTGCCTGCTGATTTTGCAATCAAACCATTTTCAAATAGCATTTTAATGTAGAGAAACTTCAAGACTCAGAAATGTATCTTTACAGAAAAAAAGTGAGGAGGACGGGAGAGCACTTTTTGCACTCTAAATAAGGCATCTGGTTTTAGTTTCCTAACAGTATTAGGAAGAAGAGTTCATTCTTCCTAAGAGCAGGTAACTCTAAACCCTCTTGTCCTTTGACTGATGAGCTGGGCTAACCATGCTCAAATAAAGGAGTGGAATTCTTCATGCTTTTGGCACCACAGTGCATCTTTAACCTGTTGCTTAATTAAGAAAAAGAACATAACATTAACCTGTTGCCTAAGAAAAAGAACATAACAAAAGATGCAAACCCATGAGTAAAGCCATGCAAACTCTTACTTTTTTCTCACTAGAGGAGTTGCAGGACAAGTTGGGTACAACATTTGCCTCACACACAGTCCTGCCCATGGAGACCCCATTTTCTGATCCGATTTCATTCTGTTGTTTAAAAAAACACAAATGTATGCCCCATGAAACAGCCAACGCTAACAAATGGTAAAGAGGTCTCCACCAAAACCATCAGCTTCTCACAGACCTGACATAAAATTCCAGGTGCTGTCCTGGTGATGAGACTAGGACCACCTGCTCTGCAGTGTTGCAGTCTCTGCTGTTACAGGGCATGGTAGAATAATGATTGTAACAAGATGATTTTTTTTTTCAGTGCGTTTGTAGCAGGACAGGGAGGGCACTGCAAGAATGCTCAGCAGCTGGTGGAAACATTTTTCTTCACACTGATAATCGCGTTTGGACACATGAGTTAGTAGAGCCAACAAGGGCCAGCTACATTACACCAGGCAAACAGAGGGCAGTGTAAATCCTCCTCCTTGCATGAAAAGTTTCATCCCACAACCCTAATTATTCAGGCAGCCTCCAAAGACTTCCGCTGGGCAGCTTTCATCACGCATCTTCTGAGCTCTTGGGCTAAATGTTTCTTTTATGGCACCCACTGATGAGGTTAAAAGGTCTAACCCAAGTATATTTTTTAATGTTTGCTTTGTACGTGGGGTACTGTTGTACACAGATATTTTGAATTTCAGTTTACAGTACCTGCTCAATGTACTGAGAAATTTTGTACAGTAGATAAACTCTAAACTCAAACATAGCCTGCGCCCTTTCTAAGAGAGAATATATATCTAGGAGACTCTTCAAACATGACCACCATGCATAAACACTTTTCTTTAATTGTTTGAAAGCAAATAAGATGGAAATTTATAGGACTACATTAAGACATAAATTTCACAGTGCTGATGTGTACAGGTAATAAGAAACATGCCTTAAAGCATAACGTCATTGGAAACAACCTGCATTTCCCTGCAAAGCAACTGAAGGGCAGTCAGAATTTTAGTGTTTAATATATATTTTCTGAAACATTTATTTGGACAGTCTTATTTCCAAGTAATCAGAATGCATAGCCCAGTTCTTGCAGGAGCACTTCTGGTTTTACTTATGGTGCATAAGAAAACAACAAACTACTGTTGCCATAGATGAAGAATGCAAGTTTTTGTTCAGACTTCGCATTACATGAGAGAAGTCCTTCTATAGGCTGACAAATAAAGGAACAATTTTATGGACTAGTTTACCCTGTAAAATATTCTCCCTAATCCTTGTAAAAAAAATGATTCATGCTAATCCTTCTGCCTGAAAGGATTTTTGCAGACAGCTTTGAACATTTCTATCACATTTTATTAGCTTTAAGCTGATATAATTTCTCTAATTTTCATCGGGTTTATTAGGATCTGCCTAGATATCAGACTTGCATAGTTGATCTGGTTTTATATAAAACCCTCAACCTGGTACATTTTCATTTCCCAAGCATACATATGTCTTCATCTGTGTCTTAGAAAGTAGTAAGTACCTTCTAGGCCCTTAATTAATTAGGAGCAGTGACCTACGTATCAGGTAGTAATAGCATCCAATTAATGGAAATGTATGATGTTTGCAAAGTATGATCAGTCACATCGTAGCAGAGAGATACTCTCCTGTTAATGCTGCATGCTGGGGATGTGATGTACCAGCAATCTGTAGCCATAACAAAGTGCTAGCTCAAGACTAAATTCTCACCTTTTGGCCTGCTCTTTTCAATGTGAATTTCTGCAGACATTCACATGATAATATTTTCTGCATTTATGACTACCATCAGAAACACCCTATCTATCTCCATGCTTTAAATATGCCTACCATTGAGCTCATGACAGTAAGACAACCACAGAGGCTTATTAAACATGCAAGGCTAGAACCTGCTAGGCAGAGGAAGGCTTTGAAGCATTGGAAACTCCCCCATTGAAGAATTTGCCCTTCCAAAAGAAAGCTGGAAACAAGTCCCAGAGGCCAGAAATCCCATTTAAGCACACGGAAATTTCAGTATGACCGAGTCCTCAAAAAGAGACAAATTTCCAACAGATTTTTGTTGCACACATACAAAGCCTGTGGACTCACATCAGAGGAAGAGTCACTCGGAGACATAAATGTCTTGCATATCCTAGGATGCTTTGCAAATGATTTTGTTAATACAATCTACCATCAAATAAATATTCACCATCTCCCACAGAACACACCAGGAGCTGAACATGTCTATTTGAGCACAGATTTCTCTCACTAGCTTTCTGTAAAACTTAAATGCTGACATTTAAGAAAAGCCAGTAGGAATCTAAAATTTACTATTCTCTGTTTGTTTGATGGGAGAAGAGCAAGAATGAACTGTAACTGACATATATTCAGAAACTAGCTACTGATGTACTGAAATGTGAGAATGTCCAGGATGATGAACATCATGTTTTGAATGTCTCTGAAATCTGAGTTTGCTTGCTCTGCAAGTTTGAATAACAGCAACTCACCAAGGCTTCATCTCTGGAAGAGTTCTGTATCAGCATACATAAAAACCTGGAGTTTATTCAGGCTGAGCATACTGCCATTTGATATAGATAGCATGACTGGCACATAAACTCCTAATATTGATTCAAAGAAAGATGGTACAGGAAAGTGTTGGTAACAAAAGATGGAACCATGCTGGACAAGGCCTCAAGCAAGGAGCTATGCCACCATGAAGTGCAGTAGGAAGAGCAAGCCTCTAGGGTATGGTGGTTTTATTCCTTTGCAATAGAAGTATAACACGTGGATGAAAAACATTACATATTATGAGAACTTAGCTCATAGCAAGCTTCAAAAAAACCAAAACAAGCACCCAGACAGCTCCAGTATATTGCTAAAGTTAGCTGCGGCATTAAACTTTCCTTAAAGTTTGGGTAAACATTTTCAGGCAGAAAATTCATAAACACTTCAGACAGCAATGTGTCTTTCCTTTTAGTTTTCAAATTGGAGTGCCTCTGAAGGACAACCATTGACCTTTGGCTGGTCCCAGCTCACAGTGACTAAGGGGAGGCCTGAATCCACCACCGTGTCTACAGCTCTGCTACTAGAGACAGAGGAAGGTGGAGCCAGGCCTCTGCTGCTCACTCAGGTCTCCTCTGCCACTGCATTTGCTTGAGGGTGGGCTGGATTTTCAAGCATACAAAACAAGGGGTTTTAAATGTTGGCTCAGGTCTAACCACAGTCATTACACAACGATCAACAAGAGCATTATTTCCATGCATTAAGAAAGAACTAAGGCTGTGCACTAGGAGAAGCTATAGTGCAAACCTGTCCACATTGCCCAGTCTATATACACAGTCACCCAGCTCACCCTGCTAAACTTATGCTTGAAAGCACCTTCGGTCAGCAAAATGCCAAGAAATTCTCATACAGACTCACACACTAGTTTTATTTAAAGCACTAAACAGCCTTTAGAGAAAAAAGACAACACATTTTTAGTCCCAGATTCCACAGATTTGCACTGCTTTTCCTATGGTGTGGTACCTAGCAGGATGTAAAAGTACACGGTTAGATGAGCACATTTGTTTAGATTTCAACATTACCTGTACTTATTTGTCTTATTTGGTTTTTAAATCAGGTTTCGCAACAAGGCACTTGAATACTTTTGAGTCACTACTTAACATTTAGATTTGTTTAGATTGAGTATAAATATTTATTTAGACATAGTTAGGCTTATGTCAAATTGAGAGTATTCAGCTAAATTGATATAATCATTTAGTAACATTAAACCAACTTGGGAATTCAGGCAAGCCTTTGAAAAGTAAAAGTATTAATACTACACAAAGATTTGCAGAAAATAATGAAATGACAAATCAGTTTTTAATTCTCTTGAGAATCAGGCCAAATTCTGGGACATTCCCCTCTCTCAGTACAACCACCTGGAACACACAGCTATAGGGAACCTGCCTTCAACATGGAATGGGGATAAGAATTGCCTGTGTGGGGTGCATTGGTTACTTCATTGAAATAATTGATCCCTGTTACCAAAGACAGTAACGCTGGTGGGATTCATATACTCCAGACATTAATAAAGTCTCTCTTGCTCTCTAGAACAGATTTAAACTATCTTTACTCCCACTGCACAATGCCTTCAGCAAGAAAGGCAGTGGCTTAAAATCAAGGTGCTTCAAGTGTTCTGACTGAGGAGGTTATAATTCAAAGAGCAAAGCAAGGTCACCTTGCTCAGTCTCTCTGGTATGCAAAGCATGCTCACTGCCACAGAAGAAGTCAGGGGAGGGGGCTGGATCCCTACCTCCGTATACAAAAGAAAAGAGGAAAAAAACCCCAAAACCGAACCAACATGACAACTATGCCACTGACTTCAGGGGCCATTGCTCGATCTGAGTACATCTGAAAAAAAACACACCAGCTCCATTAGGTGATTAAACAAACACCTTCTCTCTCAAAAATAGCTCTGTCAGCAGGATGATTATTTGCTTTTTTGAAGAAGTTTCTCAACTTGTAATGTCTTTCTCACTTCCTTCCAGTCTAGGTCAAATCCTGAGAATAAGTTTAGGAACTGCTGACAAAGCAGTTGGGGTCATACTTTGTGTTAGACACACACTTTGTGTGACTTCCCTGTTCCAGGCACCAGAAACACCGTCTCAATCCAACAGCCACATCCCGGGTCCCTCCCATGCAGCAAGCATAGTCACAGAGCACGAGGTAGTTCAACATGTACCTCACTGGTGACACAAACACAGAGTTTTATTAAGGTATGTATTAACCTTTAAGCAGCAGTGCGACAAGAAAAAAAAAATTCTAATCAAAAGAGACAACCAGTTTTGTCTAGAACACTCAAGGGTCCTTACTTCCTCCAGTGCTACTTCTAGGCATCAGTATGGGATGGCCATAAACCTGTGGTAGATGTATAAGGAGAAACTTCTTCATTTCTAGTACAAGTCAGGTTGTTCTCTTTTATACTCGCTGAAGTACTGTAACAATACTCTTATGCAACTCCCACAGTGGTCTATGTAGCCTGACAGGGATCAGGACCTTTATTAATAATGCTTTGTTTAAACTTACTGGAACTGCTGTTTGATTTATGAAGTCCTTCACAAGCTTCAGAGTGATTTGCACAAAATCACTATGATCTACACATAAGAATTGCTTCACCCAGCCCTGAAGGAGTCAGGTGACACAGTACCTATTGTCCTGGCATCAACAACCCTACTCAACAACACCATTTGACATATGACCTTGTCCAATTAAACAAACAGAGCAATTTAGACAGGCAGAAGGTAATCATTAGGGCTGGATGGTGGCCAGCTTGCTGAAGCAGGAGTACCGTTCTTTGAAAAAAGCTTTATGCTTTTTAGCAAAGTTTAATGACTGGAAGCTTTCAAGAGCTTAGCACAGGACTGCATGCAACGATGCAACATCCAAGGATACTTTGCTTCCTTCGTACCACAGTGAGTGGTCCTGGGCAAACCTGCTTCATTCAGAAAGATGCTGTACAGTAAATGACTTTCTAACCTGCTCCCTGTTAGCCCTGATTGCCTGTATCTTAACTGGGCCTTATTTGTTTGAACCAAGAATAAATAAATAAGAAATCAGGACTGCTGCTACCTTCACATCATCTTTTTTTCCTTTCATCTTAGTGAACTGCCAAATCCTATTTCTTATGGAAGGATTTAAGTTGTTTTTCACTATCGCTGCCTTATTTGGTGAGGGGATTTGTTTTTGGTTTGTTTGTTTGGTTTTTTTAATGGAAGACAGAATAGGAAGAGAATGGTGAATAACAGTGAGAGATAACTTAGTAAGTGATAAGTCACTTCCTAGTGGCTTCATGACAAGTACTGGATAAACTACATTTCTGCATGGTAAAGCCTTGATGCCAGAGCTCTGTGACAGTAGGGGAAAGAAAAGTCAGCTCTTCTGTGAGGAGCTGGATACACAAAGACATTTCCTTTTTGCGTATTTACACTCATATTTTTTCTGTACAAACATGAGATCTATCACACAGTCATTTCCCACTGAGACAGGTTCCCAAGTGAGCACGTGCCAGTGCTCCCCCAACCCACTCAAAGGACTTCACCACAAAAAATCCCTGACCTCTTCCAGAGGGAACAGGATGTAGCAAGAATGAATGAAGTATTTGTAAGGGCCTCATCCTCTCTGAGCAGCCTTTCAAACCCCAGCCACCAGTTGGCCCTACACTGAGTTGTTTGTTCCTGGCATGTCTGAAGGAGATCCGAGTATTAGTTTAGCCTACTCTAGTAAGTCACTCTTCAGAAGCCTTTTTAGTTGCCTGATTGTATTGAAACTGTTGTATTCAACCTGCTGGAGTTGAAAATCTCTTCTAATTTTTCTTTATTTGGACAGGACACCAGCTATAATAGTTTGGGTTGGAAGGGACCTTTGAAAGTCATCTAGTCCAGGCCCCCTCCTTCAGGCAAGGACACCTTCCACTGCATCAGGTTGCTCAAAGCCCCATTCAACCTGTCCTTGAACACTTTCAGGGCTGAGGCATACACAAGCTCCCTGGGCAACCTGTTCCAGTGTCTCACCACTCTCACAGAAAAATAATTTCTCATCCAAAGCTACCCTCTTTCAATTTAAAGCCATTCTTCCATGCCCTGCCACTACATGCCTTGGCAAAAAGTCTGTCCTGTTCCGGCTTATCAGCCCCCTAAATATATCAAAAGGCACTGGTAAGGTGTCCCCAGAGCCTTCTCTTCTCCAGGCTGAACAACCCCAGCTCTCTCTTCCTTGGTGCCAACAGCCTCTCTGATCCACAGCACAGACATTCCATGTCTTTCCCACTCCTGGCGATTCAAAAAATACTCACTGACCCTGTTCTTCCAGTCTCACATTTGCCTCCAGGGACTTACTCTCCCAGCCCCTTCTTACAACCTTCCTCCTTGGACACTGAACACAAATACATAAGATATTTTATTTTGATAGCTCATGCTGGAAACTAAAAAGAAAAATAGACAACAAAAAGGCAAAGTAAGATGGAAGCTGCTGCAAGCATGCCATGCCTGTCCTGCAGCCCTGGCTTCAGCTGGGTGCTGGCCTTCACCTGGTCTTGAGCCATGCAGTTTCAGACAATCACTATTTTGATATTGCAGCAAGACCCGAGGGCCCCAGCATGATTCAGAACTCAGACATAGCCCGATGCTGAAATGCTCAATCTCACCCAGCTTGCTCATCACTGACAAGCTCACCCTGTCCCTTGTCCCCACTGAGATACCCCTCCGGGTGAGCCTTCCTCAAAAAATACGTTCAGTTTAGATGCTATTTGACAACAGCCCAGTAGAAATGAACAGCTGCATAGGAAGTATGCATTTCTGAGTCTTGAAATTATTTTGATAAACTTATTTTCCCCTACTCAGATATGGTTTAGATTAATTAGAGAAGCTCTGTATTCAAATGAGCAGTCCCTGTCCCTTGTCACACCGCAGTGAGAACGGTATTTAAGCAATATAGGTACTATTAACATTTGAGATTCCATCCAATTAAACACCAATACAAGAGGAAAATTACCCTTTTAACAGATTACTAACAGCACACTGGTTTCTGTTGTCCACATGGGATCTTGAAAATTGTCTGCACGGAGCTCAACATTTTATACAACTTCAGTACAGAAACGGAGCAGAATTAGGAAACAATTATTGATAAGTATGCAACTGTGGCACCACAAAAGCCCCACGGGTAAGACCAATCTAAGGACAAAGAAATGAAAAAAACAGCTTTCACATTTTTTCTTTTTTTCCTTGTTTGCACAGCTGGAAACTCATTCCCTGCTGTTTCATATTTCCTATACTGATTAAAGTGTTACCTACTGCATTATTCTCTCCAAGGCCTGGATTTGGTAGCTGAAAGGATGATTAGAAACAACAGGGCTGGAGTAGGGAAACAGGGCTGACTTGAATTCTTTCACTAAATGAGCAGGAAAATGTATTTTCAAAAAAAACTTTTGATACAAGGCAGAAATTGCTTTTCCACATCAAAGTTGAGACACATTCAAACAGTGTTAGTGCAAGAACCTGAAGGATAAGACATCTATATTTCTAGGAACAAGCAGACTTGCAACAAACAATACTGGGTCAGCACCTAAGGCTGGTTTTCTGGGAAAGCTTTGGAAGATCTTTTTGCCTGCAGAGCCCTAAGGTACTGGCAGAATCAAGTATGGCCTATCTCTAGAGGGCCACACATCTCAGCACAGTAAAGGCATCAGAAGCCCCTTTGAGCTACGCCTCTCACTTTGTTATCTAGGACAAACTTTTCTATAAAGTATTAAGAGCCTCACCTTTATTCTAATAATTGTGTTTTAGAGGTGAGAGAAGAAGGTTGGTTCTCTACTAGGTAGAGGTAAGAAGTAAATAACTGTGGTATTAGCTTGCTCAAAAATACAAACAATCTAATTTTAGAGAGAATGGAAAAGGAAGATAAATATACTGGATTCGATTAATGCTGATGCTAGAAGTTGCAGCAGGAAATCAGCACTTCTTAAAACTTTGTTCATGCTGAGATTCCACGAACTCCCAGTTGTTTTATCCTGTTTACATTATGCATTCTGGCAGAGTGGTGACCCATATAACCTCTGCATTTTTCTCTTAGACTTACAGTTAAAAAATAGGGCTCAGGTACATTTGTTGACTTATGGCATCCCTGTCAATTACATTTGGAGTTCAGGGGTTGCCTAAAAAAACCACCACCACCAGTATTTACAGGAATGTTTGAAAATCTCCTGCTCTGCTGAAGTTCTGCTCACTGTAATGGGTTAAAATACGTGGCATCACTTACAATTTTACTGCTTCTTACAAATAGACACATGTGAGGTAATTAAATTAATTGGCCTTGGAAGGAAATTGTCCAATTTATTTCAAGTTAATGGTTACATGTTGAAATAAGACATTCTTAGTCCTGTAATGACAAAAAATGAAGTAACATTCCCCAAGGTTTATTTGTCATAACAGAGTGCTGTTCTCATAACTTCTGCCTACGTATACCATTAGTTTTCTAATTTTTTTTTCTCCCATATTCCCCTAAATTCTGGCTTCTACAGAAGTTGAACTACCTTCACTTTCTCAATGCTCAAAGGCTCTGCTCTTTTTCCATGCTCAAGCTTGTCTGGGAACCTCAGACTAAACATTAGTAAACATATCTCCAGCAGAAGCTCAATCCAGGATTTCCAGCACTTAAACACAGCAGTAAGGATCTCTGCACTGAGATGCCAGAGCCACCTAGATTCAAGAAGAAATGCACGGCCTTGGCTGGATGGGATGGAGGACAGGAGCATGTGAATAATGCTGCAGAGTTTGTATAGTAGCTCCATAGCAAGAACACTTTTTAAAAGGCATTTAGAAATGTCAGTTAAGGGTGTTCAGTGCATCCACACCCACCTCTCTGATGCTTTGCTACCAGATGCCTTTGCCTGAAGTGAGGTTCCTCGATCCCCTGTTGTACAAGAAATATTTCTACATTTACAGAATGGTCTGAGGGAAACCTGACTTCTAGGGCACTGAGTTGCATGGGTGATTTGGGGTCCCTGGTGCAGGATCAGCTTGTGCATTTTACCCAGTGATGAATGCCAAATGATGAATTCCCATTTTCAGAGTGGGAATCTGAGCTTTCCTCTTGTCCCATCTGCTCCTTCCTACCCAGCACAGATAGGTGCCCATGTCCTGCTCCCTGCACACTTCCTCCCCAGGCCAGGAGCTTTGCATTCTTTTTCATGGTAAGATGGAAAGGTAGAGGAAAAGGAGTGAGCACACCCACCACAGCCTCTCTTAGTTATCCCAATAGCAAGAGTGGTTGGTTTTGGTGCCTCAGCCCTTTCTCAGGATGAAAAACATAAACCCAGGTCCTACACTTCTTCAGAAGGGATGTACAGGAAAGGGCACACCTCCTTGTGCTCCTTGTCCACTGCATTTCAAAGGATGAGTGAGTGAGCCTTGCTCCATTTTCTCCTAAAGAACAGGACTGGAGACTTGACTGTGCAAGGGCTGGGTAGTGAAACCAAGTTTAACATGAGTATTGACCTCTGTACATTCACAAATGGGACTGGGAAAACCCCTAGGAAGGAAGGTTTCAAATATCTTTTTCTCCTGACCATTCCATGCCAACTATTTTGGGCACTTGTGTTCTGCATTCTGCTTGTTCACGAATCATGCTGATGGGCTTAGCACTCCCCATGCAGTAACTGGAAGCAGAGGCACCTTATTCAAGACTGGTGACCACACTTGAATTAGTCACTCTTCTGTACTTTTAAATTCATTAATATGAAGCAAAACTTTAATGTCACACTTGTCCTGTCAGAACACAACGTAGACCCCAAACTCTTGTCTCAGAAGACAACACATTTTAACCCGGTTTATGTTATTTACTGCTGCTGGAGGAAACCTCTACTCTCCAAACCACACTGCCTTGAAATACCCATCCATAAAATAACCCTTCCTTGAATGTTTTGTATGTTTTGTTTTGTGTTGTTGTTGTTTTCCTGAAAAAGTATTTGGGAAAAGCAGGGATACAAGCACTCACTTCTCTGCATCATGGCACGTTTTATCATCAACCATTTTTTAACTTTTACCAGGATAACAATCTCAGCCTTTGCAATATCTCCATGGTAGTCTTGAGGGAAAATGCAGAGAGCTAAGACCCAAGAGACTAATATTGAAATTATGTGGAACTAAAAAAAAAAAAAATAAAAATAATAAAAATAATAATAAAAAAATGTTTACAGTCTGCTAAGGGAAATCTCAGCAGTAAGCTATGAAAATTCTGGATGCTAGGGCTGTACCCTGGCAAACAATATCCAGAGTTCCTCAGTTTACACAGAAAACATGTTTAATAGGCAAGGTACCCACAGCTCTCAGCCACTGCCTCCATCCCTCTCACAGCTCCCGAATAAGTCCTCAAGTCCACAGATCATCAGAGCACTTGCAGGGATAATGATGGGAAGCCTGGCGCCTGCAATGTGCATTTTTCGGAGTGTTGCCATGGTGATCTCCAGCACGCTCATCCCCTGAGAGCTCAGCTTCAATTTCAGAGGGAACCAAAGCAGGACAAAGAAATGACACCCAAGGAAAAGAAACATGGAAATTACATGTAATAAGCATACATACACACTTTCATGTGGAAGCTTTCAGAAAACAGATATTTTTAGAACTGAGAGGGCTGTAGGAAAGAAGCACAGTCTACATAGTCCCAACCAAAAACCAGGATGGTCTAGGGAACAAAACCAAGAATTTCTAACCCTCTCCCAGCCTGTGGACTGCTACTTGGCACAGGGTAAATTCTTGGCCTATGTACTGCAAAAATCCCGATCTGTGCATTAAGAACAGAGGACAAGGAATATCTATGCAGATCAAAAGGTACAAATGTCTCTAATAATGCAATACTATAAAGCAGTAATGTTTCACAGATTGCCTAAATATGACATTTACTTTCTAGAACATTACTTTTCATTATTCGATGAAAACAGCTAATGCAGCAATTCTTAAGTATTTGAGCAATTCCAGTTGTCACCAAATACTTTGTATCATTTGTTGGCTCTTAGGGCAATTATATTCTCTTACAGCATCCTCAAGAAAAAGGAATTACATCGTGTGAACATGAAAGCAACACTCTGTCAAGTGATGTATGATCTTGATATATAGTTAAGAAACCTGTGGTGTGGTGCCTTCACTCCTACCCTACAAAAGCACTGTGCTATAGTGTCCAAACACACAAAAAGAAACCAGCAGGAAGACACACCAAAATTCAAAATCTGGGACATGTCAGATAAGCCACAGTCCAGAAATAACACTAGATGAAAGTCAATCGATGTTTTGCCATTAGGCAGCATGTTTCAGTCAGAGCTTATTAGACACTGCCTGGCCATTTGGTGCCTACAAGAGCTCTGAGATCAGATAATCCCACATAGCTGGATGCTCAGACACTTGCATATGGTAGCTTCTTCTCCCCAGATACATTATATCCTTTTTATTGCTATCTGGGCTTCTGATTGCTGTTACAACAGACTTTGTTAGTCCTCTGCACATCACCATCTTTTAGATCTTTATGTAAATACTTAAACATGTTATGAAAAGCTGCCTTCTTCTGAATGAGTGAGAAGCTTTTCAGTCAGATATGCTTTAACTTCTATCAAACCTTTCCAGGTTGGTACTATACTAAGCACTTCAGAGCCTTGCTCAGCCCCTGCTCACCAAAATTTGGTGTGCAGTCTGTCACTTACAACTACAGGCAACACTCTTTACCTGCTGCCTTTGGACTACTGACCAATGTTCATCACTGTGGAATACCATCAGCCAAGAAGATGTACACAGAGATTTGGTTTCTTCAGCATATTCACAATCTCACTGTCCCATTGATAATAAACACAAAAAGGGTCATGAAGAGTAAACTCCTCCAGTACCTGTTTGTATGAGGCACAAGAGTTTACTCAACATGTGTCTCTCCTCCTTCTGATCCCTCAGTTAATCTTGCTTTGCAATTCAGTCCTCAAGTGAATTCTCTGTGCTTCCTCAGGCTGCTGCATCCCTGGTTTTCAAACTGGCACAGGGCTCGCAACTGCTGGCTGGGGGAAGGGCTGAGGGAGAGACCTAACTACAGTCTTTGGCAATTACATTTAATCTTTAGCTCCTTCTCTTTCAGAGGGTATTGACACCTGCCTTGAGCAGCCTCCCTGTATTTTAAACTTGCTTGATCCCCTTTAACAGTGACTGCTTTACTTCCAGCATATACTGGTATTTCTGCTCTAATGCTGAGAAAGAACTTGAACTTTAATGAGATCCCTTAAAAAATCACTGATTGTGGTAGGCATGATATTATGATTCTTATGCACTTACACCTTGGTTCTTTCAGGGAAGAGGTTTTATTTACCACGAATAAAGATGAAGGCTGACAGACAGCCTTCAAATCAAAGCAGAAGAGAGAAAATGTCTGATTACTCCCGGAAGCAGTATTTAACATTTTATTAACTTAGCCTTTATTCAGATATTATTTCGCATATTTTTACCCATGATGAAAGCAAACTTGCAAAACCATTTGGTAAACTAATTTATCAAGTTCATTCACACACTGATAGACAAGAATTTTAATAAAATATGTACTTATGATATTAATTTGTATTAATTTCTGTCTCCTAGATGTTTATGCCCTTTTCAGGGCTGGTGAATGGAAAACTGAGATCCCAGTACAATTTCAATTGCTTCCAGAAAACATAGTTGTATGCTGTAACATGCATCTACTTAGGGAATATTCTTAAAAGGATCTACTTCCCATACTGTAACAGCATGTACTCTACCACCCACTATTTGTATGACAATATTTTACAAGGATACCGTAAGTCTTTAAAGCATGGGGATGAAATAACTACACAGGGGCTATCAGATATTTACCTCTCCCCAAAACATTAGATGCACTAGATTAACACCAAAGGCAATAAATGTAGCTCAACCTCAATAAAGGAGGTGACAGGACAGGACAAAAAGCATCACTGCAGAGATGCTTGCCTCAAAATAATGTATCACAAAACATCAAATGTGTTCCCCCTGATTCTCTTCCCTCTCCCCAGTTATTCTGCAATTGGAGTCAAAGCCAAAGCTCCTGTCAGCTGCTTAACAGCTGCATGAGGAAGACCCCAGCACACCTAATGCCTTACTTGGGACACCTTCCTTTTCCCCTACTGTCCCCCAGATGAGGGTTTCTTTAGTGAATCTGACAGCAAGCATTTCGCCCCTCTCTCCCTAGGCTGTGCTGCCATTCATTTCAGAGTAAGATCTTGGGTAAATGTTATGCTTTGCCTAACATCTGGGCAGACCAATTGGTAATGAGTTGATCACTAGAGAGAATCTGTGTTGCCCCTGAGCACAGTAGTCCCTTGCTCTGAAAGTCAACTGGTATTGGCATGCAAGAGGTGGTGAGAAGACACTCCTGGAGCTGCTCCAGCAGGAACTACCCATTTTTTTCAGATCTTGGCCAGATTAGTTTTCAGCTTTTGCTTAGCCCTAATATTAGGTTGCACTCATACTAATGCCACCCATGGAAGTGGCATAAACAAGCAGCAGGGAGAGATGGGAGAACCGAACCACCTTGTTTGATAAGAGCATGGATTGGTACCCAATAAAGTGACCGTATAAACATGTCCTGACAAAATTTAAATAAAACACCTTAGGTATATTTCCTACAACTGGAGAAAGAAGTGCTGCCCTTCATTCTTTTCAAAGTCAACAGACAGGCTTGCTGAGAGAGGATGTTATCTCTGCTCGTTCTTCTTTCAAGAGAGTAAATGCCTGCTTTTGTATAAGACAACTATTTTCAGGGTACCACATTTGCCTACAATAGTGTTAGCATATCCAATTTTGCTCGAATCATGCAAAATAGATATATTTGGAACATCTTCCATGCTTTAGTTTTTTGTTTCAATTCCACATTTACATCGTTTACTTGTTCTTTTCCTCCTGGACCTGTATACACTTCAAAAACAGATTTTCAAAGAACTATTTCTCTCAACATATCTTGCCCCCCAGCTGTAAAATCTTTGCTCACATATACCTCCCCTAGGAGAGAGAACTTCTCTGCATAAACCTCCTTTAAGCAACATCTGTAACCATGCAAAGAGGTAGAAGGTTCCCATGTGTTGCAGCTCCAGAAGGAGCCACACACATCCTGCAATGCAAACCCAGGGTAGCACCACAAATATTTATACACCAGTTAAAATCTGTATCTTTCAGCTTGGACCACTGTAAGAAAGCACTATCCAATATGTGTTTAAATCAAATCAACCAAAGAATTCACATATGGATGGATGGCCTGATCTGAATTCTCCCAAAGGTATGAAAAATCTGGGTTACTGACCACACACACCTTTCCTTCCCAGAGCCATCCTGGACTCTGAACAGGATCTCCTTGGTTTTGCTACCAAGCAAACCTGTACAGTCATTCCACTTGTACATGCTTCTGATGAAGCACTGGCAAACAATGCCACTGCAGAGCAGAGGCCAAACAACCCCAGAAAAGTTTCTCTTGTACAGAATGATGAGGCTAACACTTTGTAAAGATGCTGGCTGGAAGAAATGCTAAGGGGCATCAGGAATCTGCTCCACCACCCTTGACATCAGGTCTACTATATGTTTCTTATTATGGTGGAAACAGTATTGTGATCCTTTTGGTTTTCTTCTCCTCTGTGAGTACCATAAGGAGCCAAATGGCCAGTGGCTTATAGTGGAGATCTTTGAGAGGAGGCAAAGGATGCCAAAGTCAACACTGTGACTCAGCTTGCTGTTCTTAATGAGGGTACCCCAGAAAACCTTGGGGAATTCTCATGACTTCTCTGATATGCAGTGAGAGCACCTTGGCAGAAAACAGCTCAAGAAAGGAAGGTAGGATAAGGGTGTCAGAATATAACCAGCCAGAGCTCTCAGAGCAATGCACACCTTCTGCCTCCTCAGTGCAACCAGCACTATTGTCCTTCATCCAGGTTCAAAAAAACCCCAAAAGAACAAGTTCTAAAAAGCGTGCTTTTTTAAAAGCATAGGTCTAGCTTTGAAGAAAAATATGGCAGGTCCAATCAGTTGCCTGGAAATTTCCATAAACATTTTAGAGAAAACACTAGCTGTGTATAAACACCAGAATTACAATTTTTCACAAACTTGGAAGTTCCCAGGAACTGTAATTTAATACAATTCATTTAACTTGTCACAGATTAAACTGATGCAACTTTAAAAAAAAAACCAGTATGGATAAACAAGACTATTTTGTGCATTCCTGGAAGACTTATGTTTACAAAGTCATCGGCTTACTGACTGATAATAAGGAATTTCAAGCCTAAAACCTAGTTTATTTTTCATTACATTGTACTTAATCAAGTGCTGCAGTAACAGGACACTAGAATACCGTCTAGATGTCCAAAGGAACAGCTATTTTTAAACATAATGTATTTTACACATATTGCATTAAATGACTCAAATAAGGCTGGGGCTTGCCTTGAATTTTACCCCAAAAACTTAAAGCAGACAAGTATTTAATTCTTTGTTTTATTCTTGTTAAATCCTTAAATTAAATATAATATTAATTGAAGCAAAGATTATTATAGAGATTTTTCTCAACTACTACATTTAAATGAATTAAAGGAGGAAGAAAAGCAAAACAAGAACACAAGCCAGGCTTATAAACAGAGTCATATAAAGACCAATAAAAAAGTAACACCCAGAGAGCACCAGGCATTTTTTCAAATAAGAACAAAGGTGAAGAGCAGTGTATTTCATGCAAATCAACATGTTAATGCAAACTGATTCCATTTAGCAAAGCAACATACCAGTTCACCCTGGACGACTGATTAAACAACACCATTGCTATCCTAAGGCAAGAGGATGCAGGGCAGGAATGGAGCTGAAGTTCTCCTGTACCCAGCACTCAGACTGCTACCTGTGAAGACACCCATAACCCCCAGGCTGTTACCCCACAAAACCCGGGGTGACCAGAGAGCAGGAGGGCTTCAAACAGCCTCTTCCACAAGCCCAGTTCTGGTCTGAAAGCCCTGGGGAGGGAGCTGGGAGCAGAGTGGGCTACTGTTCCATCCCATGGGGCAGAAAGGAGCCAAGAGGCAGACAGCGTGATGGAGGTGGCACTGCCCTGCCAGAGCCAAGAGTGTCCTCCAAAAAGCCCCACTCCCTGGGTGCAGTGAGCTTGGGGGTGTCCAAAAATTAATTAGAGCTCAAGTGAGTGGGACCTCCCAAAAGTGGATTGTTTATTAGTCATTGCAGAGTTGCTACAGACACAGAGTTCAGAGGCTTCCCTTATACCAACAATCAGACAATCGACGCAAGATCATGAGGAAGAAAAGCAGCAGAACAGTGCCCTGATCTGTGCTTATTCACAATGGTATTGTTCACTCATCTGAAGTCAAAAAGGAGTGAGGAGGCTGACACAACCAACTCCATCATTGGCAGACCCATGAGAAAGCTCACTTTGGCCAGGAATCAAAGGTTTATGGAGACAAAGCTAATGCAACATTAGAGAATGGCACTAAAAATGAAAACTCCAGAATCAATGCTATAGTCAATGCTGACAACTGATTTGCTACAGTTCCCTTTAAGTCTATAATGCATTTCTTTTTCTAAGTGGAGACAATTCTATATTTTCATTGTCGGGCACAAAAAGAAATCCAGTGCCAAAATTCTTGCTTCTGCAAGAATACAGAGTAATACCCCAGTTGGGGTACGACAACCTGCTTATTCCGTACAATCCTGTGAACGGACACACACCACTGACAGTATCCTAGGTATCCATCCATGTGTCAGTGCCACCATGGATTAGGAGAAGTTAGAAATATGTTACAACACAGGTGATAACCAAGCAGTTATATTCACAAATTTACAGAAGGAAAAGAAGGACAGTTTAGGCTGGTACCTTCAACAAAGATTTCTCAGCGAATCTCATCCCCCAAACTGACACAACTGTGAAGCCTCAAATTCGACTTCAGTAGGACAAAAAACTGATGTGAAGCCCTATTTTACTGCACCCACCTTTTCTACTTTTTTCACTAGCTTGGGCAAACTGTTTTTTGCTTTCTCTTGATCTCCCCAGGGTTCAGCAGCCCTTGCCAAAAATAACTACATTTTAATTTTCCTCCACAACTCCCTTGCAGAAGTCGGCACTGTTTTAATGCTGTAGCATCATATATCCTTTTAATCTCTGCCTACACATTTTAACATTTCAAACACACGATTCTTTATAAACAAAAAGCCACCAGGGCTTTGGTGAGGTAAAGTGGTTTAGTGGGGACAAAAACTGAGGGGGGTGAGGGAGGGTGAGTCATCATTTTCTGGTTTTAATCCTTCACTTCTCTGTTTTGGGCTTTGTTATTAGCAGTAGCACTTATTCACTTTGTGCAGGGCCAAGACAGCAAACAAAGTTCTCTAAATTTGAAAGACAAACAATTCCAACTCATTCAACAATTCCAACTAATTCAGCTGTGCACGCCTGCTCCAGGCTGTTCAATCCTTTGAGACCCCTTTTTGTAGCCTGGGCTTTTCCCTCCTTTAGCTGCCAACCCATCGACAGCCTTTGGCTGGGGTTTTATCCCTTCCCACCTGCTCCTGCAAGTGGGAGAACAGACTGGGATCCAGTGATGCCATCCTTAAGTTTTGTGCTGCATTCAGGGCTGGGCATTGCCACGCCAAAGGAACGGAGCAAACAGGTTACAAAAACTGTTTGCACAGACAAAGAGAGGCACTTGAAAACCACTGCTGCTCCAACTAAAACACCACTTGGAGACAAGCTGCACTGCATACTGAAAGGGAGACAGCACTTGTTGAAAATCCCCTCTCCTTTTTGGTCACTGCTCAACAGGGCAGCAAAAAATTTGTCCTCCAGCCCAATTATACCACTCTGCTGATGCTGTAACAAAAGGAGCCATGACAGAAATAACAAGGTAACCTACATCTCTAATGGAAGCAACAGCAGGAGGTAGAAAAATTAACTGCCATCACACACCATTTTTCTTCCCACTTCAAGCACCCCCTTTCCCTCTCTACACACTCCTTCTATACACACCTTCCTGCAAAATAAAAAACACAAACAACAAAACCTCTGAAGACTTGCCCTCTCGTTCTCATCTACACCTCATATCTTTTGCACCTCCACTGGGATACAACCCTTTACCTTATGTTGTAAGAGTTGAGAAGTGCAGGAGCCCAAATCCAGCTTGGCAAATGACACCCTGCAAGTTTCAGCTTGAGAATTTTGAAGGATGCTTCAGTCTGGAAAAAAACCTTAAGTGTGGGTGCCTCTGGTTCAGCTGCTATACCAAAATACTTGAATTCAGTTTCAAAAGTGTGAATACTCTTGAGCTCAAGGTATAATTTAGGACAACAAAGAATATGCAGAACCTCTGAGAATTTGACCAGTTATTTCAGCAAATTAACTAGGTAGCAACTGTGAAAATGCTGATGTTAGGCAGTATTTCAGTTTCCTGGTTTATAAATGGATATAATTCTTACTTACCTGACAGGTGTGTCATGAGAATTAGCTAATATTGACACTTTGATCTTTAAAATACTTTGCCAAGTATTAATAAAGGCAGGATCATTTTGCATTTAAAACAGCTAGTACTTTGAAGGTGAATTTGTTTCCACCCTTCTCCTAAAATGGTAAAGAATCTGCTATTTGATTTTCTACATATTCCCCAGGAAATTATGTCAGAGAAATATGAGAAAGAAATACTGACATGTGGAGCTGTGTTTCATGGAAGATGAATGGACACCTCTAAAGAAAAAACTGTTTTGTTGCAAGAATCTTCTGCTGTGTGTCTTGTAGCCATACCTGGAGGCTTAGGCTGAATATTGCTGAATGTAGGGAGAAAGGACATCCCCACCCCCCAGTAAGCCACCATTTTATAACTAAAACACTGACTAACCCACTTTTTTTAAAAGCAGGTCTCAAAATGAAGTATAAGAAGCTCATACCACAATGCAGATATTCAAGTACTGGATCTGCTGCTAAAGTGTGGCCTCTTTTCTCCACAGAAGGAAAGGTGGCAACATATGGCCAAAACTATTACAGTTTCATCTGAAACATGCCCAATGCTTCATGACACCATTTTTTTTTTTTTTTTTTAAGATAGGTCACCCATGTAGGCTGCTGCTGGAGAAAACAGAATCAAGATTTGCCTGAAAAGACAGCTCTCTTCCAGCCACTCCATGCTTGATAATAAGGGCAGGATCTTCACCATGGGCACTCTTGTCCCAAAGCTCCAGCAGTAAAGGCATGACACTTGGCCTTTACATGGCCCAGTGAATTTAACCCCTTATTAGATGAAAATAAAAGATTGTATTTGATAGCATATGGGAAAACAGCAGCAGAAGTCTCCAAATAAGCTGCCTTCCACACCCCAGAGATCATTATGAAGGGCTTTCCTGGGGCTGTTCCTGCTGGTGGTTACAGCCTGACCTGGTGTGACAGGCTAGTTGTGCTGGCAGTACAGAGACATCACCTCCCCTGGAGCAGCAGTGTTTTCTTTGATGCCAGCCAGGCAACACGGGGAACCCAGAGCCAATGGGGAAGAAAAAAAGACAGGACATTGGTACTGGAAAAGATGCCACAAAGCCCAAGCATGAAGCAAGATGCAATCCCTGTGCAGTCTCACCAAGTGCCCTTTAGGGTCTCAGGGTGATGACAACAGAAATTGTATGAGATAATTTTTCTAAGCCCACATCTTGCTCCCTCCTGTTGGCAAAGACACGCAGAAAATACTGAATAAATGTCACCTGATCCTTCGGTGACTTAAGTCCTATGGATGTAAAGATAAGTGTTAGAGGTGATTCTGGGAACTCAAGTCTGATTGATTGTCATATCTAGAAAATATTAGAATTAAGATTCTTTATGCAAATCCTTCATGATAGTCTTTATGATGGGAAGACTTTTCCCCCTGGTACCCAGCCTCATTTAATGCACAGCATAGACATTACTTAATGAGCTAGCAACTTTTCAGTATTTACTTTTCTCCTCGTTACCTGGTGTGCCTCTATGCCTTGTTTACCATGCTATCCAAAGGCTGCTGAGAATTATTTATTTAAATCACAATATGGGAGCCAAGTTCTTATAAACAACAATTAATTTTACAATACTCAGCTGGATGCTGAAACCAAGATGGACCTTTTTGGGATGGGTACAGTTTTGAGCAACTACTTTATAATCCTAAATGTCTAAAAAGCATTTCCATAGACTTTCCATAAGGAACCTGCCCACCAGCAAGCAGAGTTTAGAGACAGCACAAGACACAACATGGTCCTCACCCTTCACAAGGGTGTTTGAACCAGGCTATTTGTGGTGGGAGTGCACACATTTTACATAGTGAGAAAATACATTTACGAACATTTTACACTGTTGAGAACAGTGAACAAACCTCTCCATGCTACATTAAAAAATTGCTACAGGGATTTCAGATTACCAGATGAGCAGTAAAAAACTAATTTTGGTATCTAATTAGAGCTGGGTATTCTTCCCCTAACCCTGTGCACTTCCCTGCCTGTGCTCTACTTGACACTGCCTTCTGACTCGCTGAGTTACACACATCCCTTCCTTCTGCTTACAGTCACTAGCTCAAGATTATTTTGATGCATCATCAGCCTAATGCAACACTTATCATTCCTTTCATCCATCATACAATTTTCCCAGCTTTTCCCAATTTATTTTAAGGTGTGTGTGGGAATAACCACTCCCACCATCTTCCCTCTCCTTCTCACCAGGTGAAGAAACACAGCAAACCAACATTTCACTGAACTCCTCCAGCATCTCACCTTTGGCCCTTAACTCTATGAAAGGTCAGTCCAGAAGCTCATTGGAAGTGAATGAGGAAACTCCTGCAAGTTTATTCCACTTTCTGGCTTTATAGGCAACCAATGCCAATATCTTTAAGGGCAATTCCAACCCAAACCATTCTATGATTCTGTTACTATAGTGTACTTCAAATCCAAGTTTCATATTTAATTTTCAATCTTGACTAAAACAAAAGATTTCAGTAAATATCTGGATGTGCTACACATCAAAAAGGATGATCCTAAGAGAGTATGCTGAATTTCATAGTTTCAGGGCTCTGCCTCCAGTTTATGGATGTCTAGAGGTAAAGCCACTGCTCCTCTGGGTTCCTGTAAAGTGCTTTGTTCACTCTCCTGGGCTCTGCTGACTTTTTATATGAGAATGTCTCCACAGCCACTTATGTAATACAAAACCAAAAGTAGGTATGAATGAGGATTTTTCTCCTCTCCACATAAACTCCTTAATTTGGTTCCACTGCAAAAATCTCATCCAACATTAGACCAATTACTTTTTGAAAATTATTCAGTTTAGAAGAACAAATCAATAATTTTAGTGTCCAGTAGCTGAAGGAGCCAGATTAAGAAGATTTCCATTTAGGACCTCAGTCTTCACATGCACAACATTTAAATATCATGAAAATAACATCTACTGGAGACCATATTTGTTTTTACATCAAGGACAAGGTGCTACTACCTACCTCTCTGCAAGAATGTGTCTATTCCTTTGGCAGTTCATAGAATCATAGAATAATCTGGATTGGAAGGGACCTCTCTAAAGTTCAACTAGTCAAGCACCCCTGAGGGACACCCTCAACTTGATCAGGCTGCTCAGAGCCAAACCTCACTTTGAATATCTCTGGGGATAAGGCCTCAGCCTTATCAAGACAAGACCTACCTCAGAGACAAGACCTCCCTCCCTGGCCAATCTGTTCCATTTTTCCACCACCCTTCCATGACCAGCTAGCTAATAATCACAGTCTACTACTCAACTTTCTGAAATACAGCTCTACCTTCATGTCTTTTGTTTTCACATACATATGTGAAATGACATTTTAACTGGGCAGATAGCTTTTATAATTCAACCCATATTTCAAACCAATGGCCCTCTCTTGCTAAACACACACTGATAAAACAGCAAATGAAAAAAGAAACAAATATTCTGCTTCTTTAATAAAAGTGGGAACTGAAGATAACAGTACCTCTTCCCCAAGTTTCCCAGGAGGGACAACTGAAAATCAAGTTGGTGACAATTAAAAATAACTCAAGAAAAAACTTCTGCTTGTACTAAGTCATCACCACATGTGGAGTTGTTCAAGAACAGCCACAGGCTGAAAAGGTCACTTGAGATGTGCTTTTAGGACCTTAAAGTAACTGAAGTCATGGGTCCCAGTAAATGCCTTCAAAACTTTGCTTTGTTCAATACACACCAGAAGCTTTTAGGGATTTGATTTTATTTCTAATAAGCCTATATAGGCTTCCAAGGGGGCCAGATACCAGAGAGTCAATGCACAGCCTAGCCTGTAAATCTTTAACTTAGTGCAATGTTGTCAAACCTAGGGATATTAATTTCAAGCAACCTTGCATCAGTAGACAGCTCTGTATAAACCAGACAGCACTTCTCAGTGTTCCTGCAGTATCTCACTGTTTCAGTACAATTGGTCAGTTAGTTATTCTAGAAGGCAAGTTTATAAATGCCCAAAGGCTATAATTAAAAATATCCCAGCTTGTTAGACATTTAAGGCAGGATCACTGTCCTATTTGACATGTAAGTCATGAATTCTGTACTTGATCCTACATTTGGAAAGGCTCAGCTGACCACTTCCAAACTCACCAGGCAGGCTCTGGGAAATAGAGGGTAAAATCGTGGGAAAAATGTAGCATGAAAAAATACTGGAATGAATCTGTGGCAGTTAGAAGTTCATGACCACCACTACCCTGCACACCAGAGCCACTCAAAGCCTCCTGGGGTACGACTTGCAGAGATACAGATTTGCTTCACACACAAATACATACAGACATGTGATTGCACACAGTTAGAGGGTTCACATTATTATGAAATACAGCTAAGGAAAGCAATTACTTTAAGAAAAATAATGGGATATTCACCATCAAAGTAACAATTTCAAAAAGGTCTAGAAAATGAAGCAAAGCTTTTATTTTTTAAAGAACTATTGACTCCAGGTTTAAGAAAGTGACCTCAAGTGAACAACGATGCACTTAGCCTGGAACCTGCAGCTGCTGTATTTCACTCTAAATTGAATTGTCAATCCACAGTGCAATCTTCTTCTACAAACTCACATCTCTGGGGCAAGTACACAGAGAAATACTTCATACTGGCTGCAACTTAGACGAAATTAGTTAGACTGGCTCCAAGTTAGACTAAATTCTTTTGGAAATGGGAAACATGTCCATGTTACTGAATTTAAGGATCCCCATGGGTATTTCTAAAAGGGTAGTGAGGGTTTTTTCCATCTAAGGACACTTAGTGACAACTTCAAGTTGACATTTTTCCTGCAAAGATTTCATAAGCATGAAAATAACTAA
This sequence comes from Florisuga fusca, assembly GCA_038090715.1. NCBI lineage: Eukaryota > Metazoa > Chordata > Aves > Apodiformes > Trochilidae > Florisuga > Florisuga fusca. Next base: position 18,032,641 of record JAAWXA010000009.1, read on the forward strand.
TAGCACATGTCACTGTTAAAAAAAACACTAGGTATGTATAGCCTAAAGACCCAAACTGAAAAAACCGCAATAGGCATTTTATACCTCACATGCACAATGATCAGATCTGGCATTCTTGCCACAGTGAAAATGGGTTTGGTTTTGTCTTTTTTTGCAACTTAGGCTGCCAGTTTACCATGATCTACAGTATCACCAGTGTCAATGGTTTGCAAATATAAATAATTGGTACATGCTGTGAAATACTTACATTCACTGTTCCACTAAGTTCTTCTTCGCTACAGTCAAGTTATTTTCCAGGGCAGGGTTTAATCTTCTTACTAAATAAAAGAAGGCAGCAATTAAAAATATATTAGTATGTATTAAGCTATTCTCGATCACCTTGAATTTACAAACTTTAAAATATTGATTTAAGATCATCTATAGCATCCCATAAAATTGTAATTTGTTTCTATATTGTCAATTTTATTACATTTTAAACACAACTTTATCACACCATAACTTTCAATCCTGAGGCTAAATGGGGCAATGTTCTGTATTTCAATAGCTGCTCAGATAATAAATCAGATGGACAGTTGCTCACAGATGTACAACTAATTACTGAAGAACTGAGATCTCAACTGATATATTACCAGAAAGAAAGCCTGGCAATACAGATGGGGTATTGTATAATTTGGCACTCCTCTAGCTAGAGATTGAACATGCTCTTATCAATGGCAGTAGTCAGCACCTCCCACGATCAAACATTTAAGAATGGAAGAGAAACAGTGTCTGTCCCTCTAGAGAATGATGTATTACCATCTGATACCATTTAACACCACTGCATAAGCCAAAAAGTGATTAAAAAGGGTTCACATAGATTGTTCAACAATGTGAAGACAACAACTGCCCCCCAAAAAGTATCCCCATCAATAGACATAGTGAGTGCTGAATATCCCAACCTGTTTCCTATACACTGATATTTCTCACTTTTCTGTAAGGCACACGATGCCCACTCAAACACACTGCAAAGAATGCTGTCACATATGCTAAAAGATCAGCACATGGCAGTTCCCAGGGGAGAGAGGCCAAACACATGGGGCAAAATCCACCCCCTTGTCTCCAAAGCCATCTCATCTCAGCTGAATCTGACTTTGAGACTTGCTTAACACCAGCTCCCTGGGGAGGTAAGACACAAACATCAGCATGGCTGCTCTTTTCCCCTTATGCTCCTTGAGGCTGCCCAGTACTAATCAAAGTTTATTTTTGATGTGATTTAATTTCTTGTTTGCATTCCCTATATCTAGTTGCTGTGGTAACACATTCTTTAAGACTACATACAGTCATCTCTTCCTGGAGCCTCCTGACAATACAAATGGCTCAGCACCACATGAGATCTCAGGGAAAAGCTGTCTGAAGGAACCTGCACCCTCACTGGATGGAAGGTGAACATGCATACTCAGCAATAGTGAAAAAAATGAAGGACATGGGAGAAGAGCTGGGTGAGACACTCAGACCACAGCTGCATCATACTGTTTCACTGGAGGGTGTAGGCTTGGACTGGGACTGAGGGAAGTCACAGGAGGGGAGTTTAAGCAAAGCAGCCAACGCAAGAGACAGACAGACAAAACCTTTAGACTTGAGGACAAAGGGAAAGGGCAGATCTCTTTGTGCTACTGACAAAGGGAAAAACAGATCTGGTGCAACTTAAGCATAAAAAGGAAAAAGAAGTAGAGAAGTAACAGGAAATGCAGAAGGATGTGAAAGATCATGATACTGTCAGAAACAGTCAAGAAGAAAAGAGGTGGAGAGAGTCAGCAAGAAAACAAGGCTTCATCCCATTCAGGAGCTCCCTTTATACATTGTTCCTCCCCTCTAGAGCATTTTTGCAAGCACTGCTCAAAGGTGACTTAAGACACATCTTGCATTGGTTCATATCTCAACTTTGCAGATGTGGTAACTGAAGTGCCTGAAAATCACTGTCTGGTTGAGCAGAAAAAAGGAATCAAATGCTGTGAGCTCTGACTGTTGCATGCCCGTCCAGTATGTCCCCTGCTAATAACATCACAATTTATTGGGAAGACAGGTTCAACCATAACCCAGAAACTGTCAAAGAGTCACCAGACTACTTATGTGTCAGTTCTCACATGGATACACCAGACATTTTAGTCTGTAGTTGGTAACAAGCTGTGGCAGAGAGTGATGCTACCAAATTGTACTCAATTCTCTGTGCTATGAAATAGGAAGCCTTTTTCATAAGAGGCCTGGGACACAAGCCAGAAATCTCACTCACTCACTGTCTCCCTATTTATTCAGACTGAGTCATTAGATTTTCCAGGTTTCTCCACTGAAATGGCACACTACTTTGGCTAGGTTTAGATGGACACAGGTGGTACCATCTGCCCCAAGCCTGTTTGGTTTTGTTTTTTCCTTTTACCTCCTACTCATAGCACAACAGCTCTTTTTCAGTAACTTACAATGGAACACCAGGAGGAACTGCTCTTTCATGGCAAAGGTTTGGCCAGCTGACATGTCAAAATGACTGCTGGGACTAAAATACACATTGCTGTCACAGGTCCTCTGATAGCTGGAGGCTCTTGCAGACTGACCTAAAGTCAAAAGCACTGTAATGACATGGGGCGGGGGTATGTTCTTTAAAGCTGATGGAAAACACAAGCACAAACAGAGCAAGCATGGAGCAGAGGGATGCTCACACAAGCTGATTTCAATCTAACAGTGTTGATCTTCCTGTTCTTCTCTTCCCACTGGCTTGGGAAAGAGGGTTCTGCCACAGATCACCTTCTGGGGAAGGAAAGAATCTTCTCTGAACTGCTTTTTCAGGAGACTCACTCTGCCCTCCATTAGCTGCAGAGAACAGCAGGGAGTTTACCGCCCTTGGACTACATTTAACTCTTGTCCTGCCTCAACCCACTCTGAATGCACTAAAAGGTTCCCATCTTTTCACATGACACAATTTCTGCCTTACATATCAAAATACTTCTAGGAAGAAGACCAGCACAGACATGTCATGTGAATAAAACCACCAGGACAGGTGAATAACCCAGCAGAGCCAAGACAACCATAAACAACCTCCCCATCCTGCAAGCTCCCTTCTCCCCATCAGGCAGCTGCATCTCTTTATTTAGGGTGAATGTCTCAGATACCATCATTTCAAAAAGATGATAAACTCCATCTGATCAGTTCTGTTCAAGGGCAAAATTGTGCAAGCAGACAGCACACTGGGACTGCTGGGGGGAGGGTGTGGGTTCCTAAAGCTGCAAGAAACAAAGCACAACGCTCATCCTGCGGTGCCCAGAGCAGACATAGCTATAAAAAGGAGTAAAAATACATCAAGTGCTTTTTTGTTTTGTTTTGTTTGCTTCTAGAGCTAAAAACAGATCACAAACCACATTTCTTTGAGGGAGTTTTGTTTGTTAGAAAGGGCAGGCACTGGGTCAGGGATAAAAAGTTGTACTATTCGGTTCCCAGACGCAGACCTTATTCCCCTGAGCGTTCAGCTATATGGAACATATGGAGCAGATACTTTTCCTTCAGGCTTGTACATGCTCCTGGAACTCATCCGGCTGTTGAGCTAACAAGCTCAGTGCACCCGATAGGATGGAGCATGGAGGATAACACTACATACTGCTTTTTGAAGCTTAATTTTGAAAATGGATCTTCAGATTTCAGTTCTGAGAAGGCTAAATTATAATACCGAGATCATGTCCATATGGAAACAGGATACAGAATTTACTATTAAAAACTTCAGGGTGACAACAAATGTCGGCTTAACTCTAAACATTGAAATGTATTTACATCTTTAATTAACTCTGTATCACATTACTTCACTTCAGTATCTGGTCAGTGCTGTCTGGATCTTCCCTGACTTTCAGCTCTCCAGTTTCCATTGCTCTTGATCATCTCCGTTCTGCTCTGTCCACCTCTGACCTCAGAGACAGCCACTCCACTTCTATCACATGAACTCCAGAGTTCTATGACTGATTTCCTTTCTGTCTCCTCTGCTTGGCCACCTTGGTATTAGTATCATCATGGTCTAGAAGCTGTTTAACATAACTCTACCATCAATACAGTTAAATCTAATACTGTTTAAACTTTTTTTTTTTCCCCTTTGGTTTCCTGACAACCCCACATCCTTTTGGCCTCACTTTTATGCACTATGAAAAGACCTTTACCAACTGTGTGCAAAATTAATAGAACATTTAAATAATAATGGAAGTGCTTATTATTGTTGGATAAACCTCAAAAGACTGACTACTCTCACTCAGCCCCTTCCATTTTGCTCTTCCTATATTTTGCAGAGCAAAAAGAAAAAAATAACAAGGAAAAAATACATATGCTGTGGTTTTCCATTCTTAAAAGGTAAAAAAATCTCAGAGTAAAATCAGAGTTTTACAGATACAGCCTAGGAGCAAAAATTGGCATAACCCAAAACTGAAACCAAACAATTTGTGGTCCATTACCCTTTCTGAGTATACTTCATGTGAGGCCATGGTGACTAAATACCTTATCTCTATAGACTTTTCCAGAGAGATTTCTTAACTACAGAATTAAACACGCTAACCACAAGGTATTTCCTTCTCTGTCTTCCCTTCTGATCAGTCTAGAAACCCTACCTGCTCCTCCAGCAGCAGTTCACCACAAAGATCAAGCAACAAGAACACAACCCCATGAACTGCTGACAGGTTGAGATGCAGCATCTTGCATATGAGGGCAGCAACTGAGGCAAGTATCAGTGGAGAACTGGTGAGCAGCACCTCTTCCAGCCTCTTCACTTTGACATTTACCAAACCTTACAGTTTGTACTAGGCAAAACTGTTCCCTGACTTGTCACTTCCATAAGGCAACAGGGCTGCTCTCTGACCAACGTGGTGCTGATCCATACTCACCAAACTCATCTGACCACTTGGCACAAGGATTTATTCCAACACAAAGCAGCAGAGAAGAAACATCAGTTTCTCAAAAGCTGTTTGAGAAACTCTTAAACCTCACTTCCTTGTCTTCAAACAACATATTTAGCTTGATAACTTAATAAGAGTAGGGATACTAAGAAACTATATAAGAAAGTTTTAAGATTTTGCAGAAAAATATATTTTAGACAGATCCTTAACTATGAACTACATGCCTGCTAGTGAGCTGTAATACAAAGAATATTATTCAAACACACTCGGGATGGCCATTGTAACATTGTCATAGGCTTTTTGGTGGCAAATAACACCAATGTCCTAAACTCACACCAGGAAAGCCATGCTACATAGTAATTTCAGCTACATCAGTTACTTGTGAATGCTAAAAGAGCAAACAGGGGAGGCAGACTTCTGCCACAGTAGTGGCTGCACCTGTTTTTCCTCATAAAAATTAAACTTTACAAATCTGATATTAAAGATAACTCCAGGTTGTAGATTTCACTTGAGTTTAAGCACACCTGCAGTGACCCTGAGTAGTCTATGCAACAAGCTCAGCAGAGTATGCAAGTCAGAGACCAGATTTTTTCCATGTGTTAGGTGAACCAATACACTATTGCAGTACAGGTTTACAAATGCAACTGTAGGGGGTTCTCATCAAACCTGGGAGCTTCTCTGTACACAGTACAGCAAAGGAAGAAGGAAGGCTCTTCCAGAAGGCAATGGAACCTGGGTTTTCTTTCCTTTAATGATGGTTGGAGAGGCACCCCATGTGCTCTTGCTATGACTCTTACTTGTTAAAGTGAATTGTCATTATTTAACAGGATAACACCTTTTTAATTCTGTGCCCTCTGCATAAAAAAGATTCAAAAGTTAGTGAAAACCTCATCAATGTCTTCACACTGATATACTCTGCATAGACAGTAAAGAACTTCTCTTTAGTAGCTCAGCAGGATCTTTCCAGTCCTTAAGATGATCACATGCAGTCTTTCACAGCTGTCTTATAGGTCTTTTCATCAAGCACTTTGCTTTCCCCACATCTGTCAAGAGACCACAGTGGACTTGGAAAAAATTTGCTGAAGCAGATCTTCCATCTTTTAACTCAGCTTCCCAAGCAATAAAAGCTGCCTGCCTGCAAGCAGGGACCCAATCTCTGATTATTAAGTGAACACATGCCACTTACGTTCTCTCTGAAAGTTAATCATCAAGCAGTTTACAAAACACATGTTACTTTGGAGAGTGAAGGTGAAGGGAGAATTCCCACAAGGCCAGAATTGCTGCCCTGAACGTGCACCTGTGTGTTAATGTGTTCACACAGGAAAAGTCTGCAGGAGAAACCATCACACTCTCCCACAAAGCCAGGAACCATTTGCAATGCCAGCTTTGTAAGCCCGTTACTTTCAGTAGCCTTGGTCAGTTAAAATACATTTATATGTATCTACCTTTGAGGAGGACATCATGCTTAAGGTCACAACCTTTGCTGTTCAAGGAACAGAGTGTAAAATAAATTCAAATGCTCTTTGTGCTTACAGTTACTCTCTCAGCTGGCTTTAGATGACACTTTCTGCAGCGAGAATGCTTCATTTTTCTCTGAAGCCTCCCCCTTGTTCTGACAGCATGGGGCTGAGCCAGCCTTGACCCTGTGCAAGAGGCCCATCTATGTAACTCAGTGGCTTCCTTGCAATGCAAGATGCTCCCCACATCATAAGCATCACCCAGCGTAGGTGACAGGAGAAAGGCCACTGCTACGCAGCAGAACAAAGCTTAGGCTTAATTTTCTGGGAATTTACCATAATACTGGCACAGTCAAATTTTTAAATTATCCAAAATTCAAAATTGCCCAAAGCTCGCAAGGTCAGGTTTCCCTTCACTTTCCTGTTCCTTCAAAGTTTCCCTCTGTTCTCAACTCTCAGGTTATTTTTGTTTATTTGTGCTTCTTTGTGGTTTTGATTTTTGGTTTTGTTTTTTTCCTTTGCCTTCTGAGGACCTGGGAAGAGAAGAGACATCAGGAGAGGTACACTGAAAAATGAAGCCAGGCTGCCATCATATTTGTGCTGACTGTAAAAACCAGCATGAACACAGATCAGTTGGCTGGGTTTGCATTCACCATCAGTTTTCAAAGCACTGAAGTCACTCAATAATTTCAAAATACCAGTAAGTACTTCACTGACAAGAATTATTATAAATCTTGTATTATTCTGGTGATGTGTAGACTTACAGCTAGCTCTGTGCTTGCCATAAAATATTCTACAGCTGCTGCTTTGGCCGAAAACAACTCCAGCACCACCAGCCATGCCCCCTTCACAAAACACAGCTGTTAACTACTAACTGAAGAACACAAAAATTCACCAAAATTGTTCTACAACCATTACTGTTCAATCAAGGTAAATTGTGCAACATCCAAGGACACTGCTTCAGAGCTTGCCACCTCAAAAAAGAAAATCAGTATCTTCTATATTACACTCCCCTTTTCATCTTCATGCCATTGAAGGCATTCCACAGGCAGTTTTATTTCTGAGAGCACTGATTTTCAATCGATCTGCTCTGGCCTGGATTTGAAATAGGATACCACATGAAATTGGATCCTGGGAGCCTCAAACATGCCCAAGCTTGCAGAGGAGGTTAAACAAAAAGAAAAAGAAGGTTTTTTTTTTAAACACAAGGTGCTAGTAAAACTGATTTTAAAGTGCCCTCCATTTCTCTAAACTGGAAGTAATATATTACTGCTATAGTCTTTTATATCAAGCTCTTGAAATTTTTATTATTTAGACAATTCCACTGGTGCACACCTTACCTTAGAAACATGAATTTTAGTACTCAACTAAAGTGATCCAAACCACCAAGGTAATTAAGATTGCTTTAAAATTGGCTTCACTACCTTTCCCCATTCATCTGCCAACCGACAGCCCAGTCCTGCAGTCTCTTCATCACGTAGTCAGTGGGAGCACTTGCACAAGATTTCCAAGGTTTGTTCCTTAAATTACAAAATGCAGCCTGCCTTATTGGAAAAGGGAGCAGGAATGACAGCAGGAGTATGAAGAAGGAGAGGAAAAAAATGCTAGGTATAGGAAGATGAAAAGGGAGAACAGGAAGTCAAACGGGGAATGGAACCTGGGTGAGAGAGAATAAATGACATAAGGAGATAACAGCAAAGGATGGCATGGAAAACAAGAGGAAAAGCATAAAAAAATGGAGAGCTTAAACACTGCAGGGCTTAAATGCATTTGCAAGACACAGAACAGAGAAGTAAAGTGCAGGAGATAGCAGACTGGAGTGAAGTGCTGAACACTTTATTTTTAATTCTTATTTTAAAAAATAAAAATCACCCCAGGACCATTTTCCTCTCCCTTTTCATCCCCCACTGGGATGCCAATTCCTCTGGAGCAGAGTATGAGACACTGGAGGACTCCAGGCATGGCAACCTAGGCAAGCCTTACCAGAGCCCAGAGAGAAAGATCAGTGGAGTTTTGGGTGTCTCTTGATGCAACTGAATTTTCCCAGGCTAGCCCATTGCACTGCAAATTTTGTTACTTTTGTTTGTTTCTAAAAGTCAAAAAAAGGAATCAACTGCAAAGTCCCCTTTGTAGCTTAAGTAAAACTTCATCTTTCTCTGATTTTACACTGAGAACTGTATAAAAACCAGAACTTTCTCATTATTAAAACAGTGGCTGTGCCTCTTGCTGGCCAGATCAGAAAGCACCACAGCAATCCAAGTTTAAATATCAGGGGTGTCTCATTTGTCCATCAAAACCAAGGAACAAGGCAACTCTGCCTAATTATCAGCAATGTAAGAACACTGCCCTCCTTCAAATCAGGCATAAGGGCCCTTCTCGTCTTCAGTGCTTCTCAGGGAATCAGCCTAATCCCCCCAGCCCCCCTTGCTTCCTCAGTGAGCTGTCTTCCTAATCTGGAATCCTTCAGAGCTGGGAACTGGACCCCCTGCCTTGATTCCCATCATCTGCACCGATTTATGTTAGAGCAAGCCAGGCCAGCTGGCCGCCTGCACACCCAAGGAAGCCCATGCACTCTTGATACTGTGTCCTTTTATTTTAAAAAAAAATAAAAATGCCCCCAAACCAAACCCCAAAAAAGCACAGTAGTCCGGCACAGCTTTGCCTGCCAGCTTAAAACTTGCTCCCTTCCCTGTGAGCTTAACCTACCTGCTGCTGCTGAGCACAGAGACTTCCCTGAGTGTAGCTGTTCTTTGGTGGGCAAAGCCCTCTTCTGCAAATAATTCAAAGGCATTTCTAGGCTGGGGGAAGGGTGACAGTTTATTGTTTCTACTTCACTAGAAAAGATACGTATGTTGTGGGTTGTTTTTTTTTTTTTTCCTATTAAATAAAAACAAATCATTCCAAACTGTGATAGGAGCTGCGTTGGGGCTGATACTGCTCTATCTGCAGGGCAAGTTACAGCAAGTTCTGCAACTGCGGGCTCTGCAAACACTGATTTCACCCCCTCCACGGGACCTTCACTGACCGCTGCTCCCGGGAGGAGGACGCCGAGTTCACAGCCGCTGGCATCGACAGGGAGCAGCCAGGCAAACACCCTGCTGATCCCATGGCTCAACCACAACTTCAGTCTTTCCTCCAGCTACTACTTTTTTTTTTTTTTTTTTTTTTTTCCACCAGTGAAGGGAACTGCATTTTTGGATCCACACGAAGGGAAAAGCAATATTTAAAAAGGAAGTTCCCACACTTCCTCTTCAAACAAATCACTCCTGGCTGGTTTTGCAATTACTGCCCTACCGTAAAGAGCTGGGGGTGGAAGCATTAAGCATATTATTTCCTTTTAAAGTCACTTGCCTGTGAAAAGGCAGTTTCCAGATAGGAAAGTGTTAAACTTCCGGACAAACTGTCAAGTTTTCAGTAACTAATTTACTCTTCCTGTAGGCCTGGAGGAAATCCACAGCTGCCACAAATATTCCTTGCTCGCTTCAATACTGCTCTTTGTGAAATGGATTTTAATGGCCAAGCAAAGCGATCCAAACCGCAGTGTAATTAAAGCTTCTGCAACCAGCTACACGAAAGGCTGTGAAGCACCCTGCACCCTGCCTGGGTGCAGGCAGGGTGATGGTGGCACTGGGAGGCCTCATCCTCATCCTCACCATGGCAGGATGTGTTGCTGCTGATGGACAGACCCTGCCCTCTGAGAAGACAGCAGGGGTTTGAAAGGATGAAGATATGCAGCAGGAGATGGAGACACCCTGCAGCTGGTGCTGGCAGTGCCTGTGCTGGCAGTGACCTGTGCAAAACAGTGCCCGACCTCTGTGGAGGGGATGCTGCTCCAGTCTGAAAAGCTATTTGCTCTTGCCCTGTCTCCATCCCACACGCTGCTCCCTGGGTTGTAATGCAGGTCTGGGTACTACCCCTCTGCCACTGCAAACCCACTTGTTTGTTTGTAACACTGCAGTGTTAAAAACCCTTCTGATCCATGGGCAAACTGGATTCGACAGGCAGTATTTCCCTCTGCACACAAAGGTTAAAGTCTGAAACACTGGTATAGGAAGCAGAGAGATTTTTCTGACAATTCAGAGTAAATCAGCTTCCAAGTTGAACTGACATACCTTAATTTCTTCTGTGGTGAGTCAAAGCACTTGTCAGCCTAAAAGGCTGGTAGTCTCCTGATATTGAAACCTCTGTTAGATCCATACCTAGCAAAGGGAGAATAAACTTTTCCCAAAACTCCTAGTCAAAGTGTGGGAGGATGGAAAATAAGATCAGCATATCTCACTGAAAATAGTTCTTGAGATAAAAGGTGATTGCCTTGGCACTAACTTCTCCCACCTCCCTCCCTCCCCTCATCAGCCATGCCAAGGAGTGAAAGGCTTAGGAAACTCCCTATGCCTGCTCCACATTTTTACCATTTTTAAAAACACAATTGGATTTGGGCACGAGTAACCTTTCATCTAAAGAAAATCTTGCACCTCTGAGTCACTAATTTAATTTGGTAGCAGCTGCAAAAAACTAACTCCATATTTTTGAAGCTAAATCATTGCCAAAGTCTGTTTTCAAGCACCAGCTGCCCAGAATAAGGCTAAAGAACTTCCCAAAACAATTATATTTAAACTATTAATTAAAACCACTTGGAATATTATTATTAAAATCAATTAGTTTATGCAAAGAGATCTACAAACCCGAAACAGAGCTACGAAGAAAGAAATTAAACAGATGATGAATAATTAATACAGCTCTTCATTTGCTTCTCCTAGTGTGCCAAGTTGCACAAAAGAAAAGTCATTAATGTGAGTGGATCACAGCTAACAGAGAGCATTAAACATTTATAATCACTAAACTGTTTAAGTATAAAGTTTGCAGGGCAGCCTCCCCCCAGTATTAGGTTCAAAACAAAACAAACCCCACAATTTAGTCCATTTGGATGAAAAAACAGAGGAAAAAAAAGAAAGGCAGATCTGCCTGTCAGGCTTGTTTGCTTTAGGTAAGCAAAGCAAGGTGCTCCTCTGAAACGTCTATCTTCAGACCTGTGAGCAAAATTCATGGAAGCAGCTGGCCTGACTGTCCTCCTGTTTCTGAAAGTGAAACAACACAGCTTGGCCAACTACCTTCACATGCTTATCATGAAGCCATTTGCTTTTATATCCATGCACACACTTATTCCTCTCAGCCACCACAAGAAGCATTTTTCTAGTGTGACATGCTACAGGTCCCTTGGCAAAGCACATTTCTTCTTTAAAAAACAGTGGGTTTTGGTAAATGCACAGCTTTCCTGGGGATTACCAGAACTACATACCTCTTATTAAGCAATGCTCCAGTGACATAAGATGGTGATGTCAAGTGGAAGAAGAGAGTAAAACACTTGCTGCTGCACATTTCAAACTTAGCATGTGTTAATTTAGAACATTGCTTAGCTCAGTTATTTGGGTTTGAGTGGGTGGCAATCAGTGGAGTAAAATGCAAGCAAGCAGTCACTGTCCTATCTCTGGTCTGATACTAACTTTGCTTCCATCCTACTTAAGCATGTCTCTTCAGCTAAACCTTTACACTATTTCAAATAAAAAGTTGGATTTACACATGTTTGGTTTTCTTTTCAAAAGGACTTGGAGTATCTCTCCAAAGAAATGTCAGAGATTAAAAAGTATCTGTGGTGAAAGAACATTAATTGCCTTTTAAACTGATTTACAGCAGAGAAGTTAAGAAATGAGGTAGGTGTTTTATCAAAGAGCTTCCTGCATTCTCTATTACCAGCTCCTCTGCTTGAGGCAACAGTGGGCATATTTTCACACTGTGAAAGCACTGACTTTGCAACACGTTTCTTCTCCAAGTGGGAGGTTCACCTGCCTCCCTCAACACACCATATACCATCTCTTTCCCTCATCATGTTACTCTTGCTGCCTTTTTTTTGAACATTTTCCCCATAGCCTTCTCTACATCCCATCTGCTGAAAACAGAGTACAGCCAGTAACATTACACTTGAACTTTCTACCTCTGGACGTGAACTGACTCAAAAAACTAGACAAAACAAAAGCTGTCCCAATTCTAGACCTTGTCTGTGCACCGATATCAAAATCAAAACCCTTTTTGGTCATGAAAGATAAACGGTGCAACTTCCTCCATGATAAAGGATGCAACTTTCTCTAAACAAAGCTTAGCCAACTGTGTCCTGCAAAGCCTGCCTTGCCTTGGACTGTCTCGGACACAGACAAAGCAAAGTCATGAAACTCATCTTCAGTTCTGAAGTTAACAGAGAGTCCCATAAGAGTAGTACCGTTTACCTAGCACTGTTTAATGGCTGCTCTGCCTCTTGGCTAATCCCAAAGCAGTTATAGGGTGTACAGAAGCAGTTTGTCACTGCTGACTTTGGCAGTCTCTGCTCCAGGCAGCAGGGCACAGAGCCTTACAGAAACAGGGCTTAGGTTCATACCCAGTGTGAGCCCCCAGACCCACCCTGCTGAGAACAACAGCAGGGCAGGCTGGCTGGTGCCTGGAACAGGCTTATCTTTTGTACTGCTTAAAAATGGGAAATCACATTTACGCAGGTCTAGCCTCCCAGGTTAGGGTGATTTCGCTGAGGATGTGAAATATGTACAGTCTTGCCAGACATGCCATTTTGCAGAGCTGGGATAAAATCCTGAAACATACGTGGCTTCACTCCTTTGATCTTTGTGCTTGTACCTCTCCTTATGTAAGTGGAACTTAATTGTCCCCCAGGAATTCACTCTGCAGGGCAAAAAGTACCTCTCAGAGTACTGGAAATGGAGGATAATCCACTTTGGAAACAGCCTATCCTCCTTACAGCCCCTCTGCTTGATGGGTCAAAAGACTTCTGTGGCCTGTTTCTGTCCCTGTGCCAATATGCATTGCCACCAAGCCCTTAGCACATAGTTTTCACATCTTTCAAACAAGTTTTTCGATGAATTGCACTCATTTTCACAGTCAGCCAAATCTCGGGCACAGGCCTCACAGCCTTAGGCCTCTCACAAGGAGGAGAGGACACAGATCTACTTCATATGTCCTTAAAGGTGGGCTCTGCCTTTGCAGTAGTACAGTACTTAATTGCTGTGGCTTAAATATTCCCTTCAAACAAGACAGATTGTTTAAAAAGCGGCACTAATTCACACTAAAGGAAAACCAGAAACACTCTCTGCTCCACTGTGTTTGGGCTCCAGTGGCTGTAGAACTGCACGTAGGATGTGTGCACTGGAAGCAATGCCAGAAACACAATGCAGGGTCTTAAAAGCATGAAACCTTTACTTTTGTAGCCTGTGCCTAAAAAGCATGGGACATATATGGTCTGGAGCATGCCTGTATACCCTATAGTCATCAGATGGTCAATTTTAATTGCAGGGTGTAGACAGTAACCGAGTAACATGAAACAAGTAGTTTTGCCTCTAATTATGGAGCACTATAGTGTGATTGAGAACCTGTGTGAATGTGAGGGTTCCCCTCTGTAAAGAAGTTGCAGTTTCAGTAGTTGCTCTCTGCAGAATCAGGATGCTAAGACACTGCTTGTGGTACAGCCTGGCACCGCAGGACACGCAGCACCCCACAGCAACGCTGTCTCTAATTGGCACGCCTATCGCCCACCCCACCTCTGAACTCACAGAACAAAAGAAAGCATTAATCCACATCTTCAAGAATTCAACAGTCATTTAAGCAAAAGGGTCAGGTACCTAATGGGCTGTCAAGTTCAGGCTGTCTATGCCCGTGTCTTCCTAGCTCCCCAAGTTCCCAGGCCTTGACTGACGGTCCTCGGCAGCTGGGCACTTTGTTTTCCTGCCAAAGCACTACGAAGGCCTGAGCACAAGCGACTGCTTTGCACATTTAAGTTGGGATGACATATTCTGGCTTCATTGAAGGAGAGAGGAAATAAAAGCAGCCATGAAAAGGTACACACGAAGGCTTGAAAAATATATTAAGCGTGCTATTTGTTCTTGTATCACTGGCACACTTTAAATAGAATATAAGTATACTTTCTGATGTCTGCATTGTGCTTCTTGATCCAAACATCACTATGACTGCAGTAGTTTTAAGATTCCTTATAGCAAGGATAACTGTGTAAACACTGTGAGGCACCAATAAAAGTAGTGTGCATGGCTGTAGACATTTCCCAGATCTTTTCAGCGCTCCTGGTTAAAGAGTGAGTTTGAAAACTGCAGCCTGGAATGCAGAAATATTGCTACAGCTCCCAGAAATTTCCAGGAGGTACACAAAGAGGAGGGAGCCCTTTCCAGATTCGACGGGACATGGCCTGCTATGCATACTTGCCTTTGAACAGCCTCGTAAAACCAAAACATTTTTTTCCAAACAGATCACAGGTCACAGAAGATTCCCAAGGGATATATTGGTTACAGATGTTTTCATGTAATAAAATATTCCACTCAACTGCAGTATTTCTAAATGATAATGCTAAAACCAAATTACCCTTGTCTAATGGTTATGTCCCCAATGTACTCCTTAGCATGGTAAACACTGGCTCATTTGTAACAGTTTAGCCAGTATAACATTTAATTTTTTATAAAAGCATGCTGCAAAGACAATGTGCTTCAAGGGTTCAGGAACTGCAATGTAAGTTTGAACTTTTCAAAGATATATACTTAGAACTAACAGTTTTGCCTCTTTGTAGAATAAATTATATCTCTTAAGTTTTGGCATTATGATTTCAATTTGCACTTAAAAGTTACCCCATTTTTTAAACACTAGTAATTTTTAAAATTATCCAAAGATTTCACTCTTGAAATTGGAATTATTAAAAAAAATAATTCACTCCTTGTTTGTCTGAATGGTGTGGAGCTAATAATGAAACATTCCATTTGATTTCTTCCTGTCAGGGTTGTTAGGAAAGGAAAGGAAAGGTCATTGTGATGGTATCTCTAAAAAATATTGAGTAGTTCAAAATAATTTTTTTTTAAAAAAAGAATAAGGGGGAGAAGGAGATGAATGTCTGTTTTCAAAATATTTTTACAACATAGTATCAATAGGATGGCTGTGAAAAAGGAAAATAAAATATTGGATATGATGCTTGACAAGTCTTCTACCATAACAGGGAGCCTTCCTGAAATCAGGGAAAACCACACTGTTGCATTGTACCGGGTGTCTATGAAAACTAGTATCTCCACATTTTTATTTAAAATATTAGAGCATTAGGCTTGAAACACACATTCTGCTTTGCTTTCTGTATTGGATAATGGAGAACAGCCGCCCAGCTTGGATTTCAAATTTTGCCATCAAGAACAATGGAACATAGTTACTCTTGCTATGCTATCACTGTTCCGACATTGACCCCTCAAGGATAAAGGCAACCAGTTTTAATTAAGTTTTAGCAAGATTGGAAACATAGCAAAAGAAGAGCATTCTCTGAGGGAGAGATGTAAGCTACTTCAGCACAACTGGCACTATACCAGAAGCAAAGCTTGTCCATTTGTAAGAAAATGTGGAAGTCAATAAAACTTGGAGGTGGCTTAGACTGGATCAAATAAGAGTTATTCTTCAAACTCTACACGTCCATGATCCCCATATTCACTACTTTAATGATAATATTCAGTGTTTAACATTAGTAAAACATAATATCTTTCCTGAGCTAACTGTGATCACTAACCTTGATAAGCAATTTTTTGGAGCCATCAAACTCAAATTATGCTTGGTAAAATAAGTCAACATCACTTGGCATTGCTGAGATGATCAGAAGCCTGCTTTGAAGACTCACTATAGAGGGAAAAAAATTGAAGGAAGAACTAACCCCCACCCCATTGAAAGGATAAGTCAGTCTCGAGCAAATCACTCAGGAAAATTATCATGGAGATGCTTCCTAGGTATAACAGGGGTAAATGTCACTTAAATGGCTACTCAGTGTTTGGAAGAGATGGACTTTGGTTACAAGCAATGAGTCAGGTAAGCTTTATCCAGCAGGTATTTTTACGATAGCCCTCCCAGTCTGCCTATCGCTCTACTTATTATCATCATATTTGATTAGCTGTATATTTATTCTGGAGATGATGTGGTAATTAAGACTGCCAGCATGCACAGGAGGCAGTAACACTTCTGTGATGGCTCTGCCATTCAGGGAGGAGTCACACAGCACATGAAACACTAAGCAACAGCCCTGCTCTCGTGGCTAAGGATAACATCCAGAAGAGGAATGAGGTACTGCACTGTGATCAGTCACTCAGTGTCTGAAAAATGTGCAATCCAGTTTTTCTAAGCAGACACACTCACACGGAAAATAGAAGCCAAATCTGCTGATATTTGAAATTTTTAATTGCTTTAACAGTTTTTAGGGTGGTATGACTCAGCAGCAATAAGAGCAGTGGTTGCCGTGCATCAGTGACTTGAAAATACATGATGAGTCTTGCAAACTCAAATTCTCCTTTTCTCTTCCCTTAAACAGCCTCTAGCATGGTAACCACCAGCAATGTGCAGATATAACTCCTTTGAGATCCAGCACACTGGGGAAAAGGAACAGCTTTTTGGAATCCAAATCACCTGGGCACAGCAGCAGATGTGATCTGCCAGGGATGCCCTGGGAGCTATGTTCCTGCCGGTCAGCAGGACACTGCCCATCGAGTACCAGCTACCACACATCCTCCCACAGCTACCCTTTTTCCCTCATTATTTTTGCTGTCTGCCATAAAAAAACCCTCACCTAGCTGATGTTACTCCCTAGGAAGCAAATCCCTGTTTATTTTAGCAAGGCATAATGTGGGTAGCAGCAAAAAGCACAAAGACACCAGCCTTGAATCTCTAGAGGAGGGAGGTGTAAGCAAAGCAAAATTCATGAGAGATTTTGCAAGTCCTGACACACATATGAAAATATATTTTGCAGGGTAAGAAATTATTAATTTGAATTAATTTTTGGTATGTGTTGTGATATTTGTCTTGCCCTGGTTGCTTAAGGATAGCACCCAGAAAGCATAGCTAAGAAGCCAAACAGTGTAATTTGTTGCTCATTTGCTTCCCTTCTCTGACCTCTTTATCTACAGAGTCAATATCATACCCAAAACCACACACTGGTTTCCCTGAATGTTTTATTTTTCAAGAAAATGCTTAATTAATTCACTCTCTATTTTAAACCCTCACATGCAGAAAAATGCTCCAATTAAAAATGGAATGTCTACTAATTTAAGCCCAAAGGTTCTCTTAAGTCAAGTTTCATGAATCCTAAAAATAGAAATGCATTCATAATTTTTTTCCTCATTTTAATTGGGCTTTTTTTCCTTGAATTTAAATATCCCTCTGCAGTCTCTTCAACTGCATTGCAGTAGTAGGAACCTCCTGCACAACACCAGAATTGTAAGATGAAAGACGGCTTCCTTGTTTGAATCTTCCACTCAGGAATGTAAAGTGGAGGCAGGCATCCCACAAAACAGAGCTGTTGCAAATTAAACAGGAGAGACTTCAGAAATATGAGGCTCCCAGAACCAAAGGAAACTTCTGGTTGATTTGTGCAGAGAGAAATCTTGGTCCTTCTCTAACCCATCATCACCATAAGAGGTGGAAGAAAACACCATTGTGGCACTCAAGGTGAAGGTGATGTGACTAATGGTACATACAGCAGCCAGACTAAGGGCAAGTCAGTTTGGAACAAGCTGAAAAATATGCTCTACAGGGCTCTTTGAATTATATTACTCATAGCAGCCATAGAATACAAGGTCATGCTTTTTCAAATATAGGTTAAACTTGTAAGGTGGTGAACTAATCTGAAAAGCAACAACTTGAAGAATGACTTCAGGGCCACGGAAAGCCACAGCTAGAACTCTGGCAGGGATGCAGTGGCTAACACGATTAATGAGATCTCTCAATATATGAGCTAGGGGAAGACACAGTAGAAAACATCATTATAGCACTGGAGAGGAACACTACTGAAGAGTTGAAGCTGAGGTTATCCAGGGCAAGAGGGCAGTAAGCAAACCAATGCTAAGTGGTACTCATGGACCTGCTGGATGCCTTGCCTATGCTGGAGCAGAGCTTCCATTACTGCTGGCAGAAGTGATGATGGGAGAAGATGCAGGAACCACCTCTTCCTAGCCCTGGCAACACTCCCTCTCTTCCTCCTCATTTCCACAGTGGTGTAACTTTAGGGTGGACTCATTCTACCCTCAGTCCTGCAGCAGCAAAACTTCGGTTTCTCTTACGTTGCTGAGATGCCTGGGTCTGGTTCTCTCACTTCATACAGCATTACTGAAATGATTACAAGCATGCATGGCCATGTCTGGCATCCAGACTGCACAGAAGACATTGACAAATTGGAAAAGATTCAGGATGGAGCTGCAAGAAGGACTCAGTCAGGAAAAAATGCCCTAAAGCAAGAGCCAGAAGTAATTCAGTCTGTTTCATTTCACAAAGAGAAAGTTCGGAATGGCTTGATCACAGTCCATAAATACTTACATCAGTGAGAGATTTAAGGGCATAACAAGACACAGAGCTGAAAAATGAAACTTTGAGGCAAAATTCAAACTAAAAATGAGAGGGAAGTGTTAGAATTTAATGCAGTTAAGTCACTGGAACTTTCTACATTCACATGCAGTGAATTTGTCATCACCTAAAGTCTTTTGAAAATTGAGATTAGATGTCTTTTTAAAATTATATTATCTAGCTCAAGCAGAACTTGCAGATTGAGTGAAGCAGTGAATTTGTACAAATATATAATACTATAGCTGAGCAACTTAGATCATCAGAATGTTATGAAACCCAGGAGCATGTATTTATTTCTTGAATGGGTCTACAAAATCAATTTTTTTCCTGTACCTGCTTTAATGAATACACTAGCTTTTATGAACCCAATCTGAACTTCTAACTTCAGCCTTATGCTGTAGAAGTCTGACTTCAGACACTGTGAAAATACAATTCAGATACCTGAGACTGAGTGCAAATAAATGCAGTGAATTTGAAGACAAGATGACATCTGTGATCCTAATCTAGAAGCCTAAAAGCACTGGCATGCTTCCCAGGGGCATTTCCAAGCAACCTTGGATTGTTCCAGCTTGTGATATTAGATGGAGGGCAGAGACTTACTAGCTAGAGCTCCTTGACCCTGGGCAACCCAGTTATATTAAGCAGGACAGTACAGAGAGTATCTAGGTACTTAAAGACTTGCTGGCCACTAAACAGGTAGAAAGTTTCACCAGGACTGCAACACAGAAGAACTGGGTAAAGCAGGATACCCTGGATATATCCAGGTTTTATTTAAATCCTAGACCTTTCAAATCCACTGCAAAATTACCACTCACTTTAGTTTAATATAGGTATTAACATCTCAGGAGTGCTATTATGCAATGGCAGCATTTCCTAGCAGTCAGTGAGCTTTAGGAATGATGCATTTATGTGAACAAGAGACAGACTGAAAAAAGGCACATTCTCCCCTCTGGTTCTAAATTGTTTGCAAATCCATAGTCCCTGCTTTTCTCTACCACCATAAGAGGCATTTACTGTTTTTATGAACTCAGGATGGAAAAATATTAATCAGAAACAGCAGCAACGATTTCTTTTTCTTCTCAAATCTGTGTGGCATTATGTATAATTACATAAATAACTGGAATGGCAGAAACAGACAATTGCTGGCTTTGTATGGGTATTGGAAAAGATTATACTGTTTTTAGCATGCCTCTCAAATAATGGGTATCTTCCAAGTCTACTGTCAAGGACTGCTTGCTGCTTTAATGCTCATATGAAAATAATCTTGTAAAAATACTGAAAGAGGGTCTTTCTACAGACTTTCTGCCTGGAAAGATTACTTAAATAAACCGTTTAACCTGGTATTGACCTAAAACCTAGTTACATAAATGTTTTAAAAATTACTTATCTAACTTGAGTAGATAAAAGTAATCTAGTGTAGTCAAGGATAATACAGGAAGTCCCTTCATGATGGGTGCATTCTCTGCAGCCTCTATCAGCATATTTTTCTGCCAGCAAAGAACATAAAAGTGGTAAGGACTGGAAAAAGACAGATACATGTAAGAGAAGAGTGAAAACCTCTAGAGAGCTCTTAAAAGCACAACCTCAACTATTTTTTCCCCAGTTTTTCTATTGTACACATTGGCATACCTGCTTTTTAAAAGCAAAGTAGCATTTACAGAGGCCACATGGAAGTTGAATATGGAGGATGTGTCTACCAGTACCTGAGCTGACAACACCCTGAAGTCAATAAAAACAAGAGCATAGAATACTTGCTACAGATTCCTCAAAACCGAGACAAATTATAGCCAGTTCAGCATGGATGTGCTAGAGATACAAAGTGTTACAGCCATCCCATTACAATGTGGACAAAGAGGACAGCATGTTTACTGAGCCTGACAAAGGCTGTCCTGGGGAGGTATGAAGCAGTTTCAGCTACCAAAAGTCCCTGGTCTTTAATATCCTGGGTTTCTTGGCAGTGAGAACTGCTCCATTCGGTGGTGTGTAATGAGAAGAGCCTCCCGGGCATCTCAACCCACCTCCCCTGCAATCAGGGCGGTGATGCCAGATGCAAGTTTGGAAGTCTTCAGCATTTTGTCTGACAGCATAAATGTTATGTTTTTTCATGAACCGAACCAGTCATCTGCTCTGCTGCACACTTTCACCACCTGCTTCTGTCGGGCACGTAGGATGGGATGTTCGTGTGCCAGTGACTGGAACTGGAGTGTATGTGGGGCTCTACCTGCTATATTATCCAAACCTTGAGGTTATTTGTTGGGTTGGTTTTGTTTTTTATTTGTTTGGCGTTTTGTTTTTTTTTTTTTTTTTTTCTCCAAACAAATCACACTTTCAGCATTTCCCTTTCTCACTTTAAGGAAACACCTTTTCTACAGACCCCAACACCAGCCATGTGTCCCACAGAAGCATACTGTGAATGGTTAGGATGTTGTTAGCACTGTCCATGCATCTCCAAAGGGCTGCAGCTGTCCCAGAAGCTGCTTCCTGGCTGTGTACCTGCCCAAATGCAGCAGGGCTGAAGGCTAAGGCCAAATATTCCAATTTTTCCATACATATTGAGAGTTTTCATTTCTCCTTCCTTAGGGGGGGATGCTATTTTTTTAAAAAAAACCTCATTAATAAATTCATAATCTCACCAGACACATATATTTCCGCCTCCTGAAGTGTTAAAAGAAAAAACAAACCAGCTCTTGATACTTCTGTCAATAAAGAACACACTCAGGATCAAAGGAATAAAAATGCTAATTATGGTGCACTTTGTAACACCTCTCTCCGAGCCAAGTGCTCTGATTAAGTTAACCATCATGCTAATTATAACAGCATTTAGCACAGCTGGGGCCAAAGAAAAGCCACCTTCTAGGAGAGCTGGGTACCAGCCACAGAATGAGATCAAGTATATTTATACCTTAAGAGAAACTTGCCTACCATCGACAGAATAGCCACTTCTTATTTAAAATATTTAAACCCATGAAACTACCATACAGTTTCTTTCCACCATTTAAGAAAAATATTTGTTGACATTTAAAATAAATTGTATTGGGGTGGTTTGGTTTGGTTTTCTTTGTTTGTTTATTAGGGGTTTTGATTTTTGTTTGTTTATTTATGTTTTTTGTTTGTTTGTTGGGGGTTTTGGTTTTTGGTTTTTTTTTTGGGGGGG
>JAAWXA010000009.1:18054578-18167432 GCA_038090715.1 Florisuga fusca
GGGGTGGGAAGGTTTGGTCATGAGAAGAAAAAGCCTATTGCCTAGAAATTAAGTTATTGGCTTGTAAGGGAACATACACCAGGATAAAACATCTTTCCAGTTTAAAGGGGAGCACACTCTTCTGCCTTTTCTCAGTCAATACCATGCAGCTGTGAAGTATGTTGATGAGGAGAGAGGAAGGACACCATACTCTTTAATTTAATTTAAAATGGAATGAAGGAGCATGCAATTACTGGCAAAACCATCCACCACATTTCAGCAGCACCCATTTGGATGGGTAATGGGGGCGATAACACCTGTGAAAAATGACAGCTGACTCTAAGTGAAAGTTAATCCTCCCCACCAAATCCATGGAGGAGGGGAGAAAAATATAATAAATCAATAAATCCCCCTGTAGCTCAGAAAATTGTATCTTCAGCGGATCTCCAACCCTTGTTGCACATAGCATAATTGGAAGAGGTTTTCAAATGGTTCTATATTTATAAAAATATCTGCCATTCATCACTTCCCTCCTCGAAGAGCTCATCAGTGTTTACTGGCCATACCTCCCAGTGCACCTGGTTGGAGAATAAGCACTACTTGCAGCAAAGAAGCTAAAAGACAAGAAAATTACCTTCAGTTGAGTATCACTCCTCAGAATGACTGTTTTGTACATACTTAAGTCTCCCTGAGACTTGGAGTAGTAGCAGATGAGCAGACTGTTTTTTCAACATGAATTCAATAATTAACTCTGAACCAAACAAGTCATCTAAACACAATGATGCAACTAATGCTCCTGAGTGGATATGTACTTTCCAAATTCCAGGTGTGTTCAGTGTATTTCTATTTCACTGCAAACATACAGCAACCACTGACACTCTTGTTATGGGGTGCCTTCCCATTCACTTCTCATGTATTGCATTGGTTCACTTAATTACACACATATATTTAGAAATACAGCATCAGTTAATGTAAACTCACAATATTTATCTAAATTCATTACTTCTTTGATAGGCAAGTAGAGTTTTAAGGGGCTTTAATCCACTGCCTGGGCAGAGAAGCTTATTACTGCACTGGTTTGGAAGGGAGAAAGGAGATTGTTTCAAAGTGAAAAAGTGAAAACCCCAAAATATTGTCTGAATTGCCTTTGAGAAGGCAGAAACCTGGGAACAGCACCTCTTGAAAGAGTGAAGACTACTGGTATCATGTGGCGAATATCATTATCAAGAAAACAAGTATCATGACACCACACAGTACTAAACCTCTTGGAGAGAGGTCAGCACTATTTCAGGGGCCTGTGAACAAAGCTTAGAGCTGTCCGTGAGGGATTTCAGTCTGTCACACACTTGAGTAGAAATACAGAAATACAATGTAAATTAGGGCATTTGAATCCTCTGCTTTCTCACTGACATTCATGAATGTACGATGGATGTGTGACCACATAATTGTTTATAACCCTTTCTGCCTTCCTGGCAGGCAAAGATCTTTCTAGATGTGCTCCTTCACTCCAGCACCTTCATCTCCCAGCCCCTCCCTCTCTCAGCTGCTAACTGGCAGTGACCAAGCCCTGTGGAAGGAATCAGGGGATTACAGGGTGTAAGCAGAGATTACACCTGGCTGGTGAAGAGTGAGGCACAAGTCTGGGTATTTTGCTGTTAGGGTACTACTCACTGCTGCCTACTTTTAGGGTGATGATACTACTTGATATTGTGTATATCTTCCACTGCTTAGGGAAGCCCAAATACTAATTGTCATTCACTTTTTGATTTAATGCCAAATTAATTTTCCCACTATGCATGCATACTTCCAGGACAGGTGGAAAAAAAATTATGCAGTGGATACTCATGTACCATGGTGATATGCATAAAAGGGAAAAAATGGTGGAATAACAGAGGAAGTAGAAGAGTAAATTGCATACTATAACATTAGGACAGACAGTTTTTAAGTCCTTGGAGGATTTACATGGATATTTGCATTGCCTGCATCCAAAATGTTCAGTACAGGTCACATCTTGCTGTTACCTCTCCTATAACCCATTCCAAAGCACTAATAACGTCAGTAGAAAATGCAACACAAACTATGCAGATCTGTCCAGTTTCTTTTCCCCAAATTCTACTACAACAGTGCTTTTTGACTGAGAAAGAAATGTTGCTGTAAAAATCAACACTGCTATATACCATCTAATTATCTCTGTTTATCATAAAGTAATCAGGGGAGCTACTAAAGCATGGCCACCAAAATATTTGGATTTGACTGAAGTTTAAAGTATTAGTTACACAATCTTTAACTCTTGAAATAATATCAGCTAATGGTAAGTGCTTTCACTTGGGAGTTAAACATTTAAAGTAAAAAGGTGATGCCTGACAAATTGAAAGTAACTTCACGTTGAAATAAATTAAATTCATTTCCCAGATGTTGCTATAAGCAGAGGCTCAAGGAGGTGAGATGAAAGTCATTGCTGATACATTCAGATGCTTTACTATAAAGTCCCCAGCAAGGAAACATTTCAGAAGGAAATCGTGATAAAAGGAGAAATCAGAGGTGGGAAGGTTACAACCCCATTGATGGGCTTCATCAGAGCATCTTGTGGCTCTGTATCGTTTCACAGGGAGTGGTGCACATCTGTGTAGGGCAAGCGCTGTGTAAGCACTAGAGTGCAATCAGTCTTTTTCAAAAGGTGTTGGGCAGTCAGAGGGAGCTGCTCCTCACTCCCAAGTGAGGTGAAAGAAGATGAAAAGCAAGATTTGCAGGCCTATTTTTAATACTAATTTCTTTTCAGTACTTTGCTGTGGCAGATCTCAAAGTACATCCAGGGTTTGGAAATCCCAACCTCTCCCTTTAAAACAGGTTTTCCAGTACAGAGAAATACGTATAATTGACTTGGGCAAATGTCAAAAGCTAGCAGCATTCTTGCATGAAAACCCTCAGGGATACTTTCCTTGCTTTCTTACACAATTATTGCCACTCTGCTTGAACAGCATCTTCTACCATACTCCAAACTAAGTTAGCTCCCCTTTATTACTAGATCCCAGAGAAGCCCATATGCTCAGCCCTCTCCTCTGTCAGTGGCACAGGGAAGCCCACACACCAGATGCACAAGCACACCACTGCCTACTGACCA
The DNA here is from genome assembly GCA_038090715.1 of Florisuga fusca. Taxonomy (NCBI): domain Eukaryota; kingdom Metazoa; phylum Chordata; class Aves; order Apodiformes; family Trochilidae; genus Florisuga; species Florisuga fusca. The sequence goes on from JAAWXA010000009.1 coordinate 18,057,679, forward strand.
GCCAAGAGTCTTCTGAGGGTGATAATCTATTTGCTATATTCTCTGCACTTCCCTCATCCAGCTCTTAATCTAGATTCCTGCAGATGTTTGGGTTATTGTTCCCTCTAAATGCCGGAGATGTGGAAAAAAGAAAACATTCCATATTTGACACCACTCTTCAGTATCACTAACAGACCATGATTTTATTTTATGGATTCACAAGACCTGTTCACATCAGAATAATGAAGCTGTCTACACCCACCTGTTTCATTATTGTACTCATTACATTTTCCTTAGCTAACTCCCCCCTTTTTTTATTATTACCCAATAAATAAGGAAAAAATATTATCTTAAAAACAGTGATTGTCATGTTCATCCTCTTACTAGGATTACATATTTTCTACAGTGTATTTGGAAATCTGCTTGAAAGCACAACAGATGTCAACTTTTCATGCTAGACTAACAAAAATGTCTATTCCATTCTCATCTGCTGATCAAGGCAATATTTCAGAGGAAAAAAACAAAACAAACAAAAAACCAAACCAAAACACAATGAAAAACAAACAAAAAACCCCAAACAAACTTGAAAAGTTGAAAACTACAAGGGAGTCCAGTATTTAAAAAAAACCCAACACTCCAAGGGCTTTAATGGAATACCACTGAGGAAGTAATATTATAAAATGCCAAAGTAAAACCATCTTTGACAGCCACGTAAAAAATGTTAGTAGTTTGGCTAGACAGTTTCTGAAGTAACAACAACTCCAGATTCTTGGGACATAGCAATTTTACTCTCATAACATTTGAAAGATAATAACTTTATAGATTTAGTAGCTACAGATAGAGCATAATAAATTAGATTCTAAATTTTAGATATTTATTTTAAAATGTCTTGGTAGGCAGGTTGACAAAATGCTCTATAAATACTTTTTCTATGCTTCACACTGCCTTTCTTTGTTTCTGTCCAGTGGTGTAACAGCAACAGCTGGAATATTGTATCCCCCCTTTAAATGCAAGAAAAAAAAATTCTGCCATTTCTAAAATATATCAGGCAGTGAGAGAAAGCTATTCCAAAGGAAGCCTTCACCAACACCTCCAACTCCATAAATATCAGCAATCCTGGCTAGTATTGCAGGCCTCTCCTGTGAGACGAAGCTGCAGGCCAATACTCATTTGTTTCACATTGCTCAAGCATAAACAGGAATTATTGGGGCTTGCAACTAACTGTATCACACAGAAGCAGAGCACTTCAGTGTTCCACAAAGGGATGGAAGGAAGCAGTCAAAAAAACCACCATTCTCAAGAAGGGCAAGGAGGGTGAAGATTTCAGGAACATATTTCATAGCAAAAGATCTGAAATTTATCCAAATTGAGAATAACCATTTTGGCTCACTTTGTAAGAAAGAAAAGCTAACCAGGTAACTGGCTACACCACCTCTTTGCTGTTCTCTCTTAACATATTTTGTCAGTGAAAGAAACCATGGTGTTTCCAAATATCTCATTCCAGTGCAGCACCTCAGTAAAGCAGACACAGTACATCTTCTCTAACACAACTGAAGGTGAAAAAAAAGAAGGGTTTTTGAACAGAAGGAACACCCAGAGACACACAGAAAAAAAGTAAAACAGTACTCAACAAGCCCCCTAAAACATTTTACAATACTCATTTTGTTATAATCAAAGTATACAACACGTGTTACAAGGGTGATTCGCTCTTAGTGATAGTTCAAAGTGCCAATACTCAACAAAGTTAAACCACATAAGAAAATAATCATTGTGGACATCTTAAAGCTCTTAAAAAGAAACAGACCCCACACTCGCCCATTAAGATAATGGCATTACTGTACAGTCTCCTCCTCACTGTCATGATTTATATGGGAGGAAAAAAATCCCAAAGGAGGACAGCACTGAACAAAACTGAAACTCATAAGTACATTTTTCTTTATATAATGACTTTCTTTGGCTTGGGTGCAGATGCATTCCCTTTCAGTTGCTGAGCGTATCACCATGCTGAATGACAAGGTGACCTTGTCTTGGTGAAAGAAAAAAAGAAAATTTTGGTCTCTGGTACCAAGACCTCTAAATGCATTTCCTTGCTTTTGCTAGGCTATACAAAGTTCATAGATATAGAGGAAGGACATTAGTTGCAGGTAAAAGAAAGAAGAGGGAAAGCAAGAACAAAAAAATTTAGACTTCAGTGAAAACTTTCATCTGGACAAACAAGAGACTCATTTTTTACCTCCAAAAAGGTTAAGGTCACCAGACTAGCACTCACAGTTTCTTACCACAGGGACAAAAGAATAGACCACAAAGCCAGTAGCCCACGAATCACAATTGGCAGCTGGCTTGAAAATGCTCAAGTTCAATTGACGATGAAGAATGAATTACCCTTATGTTTGAACAAAGAAAAACCCAACCTGATCTCACCAGGCCAGAAGCACAACCACATTCCAGGCGCGATGTGTGACAGCACACAGAAAGGAGTTTCAATTTATTCTGCACATTTGAGCACACACAAAAGCCTATATCGTTCTCACTAAAATGAAAGATATCTCCAGACTTCTAAAAGAGCATAGAGTGATATAGGTTCTTACTCTCTCTCATGCAAGAGAGATAACTAACCCTCCAGTTAGTTGTGCATCTTCCTGGATCTAGGATTTAAGTCACCCATACTATTTTCATATCTATAAACAACCACCAGTGGATCAAAGATCTTCCCTTATTCCTTTCATTCTCTTTGTTGTTGTTTTTTTAAATGGAAATTTCTTTGACAAAGAGCAACAAAGCAGTCTCTCTGAAAGAAAGAGTACTGCAGATACACACCACTTTCAGCAAGGATATTCAGATTCAACTCTGCAGAATTTCCTGAGATTAGCTTAACAATGTTCTCAAAAAAGAGCTATAAACCTTTCATGAAGGGTAGCTTTAGTGGTGGGTGAGGTTTAACAAGCTCATTCACTAATGATCAGTGTCTTTGGGGTGCTCCTTTGGTGGGCCTTCCAGGAGCAGGTGTTTCTACCCAATCCTTTCTCCCTGCTTTACACAGTGTCTGGCACCTTCGCCTCACGAGCTAGGCCAGCCAGTGAGCTGGGCTCATCCACCAGACCATGCTGAAAGGAGAATTATGCACTATCAAGGAAAAAGAACAGAATATTTGACAAAAAGAATTTGCGGGATTGCCTTTTTTCTGCATTCATAAGCTGGCTCTTATGTGTGAAAAAGTGACCGTGCTGTAACTACGTGTGAGGCAAACGCGGCGTGAGATGTTGCGTCTGGACGGCGTGTAGGACCAACCCAGGCAAACAGTGCTGCAAAAAGAGCTCTAAGGACAAGTGAGGAGAATATGTATTTAATATCAATTAAGACAAGACACCGAGGAATTAGAAGAGGGCTACAATTAATAAGGTCTAATGTGATCACTTCACTTTGGTGCCCACCTATGAAAGGTTTCCTAGCTGAAGCATCACAATGCCTCACAAAGGCTGCTGTGCCGCATCTGAGAGAGAGAGACCATCAAAATACATTTTGGAATATTGTGCAAATGAGTCACAAGGGGCTGAGAGACAGTAGGAATCCAAGAATACAATGAATTAAACATAACTAAAGTGCACACAATGGAAATCAAAGAATAGTCCATTTGCATCAGCTGTAGGTGTTTATGGAAGAAAATTATGTCAATGTTTGTCATGTTACAGGAAGCATTCTGGATTGATTCGTAATTAAAAGGGAAGCTTAATGCATACAGCTACTTTAAAATTACGTAGTTACATTTTAAGCAAACTATTGTTTGAATTTAATTAAAAGCCAGTGATTTTATTACATTGTACATAGTATGAATCTTGAACAAAACCCTATGAAATTAAATTAAAACTTTGTTTTTTCATTCTACTTCCCTCCAGCAAGCTTAATTCAAATGCTATTACTAGGGTTTTGCTGACATATCATCTAAAGGCAGGACAGAAAGGACTGAAACGAAGTGTTTGGCAAGAAGGATAATTAACCCTACTTACGTCAGAAGGTACTAAGAACTGCACTCCTAAATATTAAAGAGAAAATTAACTTAGTAACAAATTTCATGAAAAATCAGTTTAGTGTGTGCAGCCTGCAACAAAATAATTAAGAACCAAACATCCTATAATAGTATGGGTACTCACTTGAACTACTTCAATGGGCAATTTTTGTTTGTTTCTCTAACAGAAAGATAAGTATCTTGACTCTTCATTGGCACTTTTGTGATGTATAAGACTGAAGAAAAAATCCGTAAATAAAAGTGAAAGGAAACACAGCTAGAATTTGTCTTACCACTTAAAACATCCATTTTCATTAGGAAAGCCAGAAGTGACACCAGTGGCCACATCACCTCTCATTAACTCCAGAAAATTCTTTTGCAAAGTAAGAGTGCCCTTGTGAGTGACAGAGATGCATTAGGTCTCTCCTCTGGAGTTACATATGAACTGTATACTCCAGTGATGCTGGAAGAAATCTATACTCTAAAACACAGTCCATCACAGCCAAAGGCCCATCTTGCAGCAAAACCAAACCCAAAACTGGAAAACAGAGCAGCAAGTATTAATTAGCAAATGGAATACCTGCTAAAGGACAAATACTAAGATACTGTTCTGACTAGAGCAACACAGTTCTGTCCTGGAAGCTGACACCTGCCTCTGTCATTTCTACAGCCTTCACCTCCATCATGTAGCATAGTGCACCAGCAAGTTGCATTCCACACAAGGTAGCCTTTTCTGGGGGGTGTTTTGTTGTTGGGCTTTTTTTTTTTTTTTTTTTTTTTTTTTTTTTTTTTTTTTTTTTTTTTTTTTTTTAATGAAAGACACAGCATTGCTTTGTCTTTCCCTAGCAAATAGCTCTGAGCTGGAATGCAGAATAAATGTCTCAAAGACTCCTCTGTGCTGGAGGGCTCAGCAGAAACCCAGCAGTCTCAATATAATCCAGATGTGTCACAACAAGTTTTGGGTGGAGAAATGTGTTTGCTCAGGGAAGGAGAGTGCTCAGGAGACACAGCCTCTTACAATACAGACACAGTAACAATCAAGGAAGGCGGGGAGTAGGCTCAGCAAAAACTTGCCCACAGAAAGACTGATGCCAAAGTTCTTTGAAGCACCACCACCATTCATTCTTCAATACTTTAACAGGGCCCTGATGAGATATGTGCAGCATTTAGTTTGCATTAAATACATGTTCTTCCAGAACAGTGCACAGGCAAAAGCCCCAGAGAACTTGAAGCTTCTCTGCGAGTCAAGAGGGATAAAGCTCATGCTGATTTTGCTAGGAAGATCTGGAGTATCCTAGGCTATGATCTTCAAGCTGTTGTGTCCTCCTCAGAACCACAGCATGGAATCCAAATGTAACCCTGGGTAGATACATCTCACTAGCTACATATAATTCAGAATTTTTCTCTTATGACATAGATGTACAAAGCACTTAAAGAACACATACCTGCCCCAACCGATCCAAGAATCTCATCTAGCCATAATTAAGAGTAGGCAAGCATTTAGGGAAATTAGTCATTAGTTTGCAAATTCAGACTCCACTCTCTCAGCTACAAGCCTCCCTTCAGTTTAGCTTACTCAACTTTTTTCTTCCTTTTGTGTTGAAAGAGCATAGGGATCATGCAGTAGCAGACATCTGGGAGTCTGCACAGATTATCCCAAATAAAGAGTTTTGTTAGGTGGCATTGTAGGAAGAAAATCTTTGGAAGTCAAGGGTATGGACAGATGTTAGGAAAGAAAGAGGAAGGGAGCAGGGAGAAAGAAACAAATTTTTCTCCTCCCCCCACCCACCAGTTTTGAATTTCAAATTAATACCCAAATGTGCTCCCTTCCAGACAGTGCAATAAGCACCACCTGTAGCAGGCAATCTCTTCTTCCAAAAACTCTCTGCTCTCATTTCAGGCTCAAAACATGGAGAACAGGCAATTAGCTAATGAGAACCTCCATCTAAAGGCAAGCATATTAAAAATTGTGCTGTCATATGATGTAAATACCCAACTACAGTAATGCCAATCCAGATGCTAAGTGCAAACTACTGCTCTGTTTACTTGCAGGCTGAACTTGACTTTCTTGTCGATCAGCTCAGCAGTACCGCATCATCCCACTTCCTTTTTGCATAAAGGGGAAACTCACAAAAACACTAGGAGGATGCTGGACATTTCTAGGAGAGACCTGTGGTTTCCCATAAGATCCTGAGCCCATCCATGGGGTTCATATGTGCTGTGGTAATGGCAGCCGTAGCATGAGCTTGAGCAATGCTCTGCTGCTGGCCAGGATTCCTCAGCTGACTCAGTCTGGAGCAGGTCGTAAAATGTAGGAGAGTCCACATGGTGACAGTCAGAGCTTAAAAAAAATGCAAGTATAGCTGTGCTGGGTGATTGCTAGGTAAGTGTCAAATGGTGAGGAGAGCCTGCCAGGAGAAGAAACTCAAGTGAGTGTAACATTCCTTACCTATTACTTCAACAAAGAGCTGAGACCAGGCTGGTGTGATCCAGGCTGGAATTGGGCCAGGGGAGGAGCTATGTGGATACAGTGGATAGAGGAGAAATTACAGGTCTGGGAACGGCAGCCAGGAGCCCATGTTGGGGCACTGATGGTGGTGCTGCTGCTCTCCAGCCTGTAGGTTTGGGGAATTAGTTGAGCAGCAACTGACGTGCCCCAATGGTGCCAGACACAGAAGGGTACATAAACTTTGACTCCAAGTCAGCCTTCAAGCTAACTTCATCCTTTTTTTGTGTCAAGCAAGCTATTTATTTGGAAAGATGATCTGGAGGGAAAACAGAGACAGACACTGAAGTGTTAGGCACTGTCAGATGCACAGGGATATTTCATGCATCTCTTAAAGTGCATGTTTGCTTGTGCCCTGCTTGCTCCCTGGCACACAGGCTGGGCAATCACAGCACTCACTCAGCAAAAACTGATTTTTGATCCTTATGGCTTCTATTTACTTGCAAAATCTGATTCCAAGACACACTGGAGGATAAGTGAACTAAAGTGCTCTCAGAGCACACAGGCTGAGGGAGAAGCACACCAAGCACTTTCGGAGAGGTCACAGTGTTAGGAGCTGTAAAAGTTCCCCCCCAAGCAGGTCAGGGACCTCAGATGAAACATCCACACTCCCTCCCTGTGCAGGAGGCATGATGGCAAAGGCAAGGGTCCCAGGTGCTCCCAAGAACTGGGGGAAGAGAGGTGCTTTTCAGGTCACCACTACAGAGCAAACAGCAGGTAGCAGGGGGTGTGAGAAAGCACCAGGCAAGTCACCTCCCTGCCCGCACTCCCCCACGTGTTACACGTTTTGGGCAGCTCAGAAGTCATTTATGGATGACTTGGCTGTTCAGACAAATAGGTTGTAGGTGGCCTGTAGGAAGGCCAAAAAAATTGACTGCTGTTACTCCTGTGTGTGGGCAGGTGACAGTGACATTGTTCAGCAGCCCCACTGCTGAGGTCAGCTCTGGGAACCATGTTCCTAAAGGATCAGTTCAGCCAGGCAAGAGAGAGTCTTAGCTGCTGGCAATTTGGGAGGATAACAAACTTCCTAATTGACTTATAAGCACACACCTTCAAGATTTCTTATCAACAGGGCTTGAAGTAAAACTAAAGCTCAAACTACATGAATAATAAATGAAAATTACTTGTACTCCTACACTCAACAGGGCTAAGGGCTTTGACTGAAACTCTTTTTCTTCCTCATGCTCTATATCCTAGTACAGGTTACATGTATTTGCTGTTTCAGAGTAAAAAATCTGTCCTGACAGCTTGTGATGGCATTCTGGGGAGGAGATGGAACCCTTTTGCAGAATTTGGAAAGATGAAAGCCAAAGAACTGCATTGAAGGAATACTGCAGCAAGCCTAAAGAGATTCTAGTGACTATGCAGCAACTAATACTGTAGCACTGGTAGCATCCTGGTGCTGGAAGCCTGAAGCACCCACATGCACATGGACATACGGACACACTGCAAAAAGCCCCTTTTAAGAAGTGAAGAATTTAGAACCCCTCTAGCCAGGGAGTCTGAAAGAACAACAGACAAAATAAACGAGTGACCCATGTCAAGAATCTGAACACCCTGGAGTGTCCTGGTTTTCCAGCTGATTTCAACTGTTTTGTTAATACAGTGTTGATGGCAACACTTTGAATGTAGTTTAAAGTCTAAAACCAGATTGATCTGAGTGGACTGCTGGAACAGCAGTAGTAGTTCTACTACTATCTGTAGTAGTTCAAGGCAGTAAATTTGTACTAGAAGTAACAACTACAAACTATGTGTGGTTTCTTTTTTTTTTTTTGCTAAGGGGATTTATCTGCTTATTCAACCCTCATGTTGCGAACAAGAGTAAAACATGCATAAAAAAAGAGATTACAAGCGAAAGAAAAGTGAAATAGGAAGTTGAAGAACAGGTAAAACAGGATCAGAACAGTTTCACTTCATTACAAAGGAATTCAGCCCACGGGTGTATGATTAATGTAGGCAGCATAGTTCTTTTATAAAGAAAAAAAAAATAAATACCCAAACCTGTCTTTCTTGAGGAACTAACTGATGACTTGTTGTTCATCCATAGAAGTGAGTATTTGACTTTTTCTGACAAATAAGCTTTTTCAAGATGTTTGGAAAACTGGCAGATTCACATCTTTTCCCTTCTGGTCAGATGAAATTATTATTGCAGACATTCAGGCAAAGTCTCAAGTCTTTGTATTCTTTTAAAATTCACCTAATACAGTTTGGTTGGCAGATGAGCAGACAGAAGGAGTGTAGGGTAAGGGTTGGCTCCATTATACTACATAAGGCTACAGAGAACTGTTAAAAAAAGTCGAAGTAATCATGACAGAAGGGCCACTTACTTCTTTCTATCACCACAGATCAAAGAGCTCAAAAAATTCTGCGCTGAACTGTAAAATAAGCAAAACAGAGAGCTTACACCGGTCTGCCATTTGGACATCCCATACACAACACAACACGAACAAACCCAGCCTACACTAAATGTATCTCAAGGTGGCTGTTTCAGAGCTCTGAAAGCATCGGCTGCAGAAAAAGCATCTCATGTGCTCAGTTCCTGTGGCTTCAGGCTTCCTGCACTGCCAGGGCTGCCCCTTGCTCTGCTCCAGCCTCTGCTGCTCTCAGTCCTCAGGGCAAGGCTGCTCACGGGACTGGAAGCGCTCAGTGCCATGAATAATGTCTGCACAAACTCACTGCCCCGGCCTGCCAGGCCGAGACATCAGCCCTGACAAGCCCAGATGCTCTTTTGAAGTCAGCACAATCCTTAAGGATCTCCGAGACTACGTCGGAGCAATAGTCTGTCACTGGTTGCCCTCTGTCCTGACTGACAACCACACTGCAACATCTCTAAGCTTCGCCTGGAAGACCTTTTGCTAACCAAAGCCTTGTTTAAACAGGAAACTATGAGCTATCCCAGCACGAGTTTTCATCCCTGGAATGAATCAAAACAACCGAGGTCCAGGCCAAGTTAAATCCAAACCTTTATCGCCTAAGTTGAAAAGGAGAGCAGATGTATTTTTTAACATCTGCAAAGATCGCAGCAAACTGTTTCAAAAGCAACCCCCCGCAAGAAACCTTAGGTTAAAAAAGAAGTAATTTCCATCTTGCATTTTATGTAAGTGATAAACAATATTTTTCAAGCTCTTAAAGCTTGAGTAGGAGAGTATCAAAAGAATCTTTTTTTCTGGTTACTTGCCACAGTATTTTTAGAGGGGGAAAAGCCCAAAATGTAAACAAGGAACTTTCAAATAAAGTCGCATCAAAAAGAAGTCAGGAAAACTGTCAGAGAAGACCTATCAAACGCAAAACTTCTTCCAAAACAGAAGCATCTGCAAAACCACGGCAGTCAAATTATTCACCTCTACTCAAACACCAGTGCCAGCCATTATTAGGCAAGAAATTTGAAAAGCGCATTTTAAAGCACCTTCTCTCTGTTTTTCTCATCCTTGTATCTTCTACTTTCTAACGAAGTGAACAAACCATGAAATTATCTAGCTCCATATCAACCCATCCATGCAATTACCTCACACACCTCTGCTAAGTTTTATTGCCTAGCAGGACTAAAAATTAAAAGCTTTACTTACAAAGTGTGAGTAAAAGCCTCTTTTACTGACTGACACAAAGTAGTATTGTTCAAATGTACAACTTCCACCACCAACTGAAGTCTCAGTATGGTTAAAAGAGAATAAATCAAATCCAGAAAGTTATTCTGTGAACAAAAATATTGTAACTTTCATTAGATACACAGCAATGAAGATCTACCTGTCCTGAAATAAAGTGCCTTTTGTACCTACTGTGCACAATACAAACAAAACTCTTGCAGACTACACTAGACGTGCAAATACAATTTACAAATGAAGAACAAATAAAAACAAAAGCAGAAAACCAAAACAAAGCAACCAAAAAAACCCCAAGTAAATTTGCCGGGGTGGAAGACAGACCTAGGAACCCGAAAAGCATGTGACATAAAACACCCTTCAGCTCCTTCCATTTACAAATAAAAACATAGTGCTAAATCACACATGACCAGACAGTTAAATGAGAAGATGTCATGTTACCAAGAATGTGACCAAGAGTGACTTCCCTCAACAATTTAGTGTCCTCCAGTGAGAACAAGACTAACCCCCACCCCAGAGGGACTTTTGGAGGCTGCAGGCACAGCAAGTGGTTGCATCTCTCCAGAGGCAAGGTCACAAGTTGACTCAAGAGGTGGAACGAGGAAAGATAGGGTGCAGCCAGAAGTTTTGCAATTTCATGGGTGGCTGAGATTTCCCACCGGATTGCAGCCTCTCCTTGCATTGAGGAGGAGACCTGGATCCCCAGCCCACATATTGCTCAGCTGCTGTGATTAGAGGGTAGGTCCTTACTCCATGATCTTTATACACTGTGGTGCTCTGGGATGAAATCTGTTTAACTGTGGATTTGTAGAAACAGAATATACTGCTCCCATTTGAGACAAGAAAAAGACAACACACTTCAAAAAAGCCACACAACAAGAATATACCCAATGTCATTTTAAGTTACAAGACATGTAAGATTTAACAAATACAAGAGAATCATTTATCAGGAGACATACTTGATTCACTCTACCTTTTTAAAAAAATCAAAACCAATTCTTTTGTCCTCAAGCAAAACTAGCCCCTGATGAGATGCAGATACTGTGCTACATAGCCCTTTCCTCTTAAAAAGTGCCTGGGAGACGAGTTCTCAGCAGCTACACAAGTTCTCAACAAAGTACAGATCAGTTTGCACTCTGGAGTCAGTAAATGATTAATGTAATTTGAAATCTAATAAAAAACCCATTGACCATTTAAACATTAGAATGAAGCTGACAAGTAGAACATACACTTCCACCTACAGTACTTCAATACATCACCTTTCTGCTGAGAAAATCTTAAGTTTTCACACAGAAAAGTTAAAACCTACAAAGAAAAGAATGGGAGGAAGGCAAAACCATTTATGATGAATGCTTGCAATGTTTCATGCACTTTGAAGTCATAAAAACATAATGTTTATTTAAAAAGAGATTGTTCAATTGACCAAAATCGAGACAGTTTAACTATCACAGTATATTTTGCTTCTAAGTCTACAGATGAAATGTATCCTACTGTTCTCTGCTATTGCATAATTATGATTAGATGGTCAGTGTGGTTTCTTCTACGAGAGGTTCCCATCCACCACACCCTTTGAAAAGGTGGTGCCAGAACTGGTTATGGGAGGGCAGAGGAGCAGGGATCTTGTTGATTAAGAACAAGAAAATAGCAATAAGGTGTTTTTCTGCTATCTGTAAGCCAGAGAGATGACAAAATTGCACTTGGAGCTGCAGTTCTTGTATGCTTACCCGGCAGAGGGGTGACAGCAACAGCAGCATGACACAAGCACACCAAATAGACCAAGGAAAAAAAACAGCTAGTTGAGCACTTTTTTCCAGTGGTAGATGTAGAAACGGGGTGGAATTCCTGCTAACTGCAAAATAAGGAGACAGATAAGAGGAGCGTGAAGTCCACCCTTGCACAGGGCACTGCAATAGATACAAAGGTTTCAAAGCTTTCTGAAAAGTGAAAGAAGCATCTAAACTGCAAACGATCTTGACACGTGGTACCACATACCCCTGTATCATGCCTGCCATGCAGATGCCTAGCAATCCAAGATAAAAATTTGGGCAGCGTGTGTTTTACATCTGCATGCACAGCCTTCCTTTCTTTCCTGCCCCATGAGGTCCTTCATCCCAGAGACCAGGCAGTTCTGACCTCAGCTCTACCCAAGGCTGGCCAGGATTCTGGAAACCCTGCTGCTCCTAACCTTTTAATGATCTATAGAATCATCTAAGCAGTAGCATACACAGCACAATTCAGGAGAGCAGCATTGCCTTATATGAAAAAAGAGATCAGCACGTTTTTGCTGGTAAGACATTTTACCATGTTCAGTATTAAGCACTAAAGGTACTTGGAGTATATCCACTTCAACATTAGCAATTAATAAAGCTATGGTCACACTCTGGCTTTTTTTTTTTTTGGCAGCTGCCAAATGAACCAAGGGATCGATCACCATGACACAAGGCTTCTCCCAGGTGACCTGAAGGCACCAACTGGCTGCCTCCTTCACCCTGCATTTGAAGAGGCACCAGCAAGCAGGGCTGGCTGTTACTGCTATTTTTACCCAGTAGAAAAAGGATGAAGGAAGATTTAGAGCAAGAATTTAGTACAGGAAAAAAAAATTTAGTACAGGGATAGTGTAATGATGGGGAGCATAAGAGCATCAACTGAAAAATACATAAATCAGCACATATGACAATGAAAAAATATATGGAAGGATACTTTAATAATATAATTAATTACATGAAATAATTAATGCCTACCCTTTCCTTCTATATCTACCTTAGATGCAAACTGAACAAAATTAGCTACTTAGAGTATTCTTCACTTATCAGTTTATTCACAGGTTCCATGAAATATAAGACTAAGAAATTTAAGGGAAGGGAACAGGATGGAAGACACATGGCTTGGCATTCTCCAAAATTTGCTCCAGCCTTTTGGCACTCTCCTCTCCACCATTTATTTTACTGGAAATGATCTTTCCAAAGAGCTAGCTGGCATCTATAAATCTAGCTATTAGACATCACTGCGAGTGAGGCTCATTCCTCCTGCAGGCAAAAGATTTCCCATTTTTCCCTGGCATACCGTATACCAGCAGAAAAGCAGCACACAAAATGCTTTTGCTCGTTTTCCACCCCTAACCTCTCATGGATGGACTGCTCTGCAAATTATGTGCCTAGAGTTAGCAAACCTAAGACTTTGTTTGCACCACAAATTGGCAAGGGTAGCACTACCTTGGGTAAAGCATTCACAACTCCTCACTGTAGGTTAATCTAATTTAATGTCCCAGCATGATACAGGGAGGATTGTAAGCATAAAATTATTTAAGTGAAATGTTATAACTTATATCCCTGTGTAGCTATTTTTTTTCCTCATCACCTATAAAACTAAAAATTGATACTTTGATGGCAAAAGGATACTTTGGAAAAGGTTAATAATCTAGGTGAGGATATGGTAACATATAGCGTTAACATATTTAGGTTTTACACCTTCATAAAAAGCATCTAAATATTCTGGACATTCACCTAATACAATAAACCCTCTAATTCCACAGAGGTATATTAGATCAATAATAAGGTTTTTGCTGCCTACTTTAATGAATGCCCATAAATAATGAAGGTGGTTTATCTGTATATGCTCTGGAGGGACTGTCATCTATCAACCCGATAATATCTGGTCAAGCAACTTTCAGATGTTAAATTTGATTCACCAGCTTTTGTATCTCCTCTCCTGTAAGAAACATGGCATCTCCCCCACTAATCAGCAAAGGAGTTGACAGGAAAATATTGTCCCAACCATTCAGTATTCTTGTTAGCAGGCTTGCAGAGATGGGAATTATGGTTGTGCAGAGGTAAAAGCTATACGGAAATCCCCTGGTAGCACCAAGATGCTAGGCAGATACAAAAATATGGAGGATATTGATACTGAGAGCTTACAGTTAGAGACTGTTATGGGAAAAGCCCCTTTTCCCCAATGGCACCAATAAGAGACAAGAGTGGAATAATTATCAGTGAGATGCTGAGTAAACTCATTATGTTTTTGAAAAGCAAAATGTTTTCTTCCCTATAAGTGCGCTCAAATAAAGAGAATGTGTGTTTCATTTAATAAATATGCAAAATACAAGTAGTATTAAAGCAGTTTACTATCATAAAATTACTATACTAACCCTGGAAAAATGTTATTTTTTTATATTCACTTTCCCAAGCTTTACTTTTGCAAACACTCAATTAATAAAAATGAAACAAAACCAGACAACCAAACAAAACCATACAAAAACCCCAACAACAACAACAAAAAACCCCAAAACACCAAACCCAGACAAATATCCCACCTGCCTTTTGATTTCTCAGTCTTGCAAGCTGTCTAATGAAGAGGCAATTTATTGCTTTCCCAAGTATCTGCTTAAGGGTCAGAAGTTCAATTTCAGAGTAATCTTCATTTAAATCAAAATACACCTGCTCACAAGGCTGTACATACTAACAGAGACTGACAGGTACTGTTGTGTATTTCTTTGAAAATAATATGAGTTCAAAACAACACTGTTTATCAGTGTTTATAAAGTTAAATGGCAGCACTAATCTTTTGACAATATGCAATAAAGAGAACACTGTTTTCCAATGACTATTCTAAATTAGCAGCAGTGCTGAACACCAAATGCATAAATATTTTATTGCTCAACACTTACACAGCCTGTGGCTTACAGCTCAAGAAAGATGTGTATTTATAGATGACTTGTGATGATCAAACTACAGTAAGTTAATTCTGATATATACTTAATACTATTTCTACTTGCAGAAATACTGATAACATTTTGTAACAACAACAAAAAATTTGATGTTCCAACTCAATCACACACCTATGATCACGAGGCTGGCTTTATGCTTTACTCTTTCCAACACAGAGATAATCTCTTCTTACTTTTCACAGCAGCAATTGCAGTAGGTTTCTATCAGTCCATGAAAGACAAACTGTAACCTAAAATTAGGACACCTGAAAGCAGGTTTAGGACAATGAATTGCAGTTTGCTATTTTAGAATATTCTGTTTTCCCAGCTAAGCAAAAATAATTATAAAAAAGTCCTAACTTCCATAGCATGCATTCAGTTTGAGCACAATTTCAGATTACTGTTCTAAATCCAGATCCACCTGGAACAGCCTTTCTGCTTTCTTGGTTTCCAACAATACCTTGCAAATCCCCAGCTGTAGGAGTAATGGGATCATGGGAACACCAGGCATTTCTCAACATTCTTCATTCTGAAACCCTCCCCTCTCTCTAATGAAGGACCTTTGTGGTTTTCAGAAGAGGTGATAAATGATCCCCAAGCTCTCCAAAACATGATTAAATAAAAGTAACACTACTTCAGGGTGGTTACTTTCCAAGAGGGTGGCTCAGTCCTAAAAAAACTTTACTGAAGTCCCAGCTCCCCTCCCTCTCTTTATGGTGCAACAGCTCAATTATGAAAATGCCAAAAGATGCCCATCTTTCCTGTATAAAAAGTATACATCCAAAGGTGCCCTTTCTGTTTTGAGCCCTTCTGAGTACTCCTTTTAACTATGAACATCCGGACTTTATTAAATAAATTTAAGTAATTTAATAAAAAGTATAAAAATACAAATATACTTGCAAGTATTTATGGGCTGCTTATAATGTTTTTACACATGAGATATTTTTTCATATCCAAAAATGTTAAGCACGGTGTTTAATCTCTAATGTGGAGAAGCAGGGAGGAAGATGGAACCTCACTCCATGGAGTAAAATTTAACCTCAGCATACAGTTAAAAACAAAGGAAGCAGCTAATTTATCAGAATTCCTGTTTCTGTTCCAGGCTGCCTTCCAAAGCATCATTTTATTAATAGGTTATTCTGAAAAGAAAAAAAAATCACTGTAATTCTCAAAAGAAAGCTGCAGGTTTTTTTTTGACATTGGGTTGCTCAGCTAATGAGCTAACATTCCCTTTCAATTAATTCTCTGATTTGCCCAGGCAGTTAGCACATATATACATCTTCATATTACCTGAGATGCCTTTCAAATTATTCCTGTGTCTTTATAGTATTTAAGCCCTTGTAAGCCAGTGACCTAAAGTTGTTTTTAACCACTTGTTGCCAACTCAAAAAATAAAACACCCAACACACCCAACCTCCCACTTAGATGCAGTTCTGAAGCTAAGGAAAGCTGTGATTAATTATTATCAGAACTAGGCTGATCTCTTCATATGAAAAACAATGTAAGGTTGCATTTACATCCAATGGTTACTGAACTGCAAAGAGAAAAGGACTGAGGTACAAGAAGAGTGAACAAGGCACAAGGACAGCAAAGCCCTTACCTCCAGGGGTAGTGGAGAGTTAGGCCAGGACCAGATATAGAGGAAATAAAAGCAGAGAAGAGGGTGGAGGGAGCAGGGCTGGGATGCATAAAGAAGAGGGGATAATGAGATCCCACAGGAGGAGGTTGTGAGGCAGAGCACAGCAGCCCAGGGAAGCAGAAAGCCCTGTCCCAGCTGCAGAAGGTCCCTGGCACCCGATGGTGCCCATGCCAGCTGCTCCTCTGGTCCCAGTCCCAGCCCCTGCCCTTCCCTCCGTGCTCCCCAGCACCACAGAGGCTGTGGGCAATCAGGATTGTCTCTGGGACAGCTCTCAGGCCAGGGGTTGCTGGAATGGAGGCTCTGTTGGACCTGCTTTCCCACACAGCACTTTCTTTTCTGGACAGCCAGCTGCCTCTTCTCTGCATACTTTATTATTTACACCTGTGCAGTTGACCCAAAATGTTTTAATTCAGTGCTGAAGTAGGTTTCATCTCCCTCACCAGGGCCTCAGAGTTCTCTCAGTTCCCTTGCTGCAGACTGACTGTTGGCTCTACACTGACACTAGACCATACCTAGCAAGTTTAAAACAGACCCAGCTGTCCCCGAATGGTGATTTATGTGCATTAACAACCTTGGAAATATATTTTAAAAGCAGGTGGGATCCCACAGATGCCTATAAGTCCTCCTATCTCTCAGCTGAGCTCCAATTTTGGAGCTATGGACCGAGTGTTCAGAGTCACAGTCACCCACGGGAAGCTTCACCCACACACTCTCCCCAACAGAGAGAACTGTATTCAAAGGCAACAGCCCAGAATCATAACCAACAGGTTATGCCAGTGATATTTATCATCCACAACTGCCATGCCACAGCCCAAACTAATCATGCAGAAAGGCACTTATGCTGTAGCTTCAAAAGTCAGCACAGGCTCCAGTTTTTAAAGAAAGCATTTTGATCATCCTAACTTCCTTCTTCATCTAAGGCATCCTGAATGCACTCTAAAAAAACCATCATATTTAGCCCAGACCCCTTTGTTCTTATTTCTTAATAAATGTAAGCCACACACAGAAAACGTCCCTGGTCTGTGCCCCAGCTTTTTGACCTGCTCCAGGTGCTTGGAGGGAAGCAGCAGGACAAGGAGGTAGGAAACCCAAGCATGCCATTCTGAGCTGGGATGTACTGCACAACTTTATCAACCTTATCTACTACTGGCAAACTAATGTGCCTCAACCTGAAAAAACTCTCTTGTTTCTACAGCACATTTACTTCATAATGTAAATTAAAATAGTCCAGTTCTGTCAAGAGCCTCAAGGTGCCAACAAGCAGGCTAAACCCATTGCTTTGGTATGGTTTTGGGAATGCCATTGGTTAACCTACTGACTGCTAATAGATGCAATGTTAAAAAAAAAAAAAAAAAAGTCTATTCCTAGCAAGCAGTAAAGCAGCAATAGAAACACATTATTGTAAAGCAAAGCTTAAAACATTAAATACATTGGGACTATTTGTTGGGATCCCAAGATTTATTGGGGTCTTAAGAATCTCCTGAGTAATCACCTTCTTCTCAGGCTGGAAAAGAAAGAGCCCTCTCAAAACAGAGACAACCTCTCTCGCTCTCACTCACTTATAACAAAGACAGACATACAATGTGAAGTGCTGAGCACTACCAGAAAGAAAAAACAAGCCCAAGAAGAATAACATCCACTTATCGTCAGAGGCCTAAAGATTTTCTGGGGCTTCACACTAACTCAAGTAGATTTTTATCCTTCTTCCCTTTGTTTGCTTCCCTGACTTTCCTTTTTCTCTTCCTGCACCGTATTTCACCCTTTCATGACCAGGCACCAGGCTGGCACCCTGTCTGTGCCTACTTCTGCTCCTCGCTGGATCAAGCAAACTGACCAGCTGCCTCTGCGTAAAGATGAAAAGTAACCCCAGCTTATCCCACAGCCATCCCCATCTTCTTTCCCTTTGCACAGAAAGCCATCCATCAGCTCATGACAATGTGACTTTACTTCTGTAGTGTGAATTTGCTTCAGGCTTCAGGGTACCACCCCTCAAGGGAGTTTCTGCAGCAATGTTTTCCACCAGCCTTCTTACCATTCTTTTTTATTATTATTTTTTTTTTCCACTCCATAATCTTTCCTACCTTTTGCTGTGTAAGTAAATTCATAAACACATCAAAAGATAAACAGACACTACAGATACAAGTGTTGGTATACCAGTAGCTATTAAAGAGAATATTATCCTGAGATTATTACTTTGATAAAACCATATTATTCCGCCCATTAGAAGGATGTATGTTTTGAATTACAAATTAAAAGACATAGTAAATGATCGATTTCTTAATATACAGAGAAGATATGGACAAGGTGGCCTACAGCTCCATGAAGAATTACTTCTCATGTAATTCTATATGTTTTCCTTTGCTCTCATTTTCCAAACCCAAGCAAACAAAACAAGGACAGCTGAACTGAATTAGTGAGGATCCAAAAATATCCAGCCCATCTTTCTTAAACACACACAAGAATGTTCCTAGTTTGCCAAAAAAGCAGCAATATTTTTAATACTGCAGCCCTCACAGAAGCTGCCTTTTGGCTGTCTGAATTACTAACTACTGTCTTAGGGAGAGAAAACAAAGAATATGTGAAGATACAACCATGTATAGAATGAGCAACACAAGAATCAGTCAGCAGCTGTCTCTATGCTGTCCCACATCATGGGTTTTTTTCACTAATTTTTATTCAAACCAATGGCCTGTGAAGTCAACAGGATTGCACCGGAGTAAAAACTCAGTGCTTAGCCTCAGCTTTTTTTGTTTATTTTACCTAAAACTTGACCTTTTCTCTCGAGTCACCTGCAAGATGTTTTTACCTTTTAAGACCAAGCTGAATTTTTTCCATGGGACTAGTGACAGAGGAGACAGCAAATATTTTTTTCTTATTAATAGCAAAAGTGACAGGGGAAGAAGTGGGGGAAAGCATTTCAGCTGACAGCTTGGAAGTGATACGATATTTATATACTTTTCTTAGCATCCATTACAAGTTTCCCTTAAAAACACAGCTTTTCTCCATTGTGGTAAGCTTCATGCTGAGGAATGCAAGGGAAACAAAAAAATCTGGACTCACTAGTCATGTTAGAATCCAGATGTTAACAGCAGAAGAAATGATCTCGTGTGATGTCAGGGTCCCAGGGAAGACTTTTTTGAAATACTCGACTTTACAACAAAAATGTAGCCAAGTCTCCAAAAGCTGCAGGAATGTTAACCATTGCTAATTATTCTGAGAGCCAGAGCAGAGCACACTAAGGGCATGTAATGAATGTTTACAGAGCAAAAAAATTTTCCATCAACTTCAAAGGGAGTTAGACAACAAGTATGGGTGTTTAAAATGGAAGAAGCTCACGCGTAAAGCAGGGAGAACTTTTTTGTTTGGCTGTGACTATAGGACTTCCCTCTTGCAGGAGATTAAACCAGAACCACCCAGAGGAATAAGTACAAGGTGTTACATTTGGAGATACTTTCTCACAGATAATGCACACACACACAAATGAATTAACCAAGAGACTGTGTTGTTTCTATACTGTGATCATTTCTGGTTTTAAATGCCTGGGCGGTGTCTGGAAACTATGGGCAAAAGATAACCTGGTACTGTGACAAATAGATTTGGACTTTGAGGTAGGGAAGGGCAGGGCACTGAAATAAAGCTGAATGGTATCTTCCTGCCATATAAATATTGACACATTTTGAGAGAGAAGAAAACTACACTGGCACCGGCTGAACTAAGGAAGCATTTGTGTGTTGTCTTTTTTTTTTTTTAAACAAAGACAAAACCTCTAATCATTGCACATTCTTGTTCTGTTTTATTTTGTTGCCTACCCAAACATTGAGTTAAAAAAACACCAGGAAGCCATACAAGGCTCCTTGGGTAATGCATACTTTTCCACTTGCTCCAGCCAGCTGCTAAATGAGTCTCCCAAGAGGAAAGCTATACAAGCGCCCACTCTGTCAAACCTGCCTGCCCCCCCCTCAAGGCAAAACTTGGGGGCTATCACCCTACAAAGTCCTGCCCTCAGAGATGCTCTATTGGAAGGCAGAGGTGCCAACACTTCTCCCTTTATCCAGTATCTAGCAAAAGCCTGACAGAAGGAGGAGACACAGATGGTTCGGGAAAGAGTTTGCTTTCAGAAGTAAAAAGCAGCAACGGATTAAAAGTTTACTGCTTCTGCTGCTCTGTCCCCTGTATCAAAAAAGCTGCCTGCAATCATGAGTCAGAACCCTTTAAATAACTTATTATAGGCCTATCACTTTGGAAAAGTGCTTTTCAGTGCTAAATAAATAGACATTAGCTTTATGCCTTTATCTACATACACATATCACTAGGTGATGCAGAATTAATTAAAATTATACAGATGCATTGCAGCTCTGGAAAGCTTCCATATGCAACAAAATTGAAAAGACTAAAAATATTTAGTTAATAAAGACAATTAATGGAATTAAATCGTAAACAAGAAAAACTCAAACACATCAATTTACCTTGAGAAAAAGAATGCAAACTAACAAACAAAAATACAGTGCACAGGTGACTGACACTGTCACCAAGGCCAGTAAATCAACACAATGGAGGAAAAGACTGGACATGGACCTATAGTGTCAAGAGGAAAATGCCATACAGCTGTAGCAGGAATTAAACCAAAAGCCCCAGCCTGGATAGAGGACTGAAACTCAGAGATCACTGGGCTTTGGACAAGCCTTTCTTTCAAGTGGTAGCTGGACTGGTTTTTTTACTACCACTGGTCCCAAATGCTCACCACTCTGATCCAGTACAGTCAGGGTGGAAGCACACACAAAAGTCTCCTCTGTCATTTTCCCACAAGGTCATTTCTTTGCTCTATCAAAAAAAGTCTCTCCTTTGACTGTCATTCTCCTTGAGCACTGTGGTTGGTAAGAGTTATCTGGGTCAGCCCACGTCACTCTGGGTGGCACCAGAGGGACAAGGATGGCTCAGCCTTTCTGCCCAGCCAGTTCTGCCTGCACACACCAATGTCTCCCAACAGCTCAGCTGCTGGTGGAGCAGACACAGACCTTCAGTCTAATGAGAACACCATTCCCTGTTGCATGCTGCAGAATATCATGTACTCTCATTTAGAAAAAAAAAATGCACTGCTGGTGAGGCTAAACATAGGTGGACAATTGTGCTGATTCTGACAGAAAAATCCTTTGTAATATATTATAGCTACAGAAATTGTCACTGTCCTACACATTTCCCATCCTTGGCTTCTGTGCAAAGCTGGAGACTACCTCTAGAGCAAAGAGCTTTTCAGAAGGCCACCCACAGCCCTAAATGCAAATTCATGGCAGCCAGGAGTCAAATTTTTTTACCTTAACAGTGAATCCCATTTTCTGCTTTATCACAAGTATAAAATACTCTCAAAAAGTCAATTTGCACCAAATTCCCTAAGCATAGGAGATAAAAGGCTAATGCTAAGGAAGAATAATCTGTTTGCTACATGTATTTGGTAAAGCTTTCCCAGCACTAGTGTGCAGTGCTTTTAAGGAAAGGGATGCAAACTACCTACTTTTGAAGCACTTCACCAGCTTCAGTCTGAATATTCAAACTTTAAAATACTCTATAGCCAAGCTTGCATCCAAGTGAAAATCCTGAATTTTGGGCCAGGAAAGGAGAGAGGGCCTCACAAATCAACTTTTCCATGTGAACTGGAGGCACAAGCCAAATTGGTTTTGGACCCTTTTTGTTTATTTTTAAATAGAATCACAGTAGAAGAGATAAGGCCCTTGCTTAACTGTGCTACTCATTGGTGAAACTGCAGTGCTGGCACCCATCTTTACTAAAATTCTGCAGCAACAGTGTGGAAATTGCTCTTACAGTGAGCCAACTAACCTCTCTTTATCAGCCAAGAAAACCAGACACTTGGAGAACACAATCAATCTTTTCCAAGGTGGAGAGCTCAGGGGCTGTGGTAGACAACCATCCAGAAGTGTTCATTTTTCCTCTCTAGATCACAAAGGAAGTTTCAATTTTTCAGTTTCTGCTGCATTTTATTTTCACCAAGAGGCATTTCATTCCATTCATGAAGCAAAACAAGCAAAGCTCTCAGTGCTCCAAAACTGGAACATTGTTGTCAAAGAATTTAACACATAAGACTGGCAAGATTTAGGAGACTTGATGTGAAAGAACAAAACCAGGCAGCAATGATGACAAAAGGGTAGCTTGACAGATTATTGACTGAGAATGCCTTTCGCATCAGAAAGAAAAGAATAAACAACATTTTTTGCTTGCCAGATATGAAACATGCAGTAATATAAGTAACTATACAGCTGGCTGACTCCAGAGCAGACTTTATGGGTAACTACAGGGTAACTAATAAGTTTTAAACCATACAATGCTTTTAAAGCTATTTACAGGCTTCTATTTCTGCATGCTGTATCCATATATAGAAAGAACTAAGTTAGTTTTTCCCCCAAACTGTGTATATTGCAAAGCCTAAAGTCGAATTTCAGCATGCCTGTCACTAAAAAGAAGTAAGATCATGATGAGCAGGGACATCAACTAAGCAATCAGGTGGGATAAGGTCTTTATTTAAAAAAAAAAAAAAAAAAAAAAATCTACATTCTGGCAGAAAAGGATGGGGATAAAGATACCTGGCACATAAAAATAGCCAAGAGGGTTTATGTCCTTAAAAGCCTGTGTGTCTGGAGTAACAGATTGAACACTGGCACCACACCTGAGCTACTCTCAGGGTACAGGACTGGAAGGGAGGTAAGCACACAGCCTGAAGCAGCCTTGGTTAAAGCTCAGCTGAGGGCTGGCAGCCAGGGAGCCAGAGCATCACAGCTGCAAAGCTTCCCCAACACTTACCCTTAACCCAAGAGCTCAGTTATTCCCCCTCTGTGTTTCAAGGTACATGTTATTCTCTGGCACTAGTGGGATCTCAACAGGTCCCCCAGCTTTTTGAAGCAGCAGGCAGCATCCAGCTCCTCAGTTTGACTTCTGCACCCTTTGTAAATCCTGTGATTTAAGTTCTTTATGAACTAACAGACTTGAGGCGACATTCTCAGACTTTCTCTCGTTACAATAATCCCCTCTGTCCCATAGCTTTTGGTAACATTTCATGTGAACACACAGGAAGACAGGTAGGGAAAAGGTAATGAGGGGATTTTAAACATCACTAAGAGTAACACAAATGCTGTGGAAATGCTCAAAACCAGCAAGATACTACTTAGAAAGGTTACAGCTGGATAGAAGAGTTAAGAAAAGCAAACTCTCTTTCTGTGTGATACATAATTGATCAGTCTGGCACATCAGAGAGCAAAACTTTATAGCAGAAAGGCAGGAGCAGTGCAAAAGTAGAAATAGGATGGACAAGAATTTAATAGGGCACTTCAAAGCAGTGACATTTCTGCCGGGTAGAGCTTCAGTGAGTACAAATTTCGGGAAACTACTGGCTAACACTTCGCTATTATTAAAAGCTATTTTTTGCTATTAAACTATTTTAAGACAGAAGAGTGAGTTGATTTGTCTTTCTTTTAAGATGCCATATACCATACTATGTAACATGCCATAAGGAAGGCAGGGGTTATGAGGAGACAGAATTAGTTTTGTCATGCCAAATTACATCTGCAGGGGAGTAAGAACCAGGAGGGCTCTGACTCCTTTCAGACAGATGAGACTTTGCTGGACTCTTAGCAAAAAATCGTATCCCTCAGTTCCCCAACTCTTCCATCTTCCTTGTGATCTTCAGATGATGGCTACTACCAGCCATGTAACTTCTACACACACTGGTCTCTGTTCAGAACCCTCAGGTACTTTGTGTCAATATACCGTATCATGAAAAAATAAATTAATTGTAATCATTATCATCATCAAGATCAAAGGTTGGCCTATAAACAGAGTCCCACTGAATCTCCATAACCTTTCTTTGTGTCACTCAAAAAAATTTGCTATATTTTTGAGGTGTTACCAAGGGATGCATAGTCCATTTAAGGAAGAGCAAAACACATTGGTGGCCCGTGACCCAGACTAAAATTAAACTATGCTAAATCTGGAAGTAAATTAATATAAACTGGTTTGCATCGAGAGCCCAGGGACTGGAATCGCAAAGAAGGGAATTTTTCCTTTTACAATGTGCTGCTACTTTTTGGCAGTTATGAACAAAGGGCCATCCTTAAACAGAGCACTCACAGAGCATCTTAAAGCAGGCTCTTTCATTACTGTTCAGGAAACTGAACAATAGGAACTGGATAAAGGCAACTTCAAGCCACAATAAATACTTTGTTCACATTTAATTAATGTTTTCCTAATACAATTGGTGTGTAAGAGGTCAGAGGAACAGAAAATTGTATACTGTAAAGATCACTCTGTCAGGTAGCACATTAAAAATATTAAAAATATTTTCAATGACTGTTCCACAACATACACCGAGATGGAAGTAGCAGAATAGCACGTGCAGCAACCAATTCTTTGTAAGTGGAAAGCTGAACCCTGTAATCTCTTTATTATCCTGTCAGTGAGTTAATGGTCATTACCATGAACAGATTCTTATTTTATCAAACAAGTCAAGGCATCACTGGTGCTTTTCATATGATAATACTGATGCTTTGCACCACAATTAAAATATGTACAATTTTTTTAGATTTACCTAGGCTTAGCAGCAACTTTTCAACTTACAAACACCACCTTGAGTCTTATCAGAAACACTCATGTAGCACACTATTCTCCTTATGACCAAACCTCTTTCTTTCTTTCTCTCTAAACACAGTACAAAAGGCTCAGAGGTGGAAACAGAGGAAAACTGTTAGCTGAGAAAAACCTTTCTGACACGTAATGTAACTCTATCACCCAGAACAGAGCAACTGGAGCTTAATATGTTTTTGTTCAAGGTTACCGAAACTCCAATGAATGCTGCTTTCCTTTATCAGCACTAAAAATATTCTAACAAACATCCTCATGTCAACAGTTACATATTTTCACAACAGCAATCTCCCACTGGGCTTTGTTTGTTATCAGCAAAAAAATCACTTTGCAATATTTTGCCTTTCAGCTCCCCTCCCCCAAACAGCAACAAGCACCACTGCTGATTTCTTTAATTTTTGAAAATGTTTTACTTTATGCAATGAACCCAAGAATTAAGAAACAAGACTGAAAGGGGCTTCTTTATAGGATTTTTGCTAAGTGTGAGCACACATAAAAGAGAACTGAGACTATAGTGTTGATCTTGGAACTTAGAAGAAAATTTAGTACGAGTCCAATGATCTTCAGAGGTGACTCCACCAACCTCGTGGGTTTTTATGTTATCTCCAGACACCCTACCTACACTAAAATGAAAACAAGAAACTAAGCTATGTCTCAAGTCAACTTCTGCAATACATCCCTGGTAAGTGTTCCTATTTCTCCTTTTAAACTGACAAAACCTAGTCAATTTGGGAAGTGAGAGAGAGTGCAGAGAAGGAATAGCTTCCCTCAGAAAAGAACTTCAAGCTCACGTACACTTTATTGTGGTGCTTTTTTGGGACAGAAAATTCACCACATTCACCACATAAATCTATTAAATATGGGAGCTAAAGAAAGACAATGAGGGCACTGGAAAAAAAGTTAAAGCCATCTGTGAATGCTGCCATCAATGCCTATTTGTGCTGCCGAAGGGGTGGCCACTGAAGAGCAGTCAAACACTGTGGGCTGCCCATCATCAATACACATGAATACCTGTGTTGCATCTACCTGGGGCCAAAAGCAAACCTGTGACTGGTGAAGGAAGGCTTTTAGCTCTAGCAGCATTCCCCTTCCTCTTCATGTATCATCATAGAGTGGTTTATGTTAGAAGGGACCTTAAAGATCATCTAGATCCAAACCCCCTGCTTAGGGAAGGACACCTGCCACCAGGATCAGGTTGCTCAAAGCCCCATCCAACCTGGCCTTGAACACTTCCAGGGCAGGGGGGGAAATAAACCCTATTAAGAAATATTTAATCACCATGAATGTAGGTACTGCCAGCCAGCAAGACACAGTGTTAACAACTTGTATGGTAATCTCCTACATATAAAGGAGAAAGTTGAAGCCAAGATTTTACAGTATGATTAATGATTCCTGGGTGTACAGTTGAATTTACTCTGAAGAAATGCTGAGTTCAGCTTCTGGAAGAAAAAACAAACAAACAAACAAACAAAAACCAAAAAACCTCACCCCCAGCCCCCAATCAGATGCTTTTTAACAACTCTAAAGCTAAACCAGCTTTAGGCTGAGATACTTAAAACTGGTTGTTTTGGGATGGTTGCCACAAGGCTCTTGGGAGAACTACATTGGCAAATTAATTTAGCCACAATACATTGCACTTAAAACCTGTCAGCCTTGCTCCAGGTTGCTTTTTGGTCTTTGCTCAGCCAGTCTCTGTGGGTGGAGCAAACATGCATCTAGAGAGGGGGAAAAAAAAAAAAAAAAAAAAAGAAGGTCTTTCCTGAGGGCCTGGGCAGGAGAGCAAGTTTCCATGAGGTAAGCAAGGGTGTGAGCCTTTGGGCATGCTGCAATGGACCCAGTCCATGCCCTTTCTCTCTGGTGCATTCATGAGGAATCCCACTGCAAGCACACACATCACTGTACCTGTCACAGCTTATCCCACAGGTTGCAGCCTGTAATTAAGCTCTGTGCATGGGGGGCTGTATGAGATGGATTCGCTGGCTTGACCACTCCAGGGGATACTCCTGCACCCAACATGCTGACAGCAAGAAGCACACAGGTCACCTCCTCTGTCCTGGAACTACCAGAAAGCTGTTTAACAAGCTGCTTCTGTTGTCACAGAACCACAGAATCATCCTGGTTGGAAAGGACCTCTGAGCCGCTTTTAAAAATTTGATGTATTTATGGCTTAGCCTAAAGCACCTGAAAGGCACACTGGACCCATTCAGCAAAACCTAAATTTACAAGCCATATAAAGCTCAGACTTCTTTTCACACTCACACAAGATACACATCTAGAATATATATATATAAAAGCATTCCTTCACATCCTTTTGCTAGCCAAAGATGCAAACCAAATGGCACTGGTGAACTATTCTTCTTGCTCAGTTCTATAAAGAGTTTCTATGCAGGAAAGGTCTTATGTGCTCACTGCATTCTTTCTTCCACAATATTCTGTTAAACTCTCAATCAGAAAACAATAAAAAAATGTAGTATTTTTGCACTAGCTGTTTCCATATTCAAGTACCTTCATCATACCCACAATACCTATAGTGCAACTATCTACCAAAGAGAAACCTAAATCCCAAGGAATTACTGCTGTGGCATTGAAGCACATAAACTGCCAAAGCATTCACATAGTTAATAGACTTGTTTATGGACTAGACAAGGCTTAATTAAACCAGGCAGCTCCAAAGAACAGCAAATCCTCTCTCCTCCTTTCTTCCCCCTCCCCCCCCCTTTTTTTCATAGAGTATCTTTCTCCTAGTGACTTTCCTTTTCCTAATAATCTCATCACAAATGACAGATATGTTATCAGTCATCACTGGGATTTGACGCGTTCTTAATACCTGTCATGACAGCTCTGAAGTCTGCATGCTACCCCATTGTATTCCAAGGCATTTGCAGGAAGTAATGGACACATCAAATAGCAGTCAATGGCTCTGCTTTATTGGACTGCTAAAGTAGATGCTTAAAAAAATTAATCCATGATTATTGAAAATTACACACAGAATAATTACATATAAAACAGTAGAGATACCTTTTGCACTCCCTATGCTTATGATCATCTGGGCTGCATTGTAGAATTTATTATTATTTATTTATTATCACAGAAACATAGAATACTCTGAGTCAAAAGGGAATGCTTCAATATTTAAGAGACGGTATCAGTATTGGTATTAGTGAAGATCATGTCAGTAATTCAAGGTCTTCATTAAAGGGTTCAAAGCATTATACTCATGCTGGTAACATGGCAGTGTATTGTTGTACTCATACAAAATCTCTTCTGGTTCCTTCGGTCTCTGCTTTATTTTAATAGAAAACCTGATTTAGAAGTCAGGTGTAAGTCAAGGCTAGAACAAGAGCCAATGCCAGAGGTGAACACCTAAACTGAAACAAAGACAAAAGGATTGTGGTCGGAACTATAAAACTGAAGACTAAACATGAGTGCAGTAGAACATGAGTTTGAAAAGAGATGTCCCCTTGATGAGTACACAAGGACAAGACAGAGTGTCTTATCACAGTGTTAAAGACAAGGAACACCAACTAGCAGGTTTTGTATTAGTCCATTCCTAATGCCTGATGATTTCCCTGGACCTCTCAATACACGAGGTTCAAGCCCTCAAAAGAGGTGTGACAGACACAGCCTTCCACAGAATAAATTCAATACAGAGCCCTTGCAATAGATGTATTTTCTTTTAGTCAAATGCATAGTATTACTAACTTGTCATCTGTGTGCAATACTTTTCCTGCACAAAAATAAAATAATTTCTTACTTTAACATTATTTTTGGAGCCTTAAAGTTGCAGAAGACTATCTCTCCATTTAGCTGAGCTGCAAACATCATATAGCCACAGTCTGCCAGAAGCATATGAGCTGCATGGCAGCAGTGTGCCTTGTCATTAGTAAATCCAATAGCTTGCTATTCTCAATGCATTTACAGTTTTGCACAAAAGCAGAAAAAAACCCCAGCCTAACAAAAACAAAAAACCCACACAGATTAGAGACAATGGAGCCCTGTGCACTCCAGTAACTTAGGGCCCTTTCAGCAAGACGGAGCTGGAGTCAAAAGGAAGTGTCCCATTGACATAATGAACTTTGGAGAAGGTCTGGAAAGAAGAGAGGGAAAACACGTTCACCATCTAATTAACTGCATGGTCCTTTGGACAAAAATATTAACAAGTACAAAGGGTCTCAAGGGATTGTTTTCATCTACAAAAAATGGATGAGCAAACTAGGCTTCTTTTACAGTGAAGTTCTGCTTAGGGGAGATACCAGAGTAAGCCTTGCACCTATAAGCACTCTGTAACAAAGTGGTGGCATTTAGGGGTGGGAGGGTGTATGGAGGATCTCAGGATGTGGCTTGACAGTGCAGCAAATCCTGGTCCAGGGATCTAAACTAAACCACTGCAATACTGATCGAGTATAAACTCACCCTTGCCAGCTGAAGCACTTCCAGAAAATCTGAAAGGCAAAGTTTGTATCAGTAGGCTTCCCACCAGATCAGATACCGTCTGTTCTCGAGCAGCCAATGTAAAAACATACCACAAACAAAATTAATATCATATTTTCTGATCATGATCTTATGCCAGGGCCTGTTCCGGATCACATCTATACTACTTGCTGATCCTGAATGGCATAGAGGCAAGATCATGGCAGCAAGGCCCCACTGAGAAGTCTTCACAGCAAATATTCCCTTTTTGGCTTTCCTCCAAGGAGCATTACTGCTTCCCCTGATGTCTATGCACCCAGTTATTCCTTTCATATACCCTCTCAGCTGTAAGCAAATCAACATGCCAATCCCTTGGGACACATGGCTTAGCTTATACTTAAGACTTGCCATTCTGGTTTGTGCTTTGGACATTGATTTCCATTGTCTCAGCTATCACTCAACAAAAGGGCATTTAATTGCTGTCTCATTTAGTCTGGAGGAGAGGGGAAGAACAACTTTTACCAGCCCCCTGATTGATGGCAGCCATTAGCGCCTCCTAGCACAATGAGGACTTACTAGAATCTCGATTTACATGTGAAGTTCATTGCCATACAAGTGAATCAGATTTGCAGCTACGCTTACTTGAACAACTTTAGGGATAAAATCTCCCCACGAAATGAATTTGCAGAAATGCTTATGCTGGCCACCCAAATAAAGGGAAAACTTTGAAGACTACTGAAGTCTGAGAAAAGCTTCTGTGAAGAAAAGGAAGTTTAGCAGAGATCTCATAGTTTTTGTCTCTTTTTATGCACTACCGTGTAGGTAGGTACTTCAACAGTTTTTTTTTAAAGGCACAAAACAAAAAAACCCAACATGATTTATACTTAAACACAGCTAATACCAGGAAACACTTCATATCCACTATGCCTCTAAGTTCAGAATTGCATAATATGAAAGGCAATGCTGAAGAATCCCATAAACTATAACCCCCTTTGTATGAGCATTTACTATTTTCTTTATGAAGAAGGAACACAAAATTAATATCCAGGTTTAATATCCTCCATGTTCTGTAGAGCAACAAGCCACATACTCTGGTGTTCAAGCCAAACTGCTGACAGTGGATTTTTAGTCCTCAGCTCATTTTATTGAAAAGCACAAGGATGCTAATCTTCCTTTCAAAGGAACAGAGCTCAAGAAACAATTAGACCAGTGAAGGCTTCTTGAAATACTATATTTAATCAGTCCAGCTATGTGAAACCTGACACACCTTCAGTAAAAGTTTGATGCAGTTTAATGAAACTTATCAAAATGTTGCAAAATCAGACATAGAAACAAGCACTGGGTATTATCAGACTCACCTTTGTGCTTTGTTCCTGAGTGATATTCATCTTCCCTGATGTGTATTTCTAAATAAGCTTAAATAATGGCTATTTTCATGCTTTTTCCTACATTGTGAAAAATAATTACTTTAGGTACATAAATGAATGTGCAAAGGCAGAATGTGCTCTTTTGCTTTAGAACTGCTGTCTTCACTTTTACTTATTCTGTTGCTCACACGTATGTAAAACTTTATTTTCATTCCTTCTTTTCCCTTTAATTTTTAAGGGCAAGTAAAACTTCATCCACAAAAGCATCCAGAAAAAAAGAAACCTAAACAAACCCCCTCCCAAATGCTCTTGTTTTCTGAACTTGGCTGTTTGTAAATTTTACTTTCCTCTCCCACTGTTTCTCTCTGATGTGGGAGAGGAGACACGTGTTTCTCTCGCTGGAAGAACTAAGTGCTATCTTCCAAAAAGTACAGTCTATGGACAACTCTTGATGACAGGTGGAGGTGGCACAGGAGATCCTAGCAGAATGCTTCACCTTCCCTGACACACTCACACCAGGCTGGACCCAACACTCCTGACAGCAGTACTTCCAGGAGCATTGCCAGCACCAGCTGACTGCCAAAACCGTTTTAAACCACACTGAGGTTTCAGAACAGACCGAGAGCCATGTTTGTGCAACCTCTCTGTCAATCTTTGCTTCAGGTTTCTTTGGCTACTTGAGGATAAAAAACTCTTAGTTGGAAGAAGGTTTTACATGCAGGTTTCTTAGAAACCTGTCAAGGCAACACATGCATAATCAACATGAACAGGTCCTGGAAAAGAAGTTGATCGAATCTCTCCAATCGTCCTCAGAGACACAGTCAAACCTGCACACCTCTGAGATTCAGGTCAATCACACATCTGCTCAGCATCCCCCTGGGAGACTCAGAATGTAAGTACAAAATTAGGGCAAGCGCTAGCACAGCAGTAGGTTGGACCATCTTGCTGGCAGAGACACAAACCTGCTCTCCTACCCAGCATACCATCTATAAATAGGTTTATGAGTACAGAACTCTGCCAAGCTGTTCTCTTTTTTTCTGCTTTGCTAATTTTTAATGCCTTCTGCAAGACAGGCTCATAGAAGCTTTATCACCATTATTAGTAATAAACATTTATTATACGCTCAAGCAGTACCTGAAAGTCTTGATAAAAAGCAACAAATTTGTCCAGAAAATAGAATATGATTTCCCATATAGAAAACTCCAGTGTATCGAAAAAAAGGAAAAAATTAGCTTACCAGAAAACAAAAAATTTGCATGAGAAGTCTGTGTGCACACCACGTCTTGAGAGAGAGGAACCTATTCTGCTGGGGGACCAGGAGGAGATGAGGCAGTGTCTGTGTTTACTCTTGTTCAGCTGTGCTCCAGCGGGTACCAGGCGAGCCCCAGAACTGAGCCCTGGGCTGTCCCCCTCACTCTTCTCACCTGGAACAACACAAGAGGCTCTCAAATCCCCCAGCACAGTAATGATGCAACATTTCACATTTAAAACCCAGTGATGGATGTTTACACCGTCTGACTACTGGAGATTCAACACAGCTTTATAAGAGGGGAAACTCATCACAGCTGCCATTATCGATAAGTGTGGTTCTCTGCTTCTCTCTACTGTGGGAGCCCTCTCAACTTAGGAAGTTTTGGAGACACAAAGCACTGGAAAGGTATTTACAAAGCACCCTAACTCTGCCTTAGAGGAGAATATAAGGATAGTCCCATAACAAACGTACTGTGATAAAACTTTATGGTAAGAATTTGACTTTGGGCTGACAGTGGTTTTGTGACCAAACAAACCAGTGCTAATTTCAAACAGGAGAATTAACCAAGGACTTAAATTACTATGTGCATTCATCAACTATCATTCTCCAGCATCTCTTTTTTTCCTCTTTCCCTCCAAACCCTTACATAGTTCACTATCCATTTTCAAGGACAGATGCCTTTTATTAAGGCTCAATTTTCAAAAGCAATGTAATCTTGCAGTTTCCCTTTGCTTCAGAAATTAACTTCTAGGGGCATATTCTTGAAAAGCCTACATCTATGATTACTGCATCTTTCTGGGGAATAATTGCATATGGAAAGTAAGCTTTAGCCTGGTGAAATTTTTAGTTCCATTAAAAAAAAAAAAAAAATAGGAAATGCACAGTAAAAAATTTCTTTCCTGAGCCATATTTTTTTTATCCTGAAAGCTGAAGACAAAGAAAACCCATTTCAATACAATTTTTTTCCTTTAAGAAATCCCAGGAAAATCACTACCACATACTTCTGAGCAATGCTGAGTAGACTGCTATATATTTTAAGTGTTTTGAGCAACCTGATCTCACTGGCCCTGAACTGTGCAGGGTGTTGGACTACATGACCTCTAGTTATCCCTTCCAACCCAAGTTATCCTATGATTTTTTCCAAAGGAAACAAAGACTGGCTTGTACCTCTCAGAAACACAAGCCAACCTTTCTTTTTTTGCATGATCACTACCATTTTTACTGTATGCATCTTCTCAAAGACAGAGTCTTTAAACAGTCCAAATCTATAAGCATTTTTAGACATTAAAACTGTTTCAAAAGTATTTTTAATCTTAAATTAGCAGTGGTATCTTTTCACATATCACAAACTGACAGGATTTAACACATTTAGGTAAAAATAGGCTGGTAAGAAAACTGAGAGAATGTATCCTAAGTTTTCCATTGGGTAATGCTAAGGAGGGGCTTGGAGGGAAAAAAAGTGTTGGTGTTTGCAGTAGAAGAACTGCCATCTTTACAGTAATACCATTTTCTATCTGTGATAATGAAGGCAGGATACTGTTTGCAAAATCAGCCTGTGCTCTTGTTTCACATGGGCCTGTCAGACCCATTTGCAGCAACAGCAGTGGGATCCCCCTCCCATTCCATACCTCTCCCTGCCAGCACTGTCCTCCCAGTAACACCTCCCCCTCTACCAAGGCACAAGGTCACACACAAGCCCACTTCTCCTGCAGAGCATCATACAGCCAGCTCCCAGCCCTGAGCTCTGGATGCCTCCATCACGTCTACAAGCAAAAACTTTTAGCTGGCTGGCAGGTTTACTGAGCAGCAAAAAGCTGACTTTTCCAAGAGCCTCCCAGAAGACACTTTCTTGTTATTTCCCCCCATCAAAATCCTTAAGCATACTCATGTATCTTGATGAAATACCAAACCCAAGAAAAACTTAAACAATGCTGAAAGTTCTTTTTCTGTTTCACATTGTACGTGTTCTCATTAGAGAGAAATAGAGACATTATTTAATCGATGAGATATCCAGGGAATGAAGTGCAAGAATTCCATGCCTAAACCTTCAGAAAGACAAGAGATTAAAATAAAAAGTAAACAGAAACTTTCCATTGCTAAGCTGAAGCGAAGTTATATGGGACTCTAAAGTTCCCAAGTTCAGCAGAGCCATACTTCGCTTGCTCTGCAAAAATCTAATGCTCCTGTCACCTCTGCCTTCCTCTCCCTTTCCTTTCCCCTCCTCTCCAAGGACTCCAGATAACTGCTAAACACAACAGGCATGTTGGCCATCAAACTTTATCACTGCTACTGCTGCAAGGATATGCAATGATCTACCAAGCAAGGGGATACACAGTCTTTCTTCCTTCATTTTTCCAGAGTCACAGATACAATACAGGGCGTTTACATCTTCCTTCTAGTAAAGCTCTCTTAAAGAAATAAATCACATCACTAGTTTCAAAGCTGAGCCTTAGCCTCCAGTAGAGTTTAAGAGACTATTGTGAGCTGTGGAGGGTTTTTCTTCAACACCCTCATAGTTTGATTCAAAGCTCAAAATACTATGTGGGAGTAGTTGAGATGCAAAGTCAAATTTTAAGCATGTTGGGAATAGGTGTATATGAGGCACAGCTGTCAGGCAGGTCTGCTGCAGGGATGCAGTTCTGCACGTGAAGTCAGGAGAGTGGGATTCCTGATGTATAGCAAGTATGGCATGGAAGAAATCAGTTCATGAGTTAGCCCCCCAGCAGCACTGAGAAGTATTGTTTGCTTCTCTAGAAGGAGGACAGTCGATACTGCTCAAATCAAACCCTGGAACTACAGTCCTTCAGGCTTATTTAGAAGATCACTAACAGTGCAAAACAGCATGAACACAAAAAATGACCATTTTCCAAATAAATATAGTGGAATGAGCACTGCTATAGTTACAACCCACTCTTCTCCATCCACTACTTTTTACTTATTATTGATAGAGAGTTGGCTGCAAATGTAGCAAAACATGTCAATGACTGCAGCTTGTCCTAAAGCAAGCCTGGCCTACTATTTCAGATGGCCAAATGAAGATTGCTTACCCTGCTGACCCCTCTGACATTTTATAATCAATTGCCAGCATTTTCAGAGAAGAAAAATAGCACCAGCTCTGAGCACACTTGGAAAGAAAGAATAACATTTAAGCTTGCTCTCTCCCATAGCCAAAACGTGATACAAAGAGACAACCTAGCAAGACAAATATTAGCAAGATTGGTTTCTGGCAGCCAATGCCATATTCTGTTTGTCTATAAACAATTATCGTTTACCCGCCTCTTTAAAATAACAGCAGTATGAATCATCATAAGGACAGCAGCAGAAAAAACAGCCAAATACTTGTAGCTGAAGAAAAACATCATTAAATTCTGAAAGCAACTATGAATATCAGACTATCAACATGTTGCTAACAGCAGGTACCTATTTAAGAAATATAGTATTTCATGGAGGAGACTCTTGGAAGAGAGGCTGACCTTCACCTATCCCTTTCCTGCAGGTAAAGGATGACAAAGTGCTTCCCGTATGCTGCACATTCATCCTGTGCCTGCTTTCATCCTTAGGACAGGAACAGACCTTGCTGCCTTTCAAACGACTCCTGTGTGGATTTTTAGCCAGCTGTTATATTCCACTGCTCTAAATGAGGATGGAGGGTTAAGAGAGATTTTCAAACAATACTCTGTAAACAGTCCACAGGTTCTGACTGATTTATAAACTGCCAATGCACTGGGTGAGTTTAGCCCTGGATTTGGCAGCACTGCCCTTACCCAATGATTTGAAGCAATCATTTTGAATTAATACAGGGCCTCAGAAAACATGGGGATCTCTAACTTAAGACCTCCTAAAGACCTGTATTTCAGTACAAGTTCTTGCTCCTGACTGTCCTTCTCATCCCCCAACTCCTAATTGAATCCATCAGTCAGGTCTTGTCACAGGAGCTCACTGCACTACAGTGTAATGTTTCTGTCACACGCAATTGCCAAAGATGCTCCAATTTCCACTAGTAATTGTCATTAGTGGAAGAAAAAAAAAAAAAAAAAAAAGGTTGCATTTTTGTCAGAAAAGGAACCATTTCCTGATGTTCAGCATAGAAAGGATAATGGTCATAAGCAGCATCTTGACTCAGCAGGCAAAGTTGGTAGGGGGTAAATGAGTGCTGTGGAGGGGACAGATATTTTTCCAAGGGAGAGAAGGGGCAGTGTCTGCTAAAGGAAGCCCCCTGACAGAGGAGATTTATGCATCCCCTCTTGGGTCAGTCTAGGAGGAGGGAATCATTATGCAGGGCCAGCTGCAAGGGTGTGCGTTGCTGTCGGGAAAAATTTGAAGTCTGGCAATGAACTATAAAGAAGGGAGAAATGACAGAGTGAATGAAAACCCCATGATAAACCCATTTAGGCTCTCTTCTCCCCGGGATGAAAGATGAAGTCTAATCTCTTTGGCATATACCCTGGCCACAACTCTAACAAATCCTCCTATATACACACACCCCTAGAATGTGCAACGACAACATCTACCAAAAGGACCCATAACTGCAAACGGTGCTCAGTAAAAGTCCTTTTCCTGTACATTTAGCTAAGTTTGGGGAAAGATCAGAGCACACCAAAATGCTTTTGATCAGAAAAAAATCTTTTCTGCTTCAGAAGGCTTTTTTTGTGTAAGTAGCTTTGAAAGAAAGCTTTTCCATTTGAATACCTTGGGGGAGTGGTGCAGGAAAAGAAGAAAGAAGAGATGACAGGAGTGTGAGACAGTGAAAAGCAACTGAACTAAGGCTCTGGTATTTCAGTGTTGTTTGACCAAAGGAGAACTTTGCAATTTCATCTGGTATTTCTTCCCTAAAAGAATTTCTGTCTGAGTTGATCTTGTCTTGTTTAAGGTAGAGTTAGGTATTTTCAGAAATGAAATATTCCAAATATTTCTTCATCATGCTTGGTAATAAACCAGAGTCAGGCTCTCGGGTGATACTGCTATGGGGCTAGTGAGGGAATAGGGAAAGAGTGGGCACGGAAAGTAGTGATCTTTAATATGCTCCTAGAAGCCCCTGGTTACAATTCCAGCCCTAAGCCTACGAGGCAAAGTGTTTGGTAATTTTTCCTTCTGACCTAACCACTATTAAAGCCTCGGGCTGATGAAAGTCTTTCTGGAATGCTAATACCCTGCAGGAAGGCACAGTACAAAATGGGAGCTGCTTGGAGAACACCTTCCTGGGGGAGAAGGGAGGGAGGGATACTTTATTTCAGGTTACCTGTATGGACCCATGGTGTTAGCCACATGTTTTACCTGAAACCGAAAAAACACATTTTGCCCAGCTTGCCAACATTTTAAATTATGCCATTGTATGTCCTTCAGTACAAGCTCTTTCAGATACATCTTTATGAGAAAGCTTTATTTAATAATGTGTAAGAATTAGGGAAAACAAAATTCACAAACAGATTTTCCTGTAGAAATCTTCTTTTCTACTCTACCTGCACATTCAGAAATAAAGGTATTTATTTACTTTTCTTTAGAAATATATAGATTAAAATATTTTCTTAAAAGGCAGCTCTTTCATAGTATTCATACTAATGGACTCATCTCTTAAGTGGAAAAAAGATTTTGCTATCAGGTTTCAGGTTAAGACACCACTGACCATGTTCATAAGTACCTGGTGTGTTACACAGGCACTTACATGCCTACAGTGTGGGTCTAACAGCTTAAAAGCAAGCAAACACTCAAAAATTAAAAAGCACTCCAAAACTCCAAACCATGACTGTCTGGGAACTTAAGACATCGATTCATTAATGTGTTAAATGGGGTACTGAAGTAAAGAATGTAGCCCTCCAATGAATTAAAGCAAATGGACATTACCTACACTCATGGCAGCTCAAAGGACATAACTGAAGGTCAGTGTTTGACCAAAGTTATCTGAAAAACCATAGATATAAACCACAAGTTTTTACAGTGAGCAACAGAAATAAAACCGTAAAATTCCTAAACTACAAAACCAAATCACTGTCAAAATGCAAACAATACTTTTTACAGCTGCATTGTTATGTTTCACTTTTTTGCTATGGAAAGTGAGGACAGGCAAACGTATAATATTAATACCAATTCAGAAAATGCTTTCATAGTAAGATATCAAATATATTATGACCGGAGGGAAAAGGAACACGGTTATTTATCTGACTTGAAAACAGCACGGTGTCAAGTTAATTTAAAATTCAATTTCAGTTTAAAGCATTACAAGGAAGAAAGAACCCTATGTATCACAGGTTGTAAATTGAAATGCTAGGAAGGTTTTTGTACGCCAGCTAGTTGTGTATCAGCTATAAAGCCAGATTGCGGGTGCTTCTTTTGGAAGATTGGGCTGCAAGGCTCTCATAAACCACGTTCAGAGAAGTTTGTCATTTACTATTCCCAAAGGCATTTTATTTAAACCTTTTTTCATAGCCAGTTATTTAATGGAGAACTGGTGTTCTGATAACCCAGAGGTAACTTCTGCAAAGTAAAGCATGGGACACAAAAGCACAGATGGCCTTACCGTGGTCAAGTCACCAAGAAGCAATATGCAGCACTCACACAAACACACCTTTTACAAAACAAATAAGCAAAAGCTGTTTGTCTGCAAAAACTGCTTTTAGGATGACACAATTTATTTTTTTTTTTTTTTTAGAAAACACAGCTACACAAAAACATGTCATCAAAACTCCACCTGAAGCCTTGAAAAATGATTGTTTGAGGGAAGAGGCAGGATACTCTTCCCAATTTTCTGGGCTGAGGGATAAATTAATATGATAGACACAACATTTACTGCAGCACAAAACTAAAAATCAAGTGAGAATCTACTCAGATTTGGTACTTATTATAAAGATGAGTGACCCAAGGACAAAAGCTGGGCTTCCAGCTGCCCCTTTCCAGCTCCATGAGGTTCCTGCAGGTCTGATCTGAAAGCCAATTCTGCTCCCAGAGCATCAGCCACTAATGACCCATCTGGCCAGTGCACAGAGACAGGACTGGAAGGGCACTGAAAACCTGCACCAACCATGAAAATCAGTGTACATCCCTGACCTGACCTCTGCTTCTCCAGAAAGAAGGTAAAGAAAAGTTGCTATTTACAGCAGCTGAGGCTATTTCATTTATTCACATGGGCCTTGAACCTCCTTGTACAAACACTTTGGGAAACCTCAAAACCTTGCTGAGGGAGGAGATGAACACCTTGGAAAGCTTTGGTTTTGGCAAACTGGAATTGAGGTGTGTGTAGACTGGTGCTTGGGAAAGGGTAATACTCGAGGACATGAGATTTATCTCCACTGACATGTGCACAGCTGGGAACCAATATGAACAGCTTCCTCGTGCTGATCCAATTCACTTCTATTTTGAAATGGAGGAATGTGGAAAACGTTATTAGACGTGACAGAAAATTGTTTTCTTATTTCAGTAATGGCTTTTATTCTGTCTTTGAAAGCTACATAATTACATGTAAGTTTATTATAAATACGCATTATATATAATTACATTTATATTTTTTCATAAAACAATAATTTTTAAGAATGCTGGAGGATTAAAAAAAAGCTAAGGAGGGAGAAATTTGATAAAGTATGAGCCAGAAAAGAGCCTTTTGCCCCTCACTTATCTTTTCTTTAAAATAAATCTGGAATTGCTCCTGTTCCCACAGCAGAGCATGAGACTGTAGTTAGGCCTCTCCTCCACATCCCACTTAAATCCTCATCATTTAAATGTATTATTCACCTTTTTGCCTTACCATGCATTTTTGAACCTACAGCTCTGAGGTGTATTTTCTAAAAAAAAAAAAAAACAACTTTTGCTGGCACTTAATATGGAAACTATCAGCACTGCACCAATATTTGTACACGTGCTGCTAAAAAAAAAGATACCATTTGCTTTGATGTATTGCTCTTTTCTTACTTCCCAGTCCAGCAGAAAACACAAAGGATGTTTAGCAGCGATAAAAAATCCTACTGACATCATCAGTATGCAGTGGCACATTCAAAAGGTTTAAATCTGAATTACTCATTCAGTGTCCCTTGCAGAACATCCAAAACAAACCTCAGTGTTGCTTAAATTTCTGTGGAAACCAGGAAACCTTGTTTAAAAAAAAAAAGAAAAAAAGAAAAAAACAAAAAAACCAAACACAAATTTAAAACCAGGCTGTATCTGTTACTAGGAAAACCAGGCCACAGAATGGGGATTTGCACAAAAGAGGATACAATACTTGTTTTCTTTCCAAACTATCCCTTATGCAGCATGTGACTCTCTATTCTAATGTTACTTTTTACTAAAACTTTTTTGGTTGCCAGATGTTGTGCAATACAAATATGGACTTGAAGGTGGAAATGCCATCTGCCCCTAGGTATAACCTGCCATGGGATTAAAGCAGCTCAAGACTGGGATGCTTCTCATGTGAGGGAGCCTCCTACGAAGGGCTTGAGGCCTCATGTCCATGCCAGGTCAATGGAGGTTGAAAATTCAAGTGTTACTGGATTCTGTGGTGCTGTATGATGCCATCTGATCACAAGACAGGCCTATATATCTTGCATAGGTGAGCAGAGATGATCAGATGGAGACATAAAACATGATGCTTTCATAGCAAGGCTTGCCATACCACAAGAGTTGGGGAACATGATTAAATGCTGCGTCAAACATAGGCCCACAGTGCACATAAAAGAAAACAGTGATGCAGCAGCAGAAGAGCAAAAGTAGACTAAGACTTCGTGATTCCTTTTCAATCCTTTAATCTCTAAAAACTAAACAGACTGCTTTAAAATATTTTCCCATGTGGCCCTTACATTTGGTTTGCACACAAATGGTGAAGGGGCTTCAAAAGTTCCAATATTATCCTAAAAAGGTGTTTAAAGTTGTCTCCAAATTGGGTGTTGTTCAGAAAAAAAATATCAAAACCATCAAATATATAATCAAGTTCTTTGAAGTCACTTCTCTACTAAGACATTTATACTAATTGGTGAGTTTCTCATTTCATCTTTCTCATTTCAGGCACAGATAATTTCTATATGACTGAGATTTAGGATACACTATTTTAATACTTTTAATACTGATGAGATCAATTTTTAAAGGCTCCAGTCATTTCTGCTAGAGAACAAATTTGGCTTAAGGGTATATATTTTTTTAAAAAAGGGAAGTAGGTATGTTGCTGTATATCAGGAAGTGAGCCTGTTCAGATCATTATAATCACTACTTGTGATCCTATTTTGTATATCACTACAAGGTATAAACAAAAACCTCAAAAATATATCAGTAGTCCTTCATACTAAAACAAAAAGCCTTCAGCTCTTATTTCCTCCCCCTGCCCCTATTCTCAGCCTATACACAAAATTCTCAGTAAACAGATGTGCTATGGAGGATAGACACAAGTAACTTGTGATTAACTTAACCAGAGCTAATTTGGCCAGCAAAAAGTTTAGCTACTTCCTAACTTGTTTATTTACCAGTAATAGAAACAACCATTCAGCATCTGCATCAGGACTGATATTCTAATTTTAGGCTTAACACTTTTTTTAATCCAGCTCTGGCCTGTGAAATATATCACGATGGAAAATAACCTGCAATTGCATGTGTATAGGTGCCAAGAACTGCACAAACAAAGCAGTAGAGTTTGTACAGTAAAGACATACATACAGAGCTACTGTAGGTTGCAAATAAGATTGCAATGTGTCCAGATGTCAGACTACCCACAGCTAAGCAAATGCCAAGTCACACCATCTTTTAGGTGCAATTGCAGCCTTGTGCTGATTTTACTCCAGAAATACAATCACTTAGTATGCAATTTTGAGCCGTAACAGAAATGCTCCTTCAGTACTTGCAAGTGCCTTGATCTTTTGCAGTGGTTCTTTTTAAGCAGTTAACAACGAAAAAAATTAAACAGCCGAGAATGCCTCGTTCTTGCATCATTCCTGAGTTTATTGCAGCTCCTGTTTTGTGCAGTTCCCTCCTTCACTTGGGCTCCATCCAGGCCACCCCCTTTGGGAGGAATCCTTGACCCACACTGGGAGGATGACTTTGTGGTGGGCTTCTGGGGCTCAGTGCAGCAAGCCCGAGATCACCTGCACTGCTGCTCCCTCCAGGCTAACAACATGGAGGTCTCTGCATAAAGTACCATTTGTTCAGAAGGACAACAACGTGAAGAGAAGTATGGCTGTAACAAGGAGTTAATACATCTCCATTGCTCTCAGGGAGTCATGTGCCTCCTGCATGAAAACCCTGGGAGGGTTTTGCTGCCTGCTCAGCTGTGAATTGAGACTATGTCTGGGAGAGGTCATTTGCTAGAGTTTGAAGTCCTCTTTCCACATCTTAAATGAGGGTAGAAAATATCTGTGGTTCCTCTCTGGGAACTCTCTGGATTCCTCTCTTCTTCAGAACCTACAAAAGGTGTTTTATCACTTCACCTACTCATCTGGAGCACAAAAGTCAAGTAAGCTCAGAGAAAGTTGCACTGCAATCTGCTAACGCTACAGTCTAGTAGTTGACTAGTGCTAACCAGAGCTGACTAGTTAATTCACTGCCTCCATCTTAACTTTTTACTAAATAAGATGCCATAGATAAATGGAGGTTTTGCTTCCACCAGAAAACCTTGTGTATGTCCAGAGCTTGACTCGGTGCCAGGTGCTATTGAAGTCTCACAACTACACTGCAAGTCTGAAGAGAAGGTGTCCTCTTGCCAGGTATTAATCTGTTCAGAAATATTGTGTGTCCAGGAAAAAGAAAGAAGCTATTAAGGGACAGGATTAGTGCCAGCAGAAAAATGTATTATGCCTGCATAGTATTACTCCAGTTCAAACATACCCTCCTCTAATCTAGTTCTGAAATGCATTAGATTCAGTTAGAGAGTAAATACTATTGTAATGAATACTAATAAATATCCTCCAAATAAATAAGAATGAGATGCTTTTGTCTTTGCCAGGCAACTCTTGCAGGCTGTTTAAGTGCTGAGTGGCCATTCCCTGATACAGAATCCATCAATGTCACTTAACATATGACTCTCTTGTAATGCTGTGTTAGGAAACAGAAAGTCAAATAATCTCTTTTGCCTTGATGAAAGCATGAGGAAGTTGACTCAGATAAAAGCAGGGAGTCATCTGTTTAAACAGCTTGGGTCCAAAGTTGAAAATTAAACAAAATCAATAACAAATACAAGCTCGCTGCTGGAGAACCTGCCTTCAGCATGATACAAGAGGATTAAATGCTTTTTCATTCCAGAATATCCTATATGTGAGGTTCATATAAACCTTTCAGTGCAGTTGTTTTTATTTACATGTGTTTATTCATTTCTAAATCTATACAGTACCCACAGTTTCCTAGTAATTAGGTAGTTTAAGAAGTTTTTGGTTAACTTAGAGGCAATGCTGAGCATCAGAGCAAACTGATACTTATTAGAAGAACATTGAAAGAAAACAGTGAAAGCCCTCAATTTGTTCCCACTATTTAGGCTCCAACCTTTGGCAACACAGTTCTTGCACATGCCTATTCAAGCCATGTTTTTGTCTGAGCTAGTGATGTGTGCAGAGGGAGCAGAGAAATGCCTGCATCTTGCTGTCACAAAGTGTTTTTCAAAGAACCAGCCATTCACACATCTGGAAAGACACATTCAACAAGTCCTCTCTGCCTTTTTAAGGAAAAAAAAAATGAAACTTATAGTATAAGGATATACTATAAGGATATTATCTTCCCACTCCATAATTGGAAAATTCAGCATAAATACCTATACAGAAGAAAAGAAATGTTGACAAAAGATGTTAATGTGGATTTGGATAGCTATAACACATTTTTTCAATGCCACAATAGTCAAAGGGGTGAAATGAGTGGCAAAGAGAGTAAACATGTGGTCTTCAGTGGATAAATGTATTCAGGAAAGAAAGCAAAATCAAAATAATCACTGACAGCTTGCGAGAAAAAATATTAAACGTGCATGGACATTTTCTACACT
The DNA here is from genome assembly GCA_038090715.1 of Florisuga fusca. Lineage (NCBI taxonomy): Eukaryota > Metazoa > Chordata > Aves > Apodiformes > Trochilidae > Florisuga > Florisuga fusca. The sequence goes on from JAAWXA010000009.1 coordinate 18,101,711, forward strand.
GACAGCCTTCAAAAACCTCCCTATTAAGATGTCTTAGCTCTTCTCAAGTAAAAACAAACTAAAAAAACCCTAAGTGCCTTTCAATTTCCAAAAATATTTTTCCACAACAGTCAGAGAAAGATCAGCAACAGCTCATGCAACCTTCAAGAGGGCTGGTAAATGTTTAGAAACGTAACATCCACATTTAAAGGGTGTCTATGAACATGGAGTTCATTAAATTATATCAAAATGCAAAAATTGTCATCTTAAAAACAAGGAGCATGTTGTACAAGTCAACAGCTTTATAACAGAGTTCTTTCAAAAATCTAAGAGAAGACAGCTTTGCAGATTTTTACCGCTCTTCTCAGTGGTCAGAAATTATGCTCCTCATGGAATTGAGCTCATGGAAAGGCCAAAACTTTCCAGAAGGAAGAGGAAAGATGAGAAAATATATTAGGCTGGCCAAAACAAATAATTTCAGATTCTGATTCACCAAGTAGAAGACAGTAAATGGTATTTATATCTTTCCATAGCAAAAAAAAACAGCCCTCACCCCCCCAAAAAATCACATTCTTGAACAGCATTTGATCTTCCTAAAAAACAAGAAAGGAACATGTTGAGCTGCAGTCCTATGAGCAGAGTGACTTGGGATCTTGTGACTCCAATCGTCACAAAGAGTTTGGAAAAAACCCAAAGACATGACACCCACCTGGCCAAGGGTTAAGGCAACATTTAAGAAGCAATGAGCCTTTGTGGTTCTTGGGATAGCTTCAGGACAGTAAAGAAACAATTGCATCACGCCCTAATTACACCAGCTGACTCCATGCAAAACTAGGATCCTTCTGCAAGCCACTTCAGAACATTTTGTAACATGGAAAATTAAGGTGTTGCATTATCATTCCCAGACTTGACAGCAAATTCTTCTGCAGACCTCATTTAAAGCAGAACCAATATACAAAGCACATGCCAAAATTATACAGAGGGCAGGACACATGGAGAACAACTTTTAGGTATAACGTTGGACTGTCATCTATGGCACTCAAAAATGGTAGCACTAAATTCCTGCTGCACTACTTCCCCCTGAAAATTCATCTTAGGGAATTTAAGTGGAGAAGAAAAAACAACACAATTTGTCATTTTTCTTGAGGAAGTATCACCACAATTCTGCTCAGCTCCTTGTAAAAATGAGCAATATCTGCAGCAGATGATCTATAAAGTTTTCCAGCTTTCCTGGGAGGAATAGTATTTTATTGTTCGGTTTGGTTTCTCCATAATACAAATCTCAATCTTCAGTAGTGATGTATAAGGAGTACTGATCAGTTTAATACTGGGGAAAAGCAAACTTGTATTTTACAGGGAAAACATAAAGACACAAACATACACTATAAGCTTATAAGAAAGAGTCACAGTTTCCTAAATTTAGATATATTTCCTTAGGATATAGGTATTTTTCCTGTGTGTATGTGCATATGCATATAGATATGCTCATTCTACAGGGTTGTACCTTTCTCACTGCATACATATTCCTGGAATTCAATTAGTTATGAGGACAGGAAAACATCTAAGACAAGCAGGTTCATCTTTCAGCCCAGGAACATATTGCTGCCTAATTTCACACCAAAACAGAACCATAAGGTCTATATATTAATTCAATATAAACTGAGGCTGTCAAGCCTTTATGATGAAGTGCCACACTCTAATATAAACTGCAATAGGTGACTGCTTACATTTCCACATCGGGCTGTAAACCAGAGGTGTCCTCTCAGGAGCCCTGGTTAGTGGGCTGCCAATTCCAACATGGGGGAAAAAGCCACTGCTGGGAGGGATAAATGCTCCAGCTTGCCAAGTTTTATCTGTTTCAGTTTGAGGGTCTGTACATTACGTAGGTGGCTGGAATCAAAACGTCAGCAAAAAGTACATTTGTACTGCTAGCCCTGCATGATATGTTCTCCCTGTTCCCAGACAACTATCAGGAGGACTTTTCTGTTCTCTGGCATTCATTGCAAGGTTTTCATTCCACTTCTGTACAAAAAGATCTTCCCAGGACAGATTTTCTCTTTTAACTCTCTAAAAAGATACTGGGTGTCTACTTTGCACTTTTCAGACCACCTTCCATCAGTTGCAGCCCGATTCCACAGCAAGTTCTGGGTAAGTACAATGTGCTTGTGCCCTAGAAATGCCCCACCTGGGCAAGCATGTTTATTTTTGGATTGCAATGCAATCCTGTAACATTGAGGTAAACAAATGAGGAACATTCTCCCCTCTCACAAAGACACCTGAAGAGCTAAATTCAGTTCCTTGTCATGACAGACTGACAGTTAAACTATGGATCTGAGGATACAAGGAAGAGTGCCTGTTCAATATTATTTAGCTACTAGGAAGGAATTCTTCACTGTGAGCGTGGTGAGACACTGGAACCGATTGCCAAGAAAAGATGTGAATGCCCCCTCCCTGGAAGTGTCTAGGGCCAGGTTGGATGGGGCTTTAAACAATTTGAACAACCTGGTCTAGTGGGAGGTGTCCCTGCCCATGGCAGAGGGGTTGGAACCAGGTGATCTGTAAGGTCCCTTCCAACCCAAACCATACAGTGATTCTATGATCTTCATCACCGTAAGTCAACAGCAGGCTTCTTACACAACAGGAAAAATATTTGTGGGGTACTGAATATAGGAACTGGCAGCTAGGTGGAACAGATAGGCTGTGCTCTGTGCCCTGAATTCAGTATTCCTGTGGTAAAAAGCATTTGGACTCATCTCAACCTTTGTCTTGGTTAAATTTCTCTTCTGGTTTCCCTGCCATGACTGGGGAAGGCAGCAAATGCATTTGTTTCCCCAGGGAGGGTACAGAGCACAGCTGCTCTTTGGTGGCATGCAAGAGGAAACATGGGCCTTTTTCTTTCCTTTCAATCTCAGGTCAGACCCACAGGTCACCCTGTGTACACAGGACTTTAAGTGGAGGTCAGCAGCTTGTCTGTTTCACGTAATTAAATTTGTTTTACAAGCTTGTCTAGGCTGTAAGTAATTAAATATCACTTCTCAGTCTGAGCTTTTCATTGTCCTTAGTTGCCTGACAATAAGATTTTTCTCCGTCTGGTTTGTTCCCAGGAAAATGTGAAATTTCTAAAGAGTGACCACTGATAATTCTACAAGATTTACAAAGCAACAAGAAGTGTTCAACTATTGATAATACTACATAATAATCAACTTAAGTATTCCTTACACAGGTTCTAAAAGCAGACCCAGATTTTCACCAGTTTGCTGGCAATGGCAGTGTTAAAACACAGAGAGCATTCTGGTTTTGTTTTTATGATAGCCAAGATAAAACCAGAGACAGATCTGAACTACAGTTGTAAATTCAAATCCACGTTTTTCAAGTCAGAAATACATCAAAATTACCATAAGAATATCTGTAGATACTTCCCTAATTTGGAAAACATGTTAACTAAATAAAAAGACTATCCAGACTTGTAAGCATTATTTTAAATTACTCCTACTGTTTCACAATACACTAAGGAGCATCTTGAATTCACAAAATGTTTCAAATCCCTGGATGAACCAGTACCACACAAGCTTTTCAGATGTGGGACAAAGCTATTTCCAGGATCTGAACTGCAGCATACAAACTAGCAGAGTATGTGCCTGCCTCCACTTTAACAGAAATTAAACAGCAGCCCCCCTTGCAACAGCCACTTACATGGCATAACCATGTTTTGAAAACTTTAAAATGCAATCTACTGTGCTCCGTGATATACTACATTTTTCCATAAATAGCAGACATCCCACATTGGGTTTTGAAGAGAAGAGCACAGATACCTCAGACCTTGCTTTTAGTGCAGTCAGATGCAGGACAGAGGTATGGACAGGGCTCCCCACTGGTTAACTTTACTCAGGGCTTTACTCTTAACCATGTGGTTCCTCTTACTCACTCACAACTGCCCCAAACCTCTTAAACCGTGGTAAATGTTCTCAAACCCTTAAGCCAAAGGGAGAGGAGAAAGGGAAAAATCCATCTCTCTCGTGCAGTTTGGCCATGTTAACTGGGTGGGGATATCAAGAGGCCTCACTTTTCAGTCTTACCCCCGAGAACAGCATTTTTTGCCCTCTGGCTTGGAAATCAGACAGAAACAGGATTAGGATACAATGTTTCCCCACATCAATTTGCACCACTTAAAATTTGCAGAAGACAAAGGCAGAGTTTGAGGGGTACCACAGGATCTAAGGGGAAGAAAACTAATTACTATGCAATTATCTTGATCCTTCTCAAAATATTAAGCTAGTTTTGACTATCCAAAATATGCTCAATGTCCTGTAAGAAGCCACAGAACTAAGAAAAAGTACATGGGCAACCAAGGCAGTGAGAATTTTATTAACAAACCTTTAGAGACAAGACTAAATAACCAAGCACTTGAACCTGCAAAAAGATGCTGAAGGATATGATCAAGGCCAAATAAGCAAAGAAAAAGTAGCTGAGGGAAAGGAAAATATTTTCACCATATCTCATAATATTAAAAATGACAAGGAACTCAGTGGCCTATGAGAAGTCAGATGTGCAGAAGGTGGCTCTCCATGTGCTCTGTGCCACTAGTCAAAAGTAGAAAGAGGTAGAAAGGAAGGTCCATCAAGAGCTAATAAACAAAACAGTCCCAATACAAGCTCTAATCCACTAAATTCCTAAATCTTCATTTGTTAGAAGCTTTGGCTGTGTGGCAGGTGCGTGGCACACAGCAAGATCCCTCACACAATTCCTGGTTCCTACGCTTGCCCTTGTAGTTAGCTGACTCTGTGTAGATACTTTGCTATGTAGATCTTTGATACAATTGCTCTCTTCTTTGTCTCACATTTGATTGATTTTACTCCCTCATGATTTCTATAAACAATGTAGTTCACTTCAAGCACTAGATACTCTTACACGACAATTTCCAACATCATCCAAAATGGCTTCACTAATTGTTCTGGTGTGTGTTCAATTCACAAAGCGAGTTTTTGAAAGGAAAATACATGTTCAAATAGAGAACAGGCACATGGAGAGACAATTTACATGTCTGGTTCTAGAGGAATTTTATTAATTGACTTATTTCTTTTTTTTTTTTTTTTACAAAATCATTGAGTGTATCCTTCAAAACAACATTATTTTCACAATGTCTCTTAAGTATTTCATATTTCTCATGTGGCATAAGGGAATGCTATATAGCTTAACTTCCATGTGATGTGATGAAGGAAGGAGGTGTTATGTATTTCTCTCCTTCCTGATTCTTTTTCATGTATTTTTGGATGCTTGACCTCTTATATGCTGTCTTGCTCTTAGCCTCAGCATTTGTCCAAAAGCACCATCCTGACCTGGAGATAATAATCATAGAAGGGAACTGCTAAAGCAATTGCTTTAAGACTGTAAAGGTGGGGTTTAAAAAAAAACAAACAAACAAACAAACAAACAAACAAAAAAAACCCAAACCAAACCAAACCAAAACCAACCAACCAACCAAAAAACAACAAAAAACCAACCTTAAACAACCTACATAAACCTCATCACAAACTCCTAGGACACTATTTCCCCAGCACCTGTCTTCTATTTAACAGAGACAGCTTACCCAAGAATTAGTTAAACTACCTTGTGTTTCTAACAGTGAAGCTTAGCAATTAAGATGAATGACAGACTGCGAACCTGAAAATTATGTTCACATAATCCCTCAGAAAGAAGTAACAAATCTGCATGGACACTGCTAAGCTGCAACAAGTGATTTCAATAATGAGTGTATGTTTACTGTGTAATTACTCTTTCTAAATCCCAAAGGAGCAGTATGTGAAGACTTATGTAAAGTATTAATGAAGTTTTTAAAATTATCTGAATGCATATCAACCTGCAAGACCCTAAAAAATCCTGCTTACACTTCAAATATATGTATTTGCATTACTGCCTTATAAAGTAGTACACTCAATTGTTATAGACTGCTGACTGAAAAAAAAAAGCAAAAAAAAAAAAAGCTATCTGTTGAATTATTTTTATTGTGACAATTATAGTAATTTCTTTCACAGAGATGCAGGAACATCCATCTGCAATTCACACACATGCACTCTGGGTTTCAGGTATTGTATCAGGTACCTTTGAATCTGCAGCCCTGAAGATGGTTCACTCACCATCAGCCTAAGTGATTTATTGATGATTATCAATTATTCACTGTGATAGATACAAACACTGCCAGCAAATTTCTCTACTTGCTAATCCCAAACCACACAGATGGCTTCTCCCGTTTCTGTATTGACAACATACTGTTCTTTCAAGACTGTGTGGAATAGCCCGAGTTCTCATATAAAAAATTTGGAAGATTGAGAAGAATCTCGGTCTTCTGCCACTTTTCTGCTTTTACAATGACAGTTAAGAAACTTTTAACTGCATTCAAAGAGAGAACAGCCATGGCACCTCTCCTTCCTTCCCTACATGCTGGAGAAAAAATGTATGGAATGCATTTAAATAATGCGGTTGAACTTTTTATGAGCAAAACCCCCTTCTTCATCTTGAATTACTTATTTGTAATGAGTTACTTGTTTCACACTGGCCAAAATAAAGTTTGTTCATTTACAAAGAACTAACCGAGTCAGAACTCTTAGAATTCTGTCTCAATACTGTTAATCTCCTATTGTCAATTCAGCATGTTAAGAGAAAGGAAGCTGATTTTATTTCATTTAACAGAACCCCAAAGACTAGATTGTTCTGTTATGAAAAAATGCTTCAAAGATTTTCTGCCAGTGCCATTTCCTTTCCAGCTGGGAATAAAGTTTTCCTGCCTATTAGTACAAGTCAATCATTCTCTGCATCAAATTAATCTTTGAAGCTTCCAGTGATCTCAATGTTCCTTTTATGAATGCAGATTTCTTTTTAGTATATGAGAATTCCTTTTTATTATAAGATATTGTGATTTGTATTTGTTGATTAAGTTTAGAAAACTTGAACTGTTTCATATGACATGTACTGGTATAATGATACCTATAGACAAATAATGGTCAAAGGATGTTGTCCTGGTATTTTCAAGAAGATAAACACATTCTGCAGTTGCAAAATACTGGGCATTTGGGTGATGTACACTGTGCTGTGAGTGTATATAAATAAATATGTATATAATGTGCATATAAATAGCTTTGATATTTTCATTCCTGTGCAAGGTGATGGCTGCAAGGGAAGTTCTCTGACACCAGTAACATGGTGAAGAACAGTGCAACTATTCCACACAACAGTAGTTAACCTCACAAATTAGGGCAGCAAAGCAATTACTTTTCATAAAGCAAAGCACTGCAGTAGTCTTGTCTCTGGAATTCAACCCTAAAATGAGAAATGGCAGAGTGCCAGTATTCTGGAAAGTTTATACTAACACCAAAGGCAGTAAAAAAGATACTTTTTGCCACAACCAACCAGTCTGATTAACAGTGCAATGGGGCAGAGCGCTCCTCATCACCCAGAACCTTTTATATACTCTCTCCGAGTTCTCTAGGAAGAGGAAATTTGCCTTATTTCAACCTGATATTAGTCTTCGAGCATAAATAATACATGGAAATAAGCTAAAATGTCTCACTGATTAAAATTCCGCCCTGTGAGCTTGTCACGTTTCAATGTGCAAATTGCTTCTGTCTGGCCTGCAGTCAGAAGTCAGTCATCTAAATATATATATATACCCACTTGCCCTATTTTAAGTTCAGTATCACAGCTGAACCACAAATCAGAATCAGAAGAGATTTTACTCTACGACAAATTTTTAAGTAATGATGTATCTGGTCAACTGAGTATCTAATGAGACAACAATATTACAAGATGATGCTGCTGCCTTCACACAGCTGTGAGGAACTGAGCTGAGTCTTGGGTTAAAAGCTAACACCCTTGGGTTTCTGCCATAGTTTGCAGCATTCTAACTATAGCTAGAGTCCTCAGAAAGCCCCCCAAAATCAAGGAAAATGGAAGACTGTGCATACCAGATCTTCATAGTCATGACTTTTTACAAGTTTACAAGAATGTTTAAGGACCAGTTACATCTGGGTACTTTCCTCGGAAAGCAAACACAAAAATCAGCCATAAAAAGAGTCTGGGTTTACTCTCTGACCCTTAGGTGTTTATGGTCAGTAATACAGATGAACTGTACACAAAAAAGAAAGGCAGTCAGGGAATCATGACATGTGTTACCATGTCACATGCCAGAAAATTTTGTTTATAGGACTCTGAAGTCCAGTGTTCAAAGACTGAAATATTCCTCAAGTGGTCAGACTTGCATAGTTAATAACTTCAGAGAAAATGGATGTCCAGAGAAGCCATATATTCATCCTATCATGGTAACTTGTTTCTCAAAAACACCTCAGAACAAAAAATTCTGATTTATAGTTTTGAGAACAAGATGTTCATAAAAGCTCTTCTTGTACAAATTTGCTTTTAGGCTGCAGATCAGATAACCAGATAATTCTCCAGATTCAGAAAGACTCCAGAAAACTCAGTATTTAGCATACCCCAAATGCTGCAGGGTAGCCAAAAGCTCAACAGAAAAAAATACAGTCCAGAAGCATATTCAAATATACTGCTACATAAAGAAGAAACTTCTCTCAGGAAGGCACACCAGTTCAAACACGATAATGGAAGTAACAGTGTTAATGGTCATCAGAAGACTAATGGGGTGGGGGGAAAATGCATATAAGGCACTGTCATACTCTCTTGCCAAGAGCTGAAATAAAAAGAATGCAGAAATATTCATCCCTCTCCAGAGTATTTTTCATTGTTTACTAGCTCTGGGGCCAAGCCTTTTCTTCCTTACCCTATTGTAAGTAAGGAATAACTGGCATGACTTTTAACTGGTGAACATGAGGGAAAGATTGGTATGGTCTCCACGCTTACCTTCTAGGACAAAAAAACTATAATCACACAGCAGTAGCCAAGAACCACAGGATGCCATTTTTCTAAGAATGAAGGTTATTAAAACAAAATTGTTCCTGAAATAATATTTTTCTGTACCTCCATCTCTTTAAAAGATGCATACTTTGTGTTTTATTTTTACTTCATGCTGCCAACTCAGTTTTAAAGAAAAATATAGTACCTGCAGAGACCACTTTCTCAAATGAGAAATTTAAACGCTTATTTGACTTGTTATAAAATTTGTTATTTAGTTATTATTACATGCTTAAATAAAGGAGGGAGGAGAATCCACTCAAACCAGAATTAATCTATTGCATTAGATTCGTTTACAAAAATTTAACATGTATAATACCTGTAGCTCAAACACACACAGAGAAAACCCATCAACAAACAAACAAAAAAATGGGTAAATAAATGTCTGCTGGTAATTTCAGATTGTACATGACACATCCTGGCATGTGCATCATACTGATATGCATACTGATATGCTCATTTAGATGTATATGACGGGTGACATTGCAGAAAGGAAGAGCCATTTCAGAGAGGGAAATTGTATGGAAAAAAAGTCATTTTCAATTGCCCAGCACACTCTGAGGCTGAAGGCCACACACTCTGACAGAGCTGTGGGGAAGGTGGAACTTATCTGTAGCAGTGCACAAACGCTGCATCTGACCCAGGTTAATAAGATAATGATATAGTAGCTATATTGACATTTCCAGTGAAGGAGTAACCTAGATTTTCCACACTAATAGAAAATAGTAAGAAGCTACAAGAAAACCAAAACAATACAGTAGTAAGTAACTTCACAGTGAACTGACAAATAAAAGCTACAAGGGGGTTTTGGCAGGCCTCTGCCATCTCCATGATTTTGGCTGTATTGCCAGTCATCAAGACACAAACCTGAAATGGGTTCGAGTAATTTGCTGGAGATGAGGCTCTGCCTCTGTCAGAGCTCTTTAGAATAGGAAGTCACTATAGAACAGGCCATATAGGAGTGACTTGAATCAATTATACTTTACAGGAAATGGCAAATCTTGAAAAACAGGTATTTGATATTTATTTGTAAATTCTTCTCTTATATGTTGCAAGGTTTCTGTTAAGATTAAATAATACTTTGTTTCATAAAAGCTATGTGCTTCCACCTCTTGAAAATGTCAAATGGCATCTAGCTGGTAAAATTATTGTGGTTTATTCCCAGAGACCAGATCCTGAAGAAGTCAAAAACCTTAATAACCAATATCAGCACATTCAGAGCTCCTGTGAAACCAATTTCTTAACAGCAACACATTTCTCTTGTTTTCTAGAAGCTTGAAAACCTGACCTGAATTTATTTTATGAACCTAACAGAAAAGCCTTCACCACTTCTGCAAACAAGCAGAAAAATACCCTCAATAACACAAGCGTTTTAAATCTTGTCTTACATGTGTTTAGAAGGATTAACATCACCAGAAAGCCCCACTTTGAACTCTGCAAAACAGGGAGCACAGCATATCATAATAAAAGGAAAGAAAAACAACATCACAGTGAGATTCTTTCAAAATAAAGAATGTATTTTAAGGGCTCTTTTGAGAGGTGAGCAAAAACATACCCTTGCCCTTCCTAAAGCCAGGATGGAAGGCATGGCCAGTCACATATGCCCAGGAAACCCCAGGAGTTTGCCTTCCCAGGCAAGAGGCAATTGCATTTGCTATAGGATGGAACTCTCAGTAAGCAGCATGCTCTCTGTTGATACAAGCACATCATCTATATAATTTGTGACTTTTTTTTTTAATGAGATATCATAAAGACCATTATGTTAGGGTTAGGAGACTGAAGCGTGTGCACATGAGCTGAAGAAGTTCACATCTGGTGGCAGATTCCACCCCAAACTGCCAATCCTGCCCTTTTACTGGAGGTTGCCATCTCTGGAAAAGGATGGCCAGCATATTTTGGAGAAGTTAGTATATCAGGCTGTGAATGGTAATGAGGGGGAAGTCAGCTTTCATTTCCTTCAACCACCCCTCCTAAAGAGACATAACTGGCAGCTGGAGCTGTTACTTCTTAAATCAATTCCGCATGATACTCCACAGCATTTCTGTTGGTGCCCTCAGAAACGAGATGGTTTTAATCACCAGCTGGCTGCATTACTGCAAGTAGGTGGGCAAGGTGGCACAACTGGTGTTCCCCCTTATTATCTCTTTATACAGCAGTGTCCACAGGAGACAAAGCATTCATTAGCTCCTGCCATGGTAAGTCAACAAAGTAAGCTGTAAGTCCCTTCCAGCAGCTTTCAAGGGTCTGGCTAGCTCTTTAATCTTTGCTAGAAAAGAAGGATGGTTAACAAAACACCCTGCAAATATGCATAGTTCAAGTCTTTTTGTCATTGCCAAGTGAAGACTAGAAGTCCAGTCTAGCTGTCAAGCAGCACAAGGCTAATGCTCCTACAGAATTTTGCATCTTTGCAACGAAATATATGGAAAGGCTTTCAGTTGTTCAGATTTAGTTGCTGTACAATGTTAGAGCAACATGTAACCCTACTGGAGTCTGAAGGACAGCCTCCCTGAAATACTTTTCAGCCCAAGGGAGAAAAAAAAAAAAAGTCATCACATTCCCAAAGTGATATGCTTCCCTATTTTTCTCCTCCCACAGAGATAAAGCAGACTTCTGTTTTCCCTGAAGTAATTTTTCCAAGTTTTGTTGAGTTTAATTAACAGAACAAATGAGGTAAAATAAGTTTTTTAAAATCCATTTTGCTGTAAGACATGGGCATTTACAATAGTCAGTGACTTGTGGAAGCTGTTGCTGTGAGATAGAGAATTACTGAGCTGAAAAATAGTATTTGTCAGAGCCCTGGCTTTAATATTTTAGCGTGAGGGATCACCTGTGCTGACAGTGCCTACACTTTGCATGACTAGGAAACAGGAATAGCTTCTCTGACACCCATTCATTTTTACAGGTTATAACACAAATGGTTTTATGAGCACAGGGATGAATGAAATTTGTTTTCTAAACCAATTTGTCTTCTTGTGCTTGACTGGCTCTTTTAACAGAATTTCATGAAAGTAAGGAATATCCCCCAAAGAAATATCAGTGAACTCACACTGAAAACCAGATGAGGGAGGCAGAAAGAGATTAGTGTGGTCTTTCTACAGGATAACATACAATGGGTTTGCATCTTGGTAGATACCCAAGAAGGAATGCTTTGGGCACAGCTCGGAGACAGCTGACCCAGCTGATCCACACCACCAGGCAGGGTGACCTTCTGCCCACGCAGAGCCTTCTCCTTTCCTTAGCCAACACTGTGTGGTCCCAGCTCCTCCCTGCTGTTGGCCTTCAGGAATACACTGATTTGGCTCACTAATCTAGAAAAAACCTCATTTTCTTTGGTTTGGTGAGTCTGTGGCCATGTGAGACAGCTAAGCTGGCACCCTGTGCAGGAAAGCGAGCTCCAGAGGTGATACAGGGAATACCAAGGACCTGCTCTTTGGGCAGTCAGAGAAGGTGAGTCAGTCAGTTGAGAAGGTGACTGAGAGGATGCCAGAACTAACAGGGATATTTCCCATCTTTCCTGCGCAAGAAAAAAACCCCAAACAACTAATAAAAAAAAAATGTTTTTGAGTACCTGAGGCAAGCCTATAATGCCATTTTTAACCCCTGAATCAGGAAAACCTCAGCAGTGGTTGATCATTCTCCTTTCATTCCTCACTCACTTTTTCCTGGTGCAGTCAAACAGGGACTGAAGGACTGGAGGACAGGAGGACAGTCTGCTCAGTGCCACACAACGTGGACTCTCCAGCTCTCCCTCCAGCTCTCAGCACTGACAAACAAGCAGGGAAACCCTGGGACAGGCACTCCCCAGACATCTTCCAGAAACATTTTCCTTTCAGACAGGCCAGTCCTAGGGCCAACAAACCCCTGACAAATGTGAAGCCAGTTTTCTAATAGATTCTGCTGAATAATCTGTCTAGGGACAACGCGCTGCGGGAGCCTTGCTCTGGGAGTGGCTGGCGGGGGGCAGCCATAGAAAATTCCAGATCTGGTGAACAGCTGGGGGATCCAGTTCACTCACAGCTTATGGTTTTGTTTCCAGCTTAGGCTGGAGGGAAACCAAGTCATTTGTCAGCAAACTGTAAACCACTGTCTCGCCGCCTTTGTGGCCATGTGTTTTCACCAACAGCCATGCTGTGCCTGTGTCTTCCTCCCTGACGCTGCACGGGGCTTTTCAACTTACACAAGGTCAAACCAGCAACAGATTTTCACCCCCTACCCTCCTCTCCCCCCCAGCTTTGCGGAAACTAAACGTGGGAGCACTGGTTAAAACATAAAACCATGGGATAAGGGCTGTAAATTTCATTTCCATTTGGCAGTGGCACGGTGTGATTTTGGTAACGCCTCCTTCTGCCAGAGTTCATCTCTGGCACTAAAAGGACCACATCAGCCCGCCCTGCTTAGGGACTGAAAGACTAAACTTAGTCAGTGGCTTTTAAAATGTACTCAAAACCTCCTAAAATGGCTTTTTTTTAAACACAGAAAAGGCCTAACGATTCATCCTGCATGTTACTCATGAGCATTGATTCCTTTTGCAAGTCTGAATTTGACTCAAAAGTTATTTCTTTAACGTTTTTTTCAAATTGCTACAGGGATAGAAGCCTCCTGCCACCCAGACTTTTAATTTATCTGCAGTTCCTCTAATTTTAAACAGGTATGAAGTTTTGAAAAGTAATTTTTTTTTAAATGAGATATTGATACATTAAAACTTAATAGCTCTTTGCAAGGCATTGCATTTCATAATCAAAACCTCCTTAGAATTTTCATTTAAAAATGAAATCACTGATCCAACAAACCATAACAGCTGCAAATTGGGTCTGGAAATAAATAATAATAAATAAATACTAGAAATAAATAAATGCATAAAAACCTACTTGTTAATATTTTGATGAGGTTGAGGTAGGTATCTGAATGAAGAAAAGGCACTCAACAGTTTAAAACCAAAACAAAACAACACCACAACAAAAAAGAACTATTGACTTTCATGGGAGAACTCCAAAGTGGCTTAGAAAGTTATTTCAGATGTGGTTGTTAATGGCAAAGGTGACTTAATTTTAATAAGAGTACTTGTTTCTTTTTGGAATTGAAGGGGGAAAAAAAAAAGTCCAGACCAGAATAGGAATCACTAAACCCTGTAGGAGAAACAAACAAACAAAACACAACCCTACACACTTTTTAAAATTTTTCTGTTGAAATTGAGACTTGGTCAAAGCAAAACCATTAGTGCCTGGAGATGAGAAAGCAAGAAAAAAATTCTCACCATTGTCAGGACTACCCTTTCTAAGCACTAACTATGAGAAGCCAAGCTTGGCCACCCAGTAGGGTTTCTCCTCTCAGGATCCCTCCAGCCCAGCACAGCTCCCTTCGATAGAGAGCTATGCTACTATCCTCCTGCCTGGGCCAGACTATGGTAAAACACTCTGCCACAGGGAATCCACAGAAATTAATTTCCTTTCCTTCCTCTGGAAGAAGCCTGGAGCATTGGCAGGAGAGAGCACCCTATCAGAGAGGCAGCTACAGCCCAGAGGGAGAAGGTGACTCCAGCTTCCTCCATGGCCTCCTCCATGGCCTCCCTGAGGAAAGAAGAGTGCAGTGGGGCACTGGGGAGGCACCCACGCAGGCTGTGGGAAGAGGACAGTAGAGGGTGAACAGGAGATAAGTGAGGTCTTCAGGGTCCTGCAAAAGCAAGAGGCCAAGAAGAGCCCAATGTGTGGAAGGAGGGACACGGAGGGCAACATGGTGGATGAAGACTGGGGAGCAGCTAGCAGCCTGGGACTCCTGACGGCAAGACCCAGACTGCTTCTCTGCCCTCAGGTCTGAATGGACAGGATTAGTACTGTGCCATAATAGCTCAGCAAGGGGAACAAACTCCATGATGTGGGGCTTCAAGTCCCATAAGGCCTGAACTGAGCATGAGCACCATGAGGAGGAGTTGGGTGACAATGACTGGAGATTCCCTTCTACAGAGGTCAAAGGAACCCATCTATTCAAAGATGTTGTAATGGGAGATATTTTGTTTGTGAGGTGCCAGATTTGGGATGATGTAGAAGGACAACTGAAGCTTATCTGTTCCTCCAACTATCATGCCCCCTTGCTGCTCATCCATGAGACCTGGAATGAAGAATTGCTTCAGAGCTCTATGGACAAACATGAAAATCCAGCTCATTTGATCCCAAAAGCAAAAAGCCCAGGTAGGAGTGGACAGTTCCCACAAATAAATTCATGTCCATGTGACTGGTATCCCAGGCAGCATCCTGGCTTTTTTGACCATGGTATTCTCTTAAGCAATGAAGGCTACTAGAGACCCACCTAGCAAATTGGAGCAGTGGCGAATTTTTGCCCTTTACATGAAAGGCTGAGTGAACGCTTGTGGGCTGGCATTAGAAGAGAGACCAATAATGGTGGCAATTGTGATGGGAGGTTATTGCAAACCACACAGTGAAGAAGTAGCTGAGGTCTTCTGTAAACAAGTCAAGGAAGTCTCCAGACCACAGGCTCTAGTTCTCATGGGAGACTTTAGCCTCTCTGAAGTACAACAAAGGAAAGGCAGCAGAAAGCAGATTTCTGGAGGGTGACAGGGACAACGTCTTAATACAAATGCTAGATGGGACAGAAGGGATGACACTCTCCTCGTAGCAGTGTTTCTAAAAAATGTTGTGCTAAGTCCTAGTGAAATTAATTAGCATCCAGTAATACATACATAGTATATCCACACACAGAGTTAAGACTCTAACACTGCAGTTCACGTACATATTACACACTTCCTGCCTCCAAATATGTTCCATGTGTGTTCTAGAAATGTGGTTTAAATCATATACATGGGCACACACAGTGAGCAAAAAATTCTTAAACTGAAAAATCCGAACACTTTCTTACCTCAAGTGTTTCTACCTAGAAAAGTTGGACCAGTTGATCCTTGAGGTCCCTTCTAACCTAGCATTCTATGATTCCTCTTAAAAAGCTGCCATCTTCCAGTTTTATCTTCCCAGGACAAGAAACCAAACCCTGCCACAGAGCAAAAAGAAAATACCTATCCAGTCTTCAGTCATGTAACTTCAGCTTGGAGTACAATTAGCAAAACTATCCCTTCCTCAAACCCTCAAGACCAGTCATTAAAGCAAGCATTGCTTCAAAATCAGAAAGGGTCACAAACAACAAACAAACCACTACTGCTGTAGCTGAGCCCTTATTGCTAGAAAACACAGCTGTCAAGCATTACCTGAAGTAATCTTGCTGTGGAGCTCAAGTAGTTTATATTAGCCAAGTCCTCACATAGACTTTCACACCCTCTAATCATGACACTGAGTATCAGAGGGTTCTCAGGGTTGGTAATCTACATAATTCCCCACTCATAGTGAAGAAACTCAGACCTTATTTGAAGGAGCTCTTATTATTATTGGCATTTCTTTAAAAGAGCACCTTTTTGCCAACAGGCATAAGAAAACCCTAGCTAATGTTTTCCTATGTTAAGCCAAATAACCCATGTTCATTGGGCAGTATCTGCCTCTGTTTTGAGGTACGTTCACAAACCAGTGACTTGCCTCTGGAGAGCAAAACACAAAACCATGTGCTGCCTCAGCAGGTACCTGGTGGTAATGAATGCAGCCCCTGCAAAGGGAGCCCTGTAAAACAGCTGTTCAGATAGTACATCCAGAGCATACTGCTAGAAACCATCCACTACACCATCTGCAGACCCTGATAACTTCTGCTTTTAAGCAGTTCCTGAGGAAAGCAGGCATGGTGATGGGAGATTTGATTTCACTTTAGCGGTACCCAAGTTTGCATTAGAAACTTTGATGGAGTCACAAGGCACCAGGAGACTGCACGATCAGACTGACAACACTGGGACAGAAAAGGCCAATTCCCACACTGTTTTCTCAATCCAAATCTTATTTATTGGAATTCTATTGAGATTATTAAATATACATCAGACTAAACTATATTAGTGCCATTACCCAGGACTCTGTCCAAAATAAGACATTGGATGACATTACTTCTCATTTCAAATAGGTTTTTGCAAAGGCTAAACTTATGCTGATGGTAACTTCAAAGGCTACATATGACTTTGGCAGAGAATAAAGGGAAAATACCAAATTCATTCTTCTGAGTTACTTTTCCAAAATTGAGGGATTTATTAACCTGACCATAATGAAGACAATGAAGGAGATTCAAGAATGCAAGTGTTTGGTTAGAAGAACATACCGAAACAGAATTAATTATGGATTTACCTGGGATAGAAAGAAAAGACTTAAGGAGCTTATTTTCCCCATTAAGCTAATTGGAGGGAGAGCATATTCCAATGTGGATTTGTTTTTCTCCTGTTCAGAGACTGCCAGTCAAAGTTAGTCCTTGGTAAACACCACCACAAATCAAGGAAAGAATAATCCTGCAGTTTCACTTGCTCAATGGGTTTTGTTTTGGTTTCTTTTTGGGTCTGAAGGCAGGCTCCAAGAAAAATGAAGACTTAAGTGAAGTTTTATCCCAAAATAGACACCTTTGAAAGCAAGAGGGAAATTACAGCTAGGGCCCACGGGGAAACCTCAGCTACTTCCTCACCAAGGCAGCTTTGTGCAACAGAAGCAGATTTTATCAGTCAGCTCTGGAGAAGAGCACAGTTATCTCTTCCTCTATTACTACAAGACCATCGGCAGAGCTTTAGGGCATTACTCCATGGAAGGGATCCTCTGACAGTGCTGACTGGAGGCATTCACAGTCCTTCCCCTCCTCCTGTATCAATTAGTACCTAAACCCTACACACACCCTCTGCTAAAGGTGACCACTGCTCCCACAGAAGTGCTTTTTGCAGCATTTCGCAGACCCAGTTTAGAGCACTGGCAAACAGACAGCTCAACAACCCCGGGTGAGGCAGAAGACTCACAACAAAGTCCTGGCAGCACTCTCTGCTTACACCACTGATGTATCCTTACCCCACAGCCCATCATCAGCTGTGCTGCCTCACTGCTGCGTGGGAGCAATCCAACTCAGGAAATGGCTGCCAAAAATGGGGGAAAAATAGGCAGGATTAATTCTGTGGAAAACTATTAAGAGTGCAAAAGAAGGATTTGTATCTGTATGGCTTTGTCTCACACACATATATGTAGAGACAAAGGCCAAAGATTTTTTTGCTACAAAAGCATAGTTTGAGGTAGTGAGGAACTCCAGGGGAGACAGAGGAAAAACAGAGGCTAGAAATTCTCCCTCTGGTTTTCTGATTAAGGATAAAGGAGGTTCAATTCCAGCTTCTAGAGTATCACAGTATAAGTGGCCTTCCAGCTCACAGTGCTTCATGATCTCCTTCTTCAAGTCCATACTCCTACATATCTATACCATGCTGGAAGAGAACCCTAGTCTAACTGGACTGTAAGAAGACCAAGAGAACCCTTTTCACCATCACTCCAACTTATCTATTGATAATGGCATTTGTTTCTGAGGTTCTACAGGAAGGATCAGTTGGACATTGTGTAGATTAACTTCTCATAACACCCAAGTTCTGCTGTCAGGCACACCCACATGCCTGCTGTGCTCTATTCATCAAGGTTAAAACTTGGGTGATCAGCTTTGAAATAATCCATTCTCTTAACAGTCAGAGAGCAACTTGTTGCAACAAGCAGTGATAAATCCTCTTGGACCCCACTACCTCACAAAACAGTTAAGCATGCACATGACAAGACAACTCAGCTCTAAGTTTGAAGAGCACACACTTCCTTGACTATGTCTTACCAAATATCTTCAAGCACAGCCAAGAAAAAAAGATTTGCCATAAGGGAAGTCACAGTTGTTAAATCACAACTTCAGGTACAACACCACATCTTCCAGCTACACCAGTTGGAGTGACTGTTTTCAGCCCAGTGCTCATGGACATTACCAGCCCTCAAAGCTGCCACGTGGATTAACACTTCCTTGCCCATTTCTGTCAAAACCAGCCAGGTGTGCAAAGACCTATTATTTAAACTGTTTAATCTATCCCTGCTAATTCTGACCACAGGAACAGCTGGCAGAGTTGTAGTCAGATGCTGAGCTGTGATCCACCCAGTAACTCTTGATGTCAACACCTGTGGCTTAGAGGATGAGAAAAGAAAAAACAAAAGTAGATGTCCTTCTGCATGACCAAAGGGGAGCCTCTGACCATCAGCCAGGGAGTGCTGGCCCACATGTTGTGTTACATCTTCAAGCAGTAATGTAAGGCAATGACTGCAAAAGCAATGACCTGAAGTGCAGGAAAGCTCTGAAGTGCCTGTGATTTCAGACAGAGCATCTGAGGCACACCACCTGCCCTGGGGCTGCAGGAGGGGGCTATGGAAGAACTCAGCCTTATGCCAGGTTCCTCAGGTAGACCACAAACAGATAGGTGTTGTGGAGCCTACACTTTTTAATGGAAGGGTTGGTGGGGAAAAAACAGGGTGGAGAAAAAATAAGTGATTAATTGAAAAAAACAGTAGATCCTCAGTAAGACCTCTATACGAGTAGTCCTGTTATAAGTAATCCCCCCCCAAAAAAATTCTGCAAATCCACCAAAGCTGATTCTGGAACAGTTCAGTTATCTTTCCAAACACTGGTATTTCCTAAAGCAATGCACCCAGCCCCCTGTAAGGGGAAATATGTCTGTTGTCACAGAATATAAGTAGTACAGAGGCAAAGAAATGGTTAAAACCAAAACAAACATATGTAATAGGACAGAAAGTGTTTACTTCCCAAGGTTGGAGAAGGCTATAAGGGCCAGTGGCACAAAACCAAAGAAATGATAAATGGATTTGGCATCTGCAGCTTCTTCTCAGTGAAATCCCATGAAGACTTTTGCTGGCTTTTCTTACCATGTGTGCACAAATCCAAAACACACACACAGAGTTGATTCAATCCACCACAGTGCTTTAAAGTGTCTGCTTTCTCTCAGGTCTGAGGCCTCATTTCTCTCTCTCTCTCTCTCTCTCTTTTTTTTTTTTTTTCCCTGCAAAGGTAAAAACTTTCTCCCTTTTCTTTCTTGCAAGAAAGCTCTCCCTGTAAAATAATTTTATTTACTCATAAATACTTCCCAGTCCTTCCTCTTGGTAAGCAGAAGCAAGTAATGTGAGGGTACCAAACTATGAAAAAATTTTGGGGAGAGAGCACTCCAAATACTTAGGCTGGCTTCCCACACCACACTATGACAATCTACACTTACACACCAAGTAGTAAGTGCAGGGCTCCTCTACTTTCCTAGTCAGTCATTTCATTTTTTAAATGGATGTCTATAATTATAAATGTATAACGGGTTTGAAAATAATCTTACCCTGAACAAGTGGAAAACCTAAATCATCAACTTTGGCAAGTCAGGGGTTCTGCTAAAAATAACTGTGGTAATTCTGGTTTTGCAAAAACACAGTATTTTCAAATAAGTTGGAGACTAATGTATCTCAATGGCCTCTTGCTGAGCTTGAAGACAGGCAGCAATAGTTATTTGCTCCTTATAACCAAGAAATGCAGAACAAAACTAATAAACACAGGCAATTTAACCACTCCATGATGAGTTTACCAGTGGCACTAATGAAAAAGGCAAGAATCATGCCAAGTCTAGACTGTGGCTCTTTGGAAGAGCCATAAGGAACTACTGAGAAATGAAAGAGGAGGTGGCTGGAGAGGCAGGAAGATGGGAAAAGGATGAAGAGGGGACAAAAGTAGCAGAGACTTCCCCTTCTAAAGCAACAGGAGGAGTGCTAGGGGGATGGGGAACTTAAAGCTCTTAAACTGTTGGAAGAGGATACCTCCAGAAGAAATAATAGCTTTCTCCCCTCTGAGTGCATAATAAAAGTGAACAGTAAACCTTTTAGGTATCTACTAGCAAGATAAAATGCACAGTGATTAGACAGCATTTAGACCCCAAAAATGGGCCAGGGGAACAGCACAATTGCCTCTGAATGTCTGCCTCCTGGGAAAGCCAACAGTGTGCCAACAGAAGGGGAAAGGTTCAGTCTCCTCAGCACAGCCATTAAACAAAATTGTATTTTGGGCAATTAAAAAAAATTATCAGCTCCAGAAGGGTGAGGAAAAAATGAAACCTTGTAGTTTGATAGCTGAAGCATGACAGTTTGACTGTTAATACAACAGTCAGGGAAAGTGGGAGGGCTGTTTTTTGTAAGTAATATTTAGTAGTAAAATATTTTTTAAAAGACAAATACCTAATTTTGGTGTTTGAAGAGAGGAACAGCTGGCATCTTTTAGTGAAGATAAACATCCAGACTCTATCACTGCTGTTTGAGACTTTATCTTTTTTTAATAGGCTTTTCTGAGTTTGGCTGGTGCCTTCCTCAGAAGCAGTTTGCAACAGAAGAGGAATCTGCTGCTAAGTATCAACTAATGGATTCTGAAGCTCCAAGCAGTGGTAATATCAAATACGAATATCTATATATTTTTTTGAATTACACACACACAAAAAGGACTGGAATTGTGATATAGCTGTTGGGGAAAAAACCAAACCAAACCTGTAGGTTCTTCACTTTTTCAGGAAAATGTTTCACAATGCAAATAATAAATAAAAAGCCCTGCTAATAAGCTGAGTTGTCACACCTTCTGGAAGACAGTATAAAATGGGCATTGTAAAACAGAAGACTTGGTTGACACAGACTCTGTTTCCCACACCAACTGCAACTCTTCCTTTTGTAATTTATACGGTAGTTTGAAAATACCAGAAGTTGAAGGGTTATATAAACTTCTGCTTTGAAACAGAAATAAGATGGTGCTTTCCACATTTCTCCCTAAATTAAGATGAAACCAAGAGATCAAATACATTCTAATTAATGGAAATTTTAAAAAGCCTTCTTTTCAATGAGATTGTTGCACAGTGCCTTCCTTCTGTGATCAGCTTTATATTCTTGATTAGATAGCTCAGCTTGTTTTTTTCCAATTATCAAAACCATACTCACAAAGGTCCCCAACATTCACACGCTAATCTTCAAGACACCAGTCTTCAGTGACAATATCAAAGTGGTTAGCATGAGCAATTTCTATGCACCACGTGACTGGTGGCTTTTTGAAGATGGCTGAATGAGTCTTATTCATCATTCCTCTCTTTACAGGTATGCTAGAATATGCTACTTGCTTTCTTGTAATGTCCACTCCAAGTAGCTACACATCCAGAGAGACCATCTTGAGATACCCAGGTTCTCCTTTACCTCCTCATCATGCAAGAAGCCCTGCTCTTGCACCTCTGTGCACCAAGAGCTAAACAGAAGTTCCTGTCTGCCTTGTACCACTGCTTCTTCACACAGTTTCTCCTTTCCACAGATGACTGTCATGGTTTGGTTCAAATCCATGCTTCATGGCTCCTGCTGGAAAGCATAGGGCCCAAATGAAGAGAGTAATGCAACTAGTAGTGTCAGCAGCTGCGTCTTGCCACGTGCTTGCCAGCAGATTTAGGTGAGGAAGCCAAGAATGTGTGTCTATAGAGACACATATGTTACCACTCTCTCCTTCCTATTGTCCTCCCTGGCCAGCCAGGTCAGAAGTCGGTGGCGAGGGTGCCAACAGGGTTTGAATGGCAGACAGCAGGACCAGGGGCTTGGGGCCAAGGGATCTGCAAGAGGCAGCAGTTCCTGGCTCCCCCAGGATTTCAAAGTAGCTTGCCTAGAGGCAAGTAACGATGGCCCCCAACAGCATGTTCAAAGGACAAGATTTCTTGACTCTTGAGTTTACAGGCACAGCCTTTATGGGTCAGCCTCTCATTCGAGAAAGCAAAACCTGGCATAGCCCTCTGAAGAGGCTGCCAACCTACAGATGCTAATTATGAATTACTAATACATAAATGTAGGAGGTCTCTTTGTCAGAAAAGCAGTGCAGACTTTCTCTTTCTGACAAGCAGAAACAGTACAGCAGGGGGTGGTGGGGTTATGAGATCACTTGTGTGCCTGGTTTATAAATTTCTCCTCTACAACGACAACGCAGGGACACCACTTGGCTGCCCGCCCCACTAGCCTTAGGACTACTGTAGCACTTCATGTACTTTAATCCTCCCCCAACCTATTCGCCTTCATCAAATGAACATCAAAGCCTCCCCTGAAGTGTTTGGGAGGGAAAGTTAACATTTACTGTATATTAAATGTGAACTGCATACACCTCAGTTCACCTTTGCTTTCACGTACAAGTCAAAAGGCTGAATCACACTGGGACAGGACTGACCTACTCAGATTTTGCTCAAGTTATTGAGGTTGCTTGGTTATTCCTTTTAAGCCTCACTCTTAAGACTGGCACACAAGGCTACAGGGGAGCCTCAACGTTTCTGAAAATCTCATTAGGTATCTCACTGAAATCTGAACCCGCAGCCTTAACGTGCAAATATTTGACCTTTCATGATCAGACTCGCATGCTGCAGAGGAGATGCTGTTGTAAGAGCTCTGCCCTGTCTCCTGTGGACATTCTCAGTTACATTAGACATCCTGAGGTGCTGAGAGACTCCATCACTGGAAGGGAGAGGAGAGGACAACAAGCAATAAAGATATGTTAAAGAGGGATTCTTTCAGCTTCTAGCATTCAGGGTCCAGAAGAAAAAAAAAAAAGACACTTCCTGGAGCTTAAACCCCCTTATTCAGACTTAACCACATGCCTGCAAATACAGCTGAGGCACCTTCTGCACAGCCAGTCTGTCTGCCAGCAGCTGACTAAGCCACAAGGATAGAGGGAAAAATAGAAGAAAGAAGCAAGCTGGATTTTTGCCTCATCTGCCAGACTTCTGCCTAAGATCAAAAACTTGACCTGTAAGGAATAAGTTTTCTTAAAAGTACATTTTTAAGGCAGAGTACATCAAATGCTGGCCTCCAGCTCTGCAGCAGCAGCTTCTGCTAAGGCAGATGTAGGAACCATAACACTAAGGGAAGGAAATAAATAAATAAAAATCTTGACTCCTTACATTCTTTATTACTTACACAGAAACTTAAGAGAGCACATCAGGATACTGAACCACGCATTTATACTTTTCATGCTAAAGGTAAATAAATCACCTTAGGCACTGGCTCCTTAAAGACTTAAGACAGATTATAAGCACAACAGCTCATCACTGGCACAACCCACCCAACTTTTAACAGCCAGTTTATTTAAAAGCTGCACACTAGAGTTGAGCCTGCTGCACAGTGAGCTCTGGTATGCCAACTCGCAAACCAAAGTGACTCTTACTACCAGATTATAAGCCCCAGAAAATAGGGCTAAGGGTTCATTATGAGCCTGGTGACAGACTCCTAATTATAGTGGTGCTATCAAGCATGATAACGGCTGGTTGGTTTTATTTCAGTCTCATCCAAAGACTTGTTGGATGCTGGATTAGCTCATCTTTTCACTCCTGTTGAACTGCAATATGTTTCTTTTTCTCCTTTATGTAGCAGTTGGCAAGAGTTATTTGTCAGCATTTAGAAAAATAAAACATGTCTGCAGAAACTTCATTTCTTGCTATTTCCATGCAAAGTTTCTTGGTTTAAGTGATAAAGCATCAAAAATTGCATTTTCATGTCTAAAGCAAAACTGGGTAAGACAAGGCTGCTATTAAAACATGAAATATGGACACTCTTACACTCTCCTGATCACAATACCATGGCACAACATTTCAGCTTACTTCAAAGAAACAGATACCTCAGGAAAAAGCCTTCTCTTCTCCCCCCCCCATCAATTCTGCCTGATTTCATCTCTGCTTCAAATATCTGCAAATAAATCAGAGTAAAACATAGCACTTTACTAACAGATTTGATTATTTATTCACCACTACCATCTACTAGCATTGCTGCAAAGATCCAAGCTGCACAAAACAAGGCACAGGAATAAAAATAATATTGATGCAAGGCCTTTGAAAAAGCCTCTTGTTTTGTAGCTATAAAACCACTAAATTTCACATGCTTAGCTAATGCATCATAGCAAAAATTATTTAATTGCTTCTTCTAATCTCAGAAATCAGACAGCTGGGAACCCTTGTATGGGGACAAACCTGGAAACCTCTTTGCCATACAGAAAAGAGAGCCCCAGACAGTTCTTACTGGACTTTATAGGATTTGGAGAAAAACTGAAGCAATCAAATAGCTTTGCTGAGGTAGCCAGAGGAGGGAGAGATTATTTTACCTACTCTACAAAATGTGGCTGGGAGAGAGGGGAGAGGTGGCACCACTGGTCTCCAGGATGGAGCGGAGAGCATTTTGCTGCTGAGATTTGAATTAGCTGTACTCAGGCCATCTCTTCCCACTCCTCTTCCTCTCCTGCCTCAGCTTCCTCTTCAATGAGAGCACTTCTGCCATGGTGAGCGAGGTGTCTTCCATAGACATCTCCTGTGAATTACACACTCTCCCAAACAATGATGCTGCCTCTTCTCCCGATGGAAAGAAGCACAGTTTATTTCAGAGGAGAAAAAGAAGGGGCTATGAAAGGACCCCAAAGTGACCTAGAGGCAAGATAATGAGAACTAATAGAGCATTTCTGAAAAAAAAGGTCACCTGTCACAGCTGCTATTCAGGTCTCCTAAGTGGTTTTATTGATGGATCATTAAAGGATTCCCATCCACCTTCAGCCTCAGAATGGTTTTACAGAGCAGATAATAAGGAGGCAAAAAAGGAAAAAACATTTGGCACCATTTCTTTTAAACTACGTGTATTTGACAGCCTTTAGACTTCTGGTTTACTTTTTTAATTTTTCCCCCCCCCCCTCTGATTTCCTGTATCTGTGTGGGCTTCTTAGGCCAGCCAGGGAAGCAGAAGAAAGGCTGCCCATTAAAAAACTTCTACTATAAAAATACAAAATTGCCTTAGGTTTAAAGTGTCTTAACCTGATACCATTGTGCACTGAGCACGTACACAATGAAGGTGTGAGCTACATTTAATTTTTTAAATGTTAATTTTAAATTTAGGTGCAGTCTTCCTGCAGCCATGCCTCAACTACAGTGGTAAGGTCATATGTTCAGATGGCTGAACTCCACTGTAACCCTGTTTGCCTGGAAATAAGTAATATAATTGATTTCACGAGTCTCTGAACCCTCTGGTGTAGGCTTGCAGCTGCCCTACTATTTACAACTGTAGATTCATAATAGATAAAGACTAATGCTACCAGTATGCCAACCCAGAGATGCTGAGACTGCAGATCTTATGAGCTTTGCAAGATATGCCGTGAGACTCTCCTGCAATTTCCACATAAGTAAGCTAATAGAAAACTGAAAAAATATGATAATTTTGAGGACTAGATTGTAGCTTCTATCATGGGTGGACTGGCAGCATTGCTAAAGGCAGAGACTTGCTTGACTAAAGGGACTTTCGTTGATTTTTCTTCTCTTCCTCCTCCAGCCACTGGGGAAAGACAGGCCAGGGTCACTGTAGGGATGAATCAGTCTCACCAGCACCTGCAGGAACATTCAGGCAGGAGTAGCACCCAATTTCAGCAGTGTCTTAATAGGAAAGTAAAGTGTACCTGAGAGGGGATCTAATTAATGTGTATAAATATGTGATGGGCATCAAGAAGGAAGGGGAAAACTCTTCTCACTTGTGCCCTGTGATGGGGAAAGGGGCAATGGATTCAAGAGAGAACACAGGAAGTTCCCCCTCAACATAGGGAAGAATTCCTTTATTGTAAGGGTTACGGATCCCTAGAACAGGCTCCCCAGAGAGGTTGTGGAGCCTCCGTCTTTGGAGACTTTCAAGAGCCATCTGGATGCATTTCTGAGTGGCCTGCTCTAGCTTTGGTCCTGCTCTGGCAGGTGGGTTGGGCTCGATGATCTTCAGAAGTCCATTCCAACCCCTGATATTCTGTGATTCTGCACTGAACCACGTTACCCATGAAAAATATACAGTGAACAAGAGCAAATATAGTTTGATTTTGATTGCCTGTAGTGTTCTGCAATAATAATCTGATTTCTACCATTATATTCAGAAAGAAAAAAGAAAAAAGGAAAAAAAAAAAGGAAAAAAGATAAGCCACTGACAAGCACAATTATCAAATTTTATTTTTGGCTTGTATCTTATAGCTTAACACATAATGGTTACAAAGAATGCATTAAGCTAATGGATACCATGAACAATGTCTACAAATCTCCTATCTCTAGGGTCCTTCACCTATACTACATATGCCTATTATATACACCTTAAAGCTCTCCAAAGCACACAAAATTGCTCTTGCAATCACTATCACATTCTGCCCCATTTAAATCTTTCCCACCCCTCTTCTGCATGGCCTGAGCTCAGTCAAGAGCCATGGGGAAGCTGGGCACCAAGTGTCCCCACATGTCTGCATGCGGACCAGGGCTCCTGGGGCTGGGTAGGAACCAGCTTCCCCACCTCAAAGACCAGACTTGCATAGCCTGATAGCATCACCTCTTCAGGGAAATTGCTATGAATTAAACACCTGCTAGCTGGTGTTAACTGAAATGTTTTGAGGCCTTGCACTTCAGCCTGTTTTGGTCAATATTCATAGAAAGAGCACAAGCATCTCTGACAGTGGCTCCCCCCTCTAGCCAAATCCTGCCTCTAAGCAGTTAAAAGAAAAGGTCGCCTAAATTTAACAAGACTAACAAGATATTTTCTCAGTCTTCTTTCTTAGAAACAGCTGAACTGCTGTGGATAAATGCTGGTTTTTCTTTTTAAAGAACAATAACAATATTCAGCAAGAGGCAGACAGTGAGTTAAAGCAATCTCAGTGCAAGCTGTTAAAATTTGGCAAACTTGTAAGTGGCTGAAAATAGTCTTATAATGGGAAGTGTCAAACAACCTTGATAATAGGCAGCATTACCAGTCTGCTCTGTAAGTCTAAATTATGTTTTATTGCAGTGTTAAATATGCCTGAGCCCCGTTTACCAGTTCCAGCACTGCCAGCCTGAGAGCAGCTGCTGGCCGATGGCAAATTAACAAGTTGTAGTTTTCCTGGTGTAGACAAGAGGGTAGTTGTTTCTGGCTTTCAGCAGTCAGAGCAGGTTCATCTCAGTGGTTTTTATAGAGCTGAGCATGCTGGCATATGGCCATTAACACATTTCTCAGGTGGCTCCCTGCAGTAATGAGGTGGCTTGAACACAGGAGAACTAAGTTCAAGTTAGATCTTTCCAGAAGCTGGTGTAGACACAGTCAGCAGGTGATCACAAAGAAAGTACCACATCATATACACATTCCAGAATATTTTGCTATTTTAGACAATAAATTAAGACTCAAGTTGGCACTTTGGAGGCCCAGGGATTTCACTGGATCACAGGGTAAAGTTTATAGGGCCAAGACCAGAAGGGGGCTGGGGGATCTTTCTTTTGGTTCAAAGTAATACACCTGTGCATTTCTTTCAGAGAACTAGTACCCATCATGGAGTCAAACCTTGACAATCATCAAGCTTTCTCCTGGGAAAGATAAGCCACACAACTTCTGAGGACTGAGGCACTTCAGTCTCCAAGAAGGTCTTCAGATAAATCATATGAAGAGACACCTTGCTAAGATGCCAGACTTGCATGGCATTAACCAGCCTTTGACCATTTAGGCTTGGGTCCTGCCCTGTCAGTTTTAGGATACTTAAAAACTATAGAACTACAGTCCACATTGTTCCTATGGGGAGGAAAAAAGGCAGGGGATGGACATGACAACCTGCCCAGGCTGCATGCCCTGGGGAACCCAGATTTTGGCCATCGCAACAACTCTGGAAACAAACCATCACCTTGAGTGTGCCAGAGAGCAGCTGCCCAGTGCCAGCAGTAGAAAGGATAATGCTTCACGTGAGGATGGATCAGGAGAGCATGAAACATAAGTAGCTGCTTGTCAGTTCTGGGCTGGGCACCCACTGGCATCTCTCCCAAAGCAGCAGGGAGCTAAGACAGCTGCTGGCACAGCATCATGGTGGCACAAACACAGCCATATCCTCTTCTCCTTCAATTCCCTCCTCACCCAACTCCATATTTTATTCTTCCCCCTGCAAACCGGCCCCTTGGCAATCAGTGCCATGGTCTGGTGATGGTTTGGGGCTTAGACAAACAAGTCTCTGGAGGAACCAGGACTGACAGTATCATGTAACTTCCCATTTCTATCTCTCCAAAGTAGGACTAGCACTTCTCTTTGGTGCAGAGTTAGAAGGATATATTTTTGAATACCTAAAGTATCTATTCACAACAGCAGAAATCCATAAAAAGATTCTCTGAGCAATGTACAAAAGCAAGAAGAATGTATTTAAGTCAACAGTGCTGCTCAGACTTTTTCACCCTGGGGATCTTAAGAGGTACATCATTAAGCACTGGGGTAGTGGGGACAGAAATCACTACAAACAAAGGCAGTCACTGCCCCAGAGGCAGGGATCATGCATTTCTGCATGCTAGCACACAGAGCTGGGGGCCAGTTTCTCACTACTGGTAATGCTGGCTCCT
Source organism: Florisuga fusca (assembly GCA_038090715.1). Taxonomy (NCBI): domain Eukaryota; kingdom Metazoa; phylum Chordata; class Aves; order Apodiformes; family Trochilidae; genus Florisuga; species Florisuga fusca. The sequence continues at coordinate 18,130,914 of JAAWXA010000009.1, forward strand.
TTTTTTCCTAGTATGTATACCACCTGAAATGCAAAGAGAGCACTGGGCATTTTTAAGAGAGATTAAATAATCTTTTGATCTAAAGAACAGAGGGCATCAGCTTCAGAGGCTGCACACTCATCCTCTTCTGATGATCAAGTCCCTTTGAGGTATCTCTGAGAGGACATGCTCAAAACACCTCAAGTCTCAGGCTGTTTGGCTAATCTGGACTCCTGAAGTTTTGCCTACATTCAGGGAGAATATGTTTTTTTTATTTTCCTTCCTCATCTCTTACAACCTCTCAGCTTTGATCAACATTTCTCCCACCCCAGGAGTAGAACTCCACTTGTCTCATCTTTTCTGTATGTCTTCCAAAAAGCAGGATGCTCCACTAACCAATTCATGCACCACCTGTGTCAAAGGACTGGCTGAACATCTCCCTGGTTTGAGAGATACTTCTATCAGGACCTCTGTTGCCTGTGAACAAAGTATACTCTGAAAAGCATCACCATCCAGAACAGGTGAGATTTTAATTTTTAGTGCACCAGGACCAAGCTAAGAAGCTGATAATCCCTCAAATGATCAATATGGAAGAATGAGAAGAAAGGGAGAAACAAATTGTTCTCATAGGAGGCAATGGGGATGAAGAAACAGAGAAAACTTGGGCTATAAATCAAGTCTCTCTTTCCCGTGAGGTGGAAGTGGTAGAAAATAGCTTGATTTTTACAAGTTGTACCTGTACAATAATAGGACTGAGGCTCACTGGACTACTTCTCAGGGACAGGGATGCAGCAAGCTGGATTTCTCTTTTAGAGTCCAGGTAAAACTCTTCCATTTACAGTGGCTGATAGAACCTTTCATAAAACGATCTTATTAATAAACAGCCTTATGAGGCCAAGCAGGAATAAACTGCAGTCCTTCTAAAGGCTCTAACAGATATCAAGAGCTGTGAGTCAAGAGGTAGTTATACATTAAATCTTTCTGGGCAGCAAACATAGCTTAAGCAATTTCTACTTATGCTACCATATGCTCCTCCATCAGCTGTGCCAATCCTTGTAATCCATGCTGTTAACTGGCAACAGATACAATATGGGCGTAAAAAAAGTTCTTTATATTTTAATTTAAATAATAAATCACCTATTTCAGTTTTTTGTGGCCATGCAGGCACTCAGAACAATAGAAGCAGGAGCCACCCTCCTTAGGATGATGAAGAGAAAGGCACTTAAGGGAAAGTTTAATATAGAGCTGTATCTCGAAATCACAAAGTTATGTGAAATTTGGAACATGACTGGAACCTGGTACACCTGTGCCCCAGTTCTGCTTATCTTCCTATAGCACTGATATGCACACAGCAGAACAGTCTTTAAAAAAACATTTTGCAGTGGTTCAATACGCAAGTATTCCTGATAACTATGTCAGCCAAAGCTAAAAATAAAACAGAACTATTAGTCACATGAGCACTGTCCAGAAGCCTGAACAACTCTGCAGGAAGTGTCTCTGAAAAGAAGGGACAATGGTAATAATATCCAACAGTTTCTGAAGCTATGACTGCTGAGATGGTATTTCTTTCTTACATAACTTTCTCTCCTATAATAGGATATGTCATATATATATATATATATATACATATATATATGTTGGGGTCTCAATATTGATAAGGATTTATCCTTGCAAACTACTGTTTACTTCAAGTAAGCAGCCTCATTCAATGAGAGGCTCCTGGATCATGTGGGAAGATATAAGAATAAACAATCCCTCTGCATGCAAGGAGGAGAAATAAATACTCTGTCCCAGTTCCCTCACTGAAGAAGTACCCTGCAAATTGTGAGAGCTCTCATTTATAAGATGTCCACCACAGATTTCTTAAAAATATGCATGTTGCTTTGGAGTGGGAAGATCTGGGGGTCAAAGTGAGACAGAGAGGGAGATATTCCAGTCCTCTGACTATTTAAGGGAAGGGTCCACCTACAGCTGGCCAGTTCAGAAGCTGAAAAGACTGGACTATGGGAGTGACATAAAACAACAAAACCTTGATGGAGTATACCAGGGAAACCCAAACTGGGTGAGAAGAGGAACACACCAAGGCAACACATGCAGAAGCTCTCTTGTTTCCTCTGTTCCAGAGGAGAGCATTGGCACCTCCCAGCTTCCTCCATCCCTCACAAATCCACAAACTCCATTCCCAGCCTGCAATCTCCCTTTCCACTTCTCCAATGAGGACTCCTCTTTCTCCTTCATTCCTTTGTCCTTGCTCCAAATTTCCAAGCATGTAAACCAACCAGAAAAGAGCTGAACATGTCCACAGCAGGCACTGGGGTTCAGGAAGATCCTGTGCTGTGTTAACAGACTTCCAATGTTTTGTGCAAGACCCACCTTTCTGCTACTGTTGGAAAAATTGTTAACATTTATATATATACATCGATACCTTGTTTCCTCATCTACCTTTATATTCCATCTCTCTCTCTCTTTTATATTAAATACATAGCCACTAGCAGTGCAAGAACATTAAGACTCAACTAGAATCCGAGGCAGAACAGAGAAGTTAATATGCAAAAGCAAAATATCACAGGGCCAACTGAAATAGCACCACTATTCAGCTGTCTTAATGGCTAGCTGAAATCTGTTTCAAGATAAAAGGATCCACCAAGACTAAGTGATGCTAAGAGCAAGAGGAATGAGCTTCAAAGAACTCACTTCATAAATATCCCTCAATATGGTAAGATATTACCCTCAAAATAAGTTAAATCAAACCACATCTGTGAGATTAGACTATGGTTGAATCGCAGGTACCAGTAGCAATAGCAACAAAATATGGCACTCCGACTGTGACCAGATCCCTGTTGTGTGCTCATCAGTCACCTTTCAGAAAAATGGAGAAGCAAATGTTCCCAAAAGCTGCCATTAGCAGACCAGAGGCTGCTGGGCACAGCTGGCTCAGGTGCCCCAACTTCAGCAGTAGCTTCCCAGCCCCCAACCTTCTGCTGGAAAACCTGAGGCTTTCAAGCACATGGAGACAGAGGCTGTATCACCCCCTTGGTCACAGCAGTATTTTATCTGAGCTTTGAAAGCTGGCAGGTACCATTTTCTGAGCCACTTACATAAGATGTTATACAGCATTTATTAAAGTTAAAATGCTGAAGATCTGTCAGACCAAATAATTTGCTCCCATGAGTTTTAGAAGTGTGAGCCAAGGAGCCACCTGGGTTGAAGATTGGTCAAATATCGCAATTTGAGAACACATTAGAGGAACAAGAATGAAGAATTTCAACAATATTTAGGAACTGTAAATTAGGCCACTATGGCAATTGCAGATCATTTATTTCAACATTGATCTTGAGCAAAAGAACCTAAACCTTCATAGAGAATGAAGACGGTACAGTGAATCCTCAGTGAAACACTCAATATAATTTTACAAAAATCAGACCTATAATCCTACCCACAAAATGTCCCCAGCTTAAGTTTGGTTATCAAAGGTGTATGGTGTCTTTTAGCAAAGCAAGGGTTTACTAGCCTTTTATCAGTAAGCAGTCTATTTAAAAAGAGATACTACACAAGTCAAGAAAACACATCAAATATTAAACATTCTCAACCACTGGCACTCAATCCTGAATATATCAACTGCCTCCTTCTTCACGGAAATCCAGAGCTGAAGCAGAAGTCTTCCAGAATCACACATGGACTCAGTTTAACAGCAGCATTATTACTGTAACCAAACAAGATGACACAGAAAGCAGACCCAAAATTTAGGTCACAGTGTTAAATGTAAAAGAACATGAAGGTCATGGTAGTTTGCCCGCTACTAGCACATCACCCCAGGAAAATGAATTGAGAGCAAATGTGATATTACAACACACATAGCATTAAAGTATCCCGTTTAAATTGTGACATGTAATCACATCATTTAGCACTGATCCTCCTAGAATGTACCTGGTCCTGACTGCTTGCACCTAATGTCATTAAATCACTAAGAGGTCAGACAAAAGTGATAGGATCTGCTTAAGACTTAAAAACAGATACTATAGCAAATCCATTTAATTTAACTGAGGGAAGATAAAGAGAGATGATAAAGAGGTGACAATTGCTGTCTGAAATGTCAGCTTGTAGAGGTGATAAGTCTTCTTGCTAGAGGTGATTTGATCAGAGAATGCCAGTTTACTGGATTGAAGCTGTTCTTAGGAGCTAGGAGGGTTTGATAAGAAGTTTCTGGGGTCCCTGATGCTATTCTGGCAGCCACCAAACCAGGAGATCATCACGTAAATCATCTCTGCTTTGCCTAAACTGGAACAGAATTTTCAAGTTCAACCTTTCATCTCCCAAATAAGAAATGAAACAACCAGCTCCCCTCCTCTCTCCTATCCACCAGAGCTGATCTCTTCACCTACAGAAAAGCCTGTCAGGCCAGGGGAAGGAAGAAATTAAAAAGAAAGGATCAAGTGATGGAGTGGACTAGTGTCCCTGCAGTCAGCTGCCCAGCTCAGGCTGACGGCCACCCCCAAGTCCAGTCACTCCCACATCATGTAGATGAAAGCCTTGAGGGAAGGCCAGTGACTACTCCAGAGTCAATTCTCTTCACAGAAAATAGCAAAGCAAACCAGTATCTTGCATTCACCTGCACCTGAACTGAGGAAAGAATCCAATGTGCTTTGTTCAACTCAAAATTAACCACTACAGATGGTTTGATTTTTTTCTGTTTTTTTCCAGCCAGCCTCTCACCTTTTGGTCAGTGATCAATTGCTTCTGTAGGTCCCCTCTGACCTTCAAAGCAACAAATGCAGAACTTATTTCTGTGAAGACCTGATCCCAACCTCCTCCAGAACCAACCAAGAGCTCCCTTATTGGACGGATAACCTTTGCTTCCCTTGCAACATTCACTCCTATTCAAGGCACACCACGAAAAATGAAAATGTGTCTTGAGGAGTGATTGAGAAGCATTCAGAAACCATTCAAGAGACATAGTAGAGACCAAGTAATACTGCAACTAACTTTTCTGAAGTTGCCTTTAGCTTCTGAACTTGATTGTTCCTGGAATGTAGCACAGAATTTTTAATTATACTGCTACTATGAAGTGTAATGAGCATTAGCTGATGACTCAGAATAATAATTACTAGGTGGTGCTATCATAAAGGTACAATTTTAGAAGCCAAGCAGGTGTTACTTTCCTGAATGATTCAAAAATCAAAAGCAGCCAATCCTCCAGCTAATTGCATGTGGAAACTACGCACATCTGAAATGCCTTTTTCAAATGGCCAAAAGGGCCAGAGAAGGAAGTTTTGCTTTAATGCCACTAAGCTGATTGGTTGTCAGTGTTTGGAAATAATTCCCCAAGTAAAGATTTGCTGTTTCATGATGTAGCAAGCAACTCTCTATTAAAAAGGTTATGTTGCCTTTTCTTGGAGAAAGAAGTATTTCAGTCTTGCTTCCACCTAAACCTCCCATGGCCCCAATTTCAAGGTGTCAGTCATTTTGTATCAGTGGCAGCTGCAGCAATAAATGCCTACTTGCAATTACAGCATAAAGGTTTTTGCACGGCAGGAGCAGTAGTAAATAAATGAAAAACGAATAAAAATACATTTTAAACCATGCGCTTTTAAAAATAGGTGAGTATGTATTCAAAATCAGTGAGTAACCCTGAAAAATTGTGCAGAACATTATTGTAGCATTGAGTTTTGGTAACTTATTGGAAAATACCTGTCATAAAAGGCTTCTCCTTCCCCCTGCATCATTCTCCAGGTCACCCCACTGCACCGCAAATTGAATCACAAGAACATTTCAGTGTCTCAATTTCTAATGAAAACCCAGCTGACTGGAAATATATCTATATCACATTTGTGCTACAGAGTATTTCAACATGAGATTGTTTGAGACAGCAATTCATAAGTACTGAATCTCCCAAGTTCTTTCTCCCCTGAGTGCCTCCGTGGTTCTTTTTCACTCATTCTTGAAATAGCTGTGCAATGGAGTTACAGGGGCCTTCATATGGGAACAAATGGTAGCAGCTAAGTGTGGGTTTTTTTAACAAAAAAATCCAACATTTTCTTTTATATATCATATTCTAAATCCTCCTCCATGTCCCTGCTATTTAAACAATTCAATTAAAATTTTGGGTGACAACACGCTCTTCATTTCTTTCTTGATTAACTGGTTTACAAAATGAGGCTGAGTGGGAAACACTTCCCCCACAATATGGCAGGAGGGGTTTTTTTTATATTTTTGTTGTTGGTGGTGTTTTGTTTGTTTGTTTGTTTTCTTGATTTTGTTTTTTTACAGGGAGTTAGCCATGGAGGCAAGAAACAACAAAAGCCTGGGTGTGTTGGGCCACCCGTCGTGCTGTGGGCCGGTGGAGGAATCCTGCCTTCCACTGCAGGCATGCCCAAGGTGACTAATGCCTTCACACCCTGCAGCCTGGGATCCCACTCAGCCCAGGATTATGTCATTTTTAAAGCATCTGGTGATAATTTAGAAATCTAAACCTAAAAACCAGACAGGCACGTACTTTGGAAGTCTACTACATAGAAAAGTAATGATGTAGTCAATGGTAAAAAAAAAAAAATAAAAAAAAATTGAAGTTTGCCCTTTTAAAATTTGAGCTGGGGAGTTCACCTGCTTACTACCTTGTCCAGAACACCAAACAAGATGAATTATCCCACTGTTTCACCTGGCAGTAGGACAACACTGAAGAGATGTTTGCACTGGTAGATAGATGAACTTTATTACTTTGGAACTAGTCCCTGTACAGAGATGCTTTACCAATTTAGGTCCTTAATAAAGCAGATTACCTTATTTATTATTACTGCAAGCAATCTCCACAATCAGATGCATGATGAAGCTACCCTGCCCCAAGCAAGGCAGATTTCTCATATGACCTCCACTACAAGCACTTCAGAGCTCCTTGGTGGACTCCTCAGCTAAAGCAAGCCACCAAACCCATGTCTCAGTGCTCCGCTCAGGAACCCCCAGCACAGACCTGTGGAGCTATTTATTATTGCATCTAGTCTAAAGATAGCAACATTTTATGAAATTAATCACATTTTATTCTCTTGGGCACCAGTGGAACGTATTGAAGTGCACTTAATACAGGGTGTAATTCAGGAAATGTAATTACATTAACTAAACAGACTTAAACCTTAATCTGTAACAATGTTTGTCCCTTATTCCAGCAGGATTTATTTCCATTTTCTTGAGCCCTTGAGCCACTCATCAGACACTACCTAGCTGGGGGGGCTGGAAGCAAAAGGTGACCCATCCAAACCTGGGCACTTAGCCTGGAGCCCCTCTTCACACTCCTGATCATCTGCAATCACCCCTCGCCACCATTGCTGAATGAGCTCAAAACACATTTGAAAGCCAGCCCAACACAGTCACCATCATTATACTAAACCATTCTGAATTAAGGCCCGTGATACCCATCTGCTTCAATGCTCAGCTTTTCTTGTTGTTTAGGAACTGGAGAGCAATCCTAATAAGATGGACAAAACATCCTCCAGTCCAGCCCAACACCCTTCCTTGGGAACAGACTTCATCTCACTTTTTGCTGAGCAGCCCAAAGTAGTCATGAGTTTATTTCTGTTTTCAAGGAGACTGAGACCTCCTGGGGGCAATTTGGCTCTCTTAGATTATGTGCTTATCTCAGGTCTCATGAATCATCTCAGTCTCCACGTCCCTCTCTCCCTTGATGATAGAGGTTGCCTTAAATAACCATGCGGAGCTAGAAGTTGGGTGTCTTGTTGAAGATGAACCACGTTTTAACAGCAGCCAGCAGTAGCCACTGAAGCAGCCATCATTCATTTTGCATCCCAAACACCCTCCTGGACTCCTAGGAAAATGAGTTTCATGACTTTCTCAACTGAAAAGCCTTTCATAAAAGCTTAAAAGTTATCAAAGGCCTTATTTTCTATGTATGTGCTTAATCTCTTCTTTGTATCACTGGCTCCAAAAGCTTCCTGCAGCAATTTCATCATTTGATTCTGCCTTGAACAGAAGAAGGGGCAAAAAAGGGAGCCGAACTTACTTTTAATTTAATCCTACTGCCTGATAATTGTTTTTTTCCTAGTCTGAAATTTTAAATTTCATCATATTTTCCCCCCTCTCTTTTTTTAATCCAACTGAAAAGTCTTTCTTCAAAAGGACGTTGCCCCAGTATTTTTCACCCTGAAGTCTCCTAACCTCCTCCATTTCTGTTTTTGTTTTGATGTGGAATGACCAGAAGTCTCCACACTACTTAAGATGCAAATGTTTATGATTCTGTCCATCATAGGGATGATTTTTTCCCTCTATCTCTCGGTATTTCTTATTGTTCTATTTACTTTCCTGAGCACTGCCACACACTGAACTGACATCTACAAACAATTATCTACTATAATTCTAAGAGGGTGTTGGGTTTTTTTACCCCCACACCCCTACAGAAAGGATTATTTCCTTTGCCATCCATGAATTATTTTGCATTTGTTGACACTGAATTCCATTTGTTTGTATTCCCAAGTCTGTCAAAAGAGTCTCTGCAACTCATTTCAGGCAGCTTCAGGACAGATTATTTTAAATAATTTTTATATTCTCTACAAGTTCTGTCATCTACTTAAAATCAAATTATTGATAAATATGTTAAACAAAAATACAGATCTTTGAAGGACTTCATCCCAGCAACAGCTGCTATAGAGCAGTGATGCTAATTGGGTATTCCAGTTGTTTCCTATTTTACCCACTTAGCAATTTGTGAGATTTTTTTCTTTTGTTCCCTGATAACTGTGGTTCTAACATATTTCTGTGAAATACATCTTGTAGTTTTACTTTCAAAGTTTTTGACAAGGTAGCAGCTAGATCTGCTATATCCATGCACTCGCTTCCTACAAAAACTTCCACAGATTCATGAGAAATTCCCTTTACACAAGATATGATTTCTACTCTCTTGTGCACTGTATTTGTTATTTTGTTATCTACTGCTTCTATTCCAACTCTGACTTCTACCAAACTGTTCAATAAAGGAAGGAAGTTTACTGATAATTGCCCCACAGGACCCCAGAAGCCCTTACTAGATTGGTATATTATTAGTTTGTTTAAGTAGATGACAAACCAGGAGCAATTTCTTACTTTCATTTCTTTAGACCTCTTGCAAGAGCAACATTCAGCTCCCTCCCCTTTTACCAGAATATATCTTTTCTTTTTTTTTTTTTTTTTGTGAAAACCTTTTAGAACTGACATTTCAAGCAGAGCCAAGCAACTATCAAAGAGACATGTCTGGTCCAGCGAAGGCAAGTCCCTGCGATCCCACTGCCTTGAAGATACCAACAGTGGTTTCAGCAAAGCTAATGATCTGTAGCCTAAGAGGAGCAGAGGCATGAGAAAGGAGGGAGTACAAGGTAAAAGGATAAGGGATGAGTCATACCAGTTATTTAAAATAACTGACATGGAAGCTTCTCTTCATTGTGGCACCTAATAATGTGCATGTCCTCAACCCACTCAAACTGGAGGATATGAGTGTAGGCAGGAGCTGCTATGAACCTACTGCATAAAGTTGCCACCCTTAGTCCCCTAGGATAGGAGACCCCTGCATACAGTAAGTTGGTCCATGGTAACAGCTCAATCAACCTGGGTGATGCATCATTTCCCAGATACAGCAGTGGGGATCCCACACCACTTGACAGGGAGGTGGGGGGAGGGTGTGTTTGTGGAAAGCAACACTCCCATTAGGTCCACTAAATGTGGATCTGTTCTGCTTTTAGAGTGGTGACTGCCGTAGCTTAGGCCCACTGGAAAATGAAGAAGGAAGTAATTGGAGCAAGTTTTGAGCACATTAACACTATTGGCTTTGGTGAATGGTACTGTGGTTTGCAGTCCTGACAAGCCCATGTACTTCCAGAGCACTGCTTGAGATTACTCTCTTCCCATCAAAACAAAACAACACAAAAACAAACAAACACCAAATCATGAAGTAAAATATACACAGAGCATCCCCTTCCTTTCCCATATGGCCCGAATATGATCTCTTGATTTTTGAGCAGCTATGCACTTTTTTTTTGTTTTTTGGTCTCTTGCTACAGCTTTTGAAATGCAGGAATTTAATTGAAAGCTGGAATTATTTCTAACGTGAGTTCGCGGAAATGTGCTTAATCAAAAAATAACTCATGAAATACTGCAAGACTCATGGAAGAACTTAAGGCTTTAGACCATATGTAAGCAATGCAGCACCACTAGAAGTTTAGCATGTCCATCCAGAGGGAGATAATTACATAGGTTTGCAGCTTTCAAGCATGTCACACCAGAAATGCACTCACAGAAAAGCATTCCTCAACATTATGTATGTCAGTGCAAAGAGGCCAGGATTTCCAAGGTTGGGCTGGTTTTACTGTCTTTCTCAGAAAACACAAAATTATGAAAGCCTAAGTATTTAGAATTCTTTTTTTTTTTTTTTTTTTTTTAACAAAAGGCACAACCAGAATATAGCTTTGCAATTTCTTGCAATAATTTAAACACTGTCAACATAAAACTTTAGTACTGCAGTTATAAGCCCATAATATCCAAAAAGCCAGGAAAATTGTTATAGTCAGAGGATTGTTATTTTTTCCACCTTGAAGAAAAAAAAAAAAGCTAAATTGGTAGCACATAACACAAGTAAATAGATTTTTACAGAAGCCATGGGAATTCTCCAAATTCATTTTGCCAAGGACCCATCTGGGACTGACTTCCACTGCCTTGCTACAAGAGTTTCATTAGAAAGGTGTTACAACATCTCAGAAACAGCAGCAGAACTGAGGTTTTCTTTCTTCCTTTGAACACAGCTTGCAACTTTTCACACATGGTGATAAGCAGCAAAGACCACCTCACCCTACAAGAAGCCTACCTGCAATTTTCCTCCTCAACTTCATACAGACATAGGAGACAAAACAGATTACCCCATGAATGAACAAGCAAACTACCTGTCAGTCAGACCAGGAAATCTCAGAACAAATAGGGGAAAATTCTGCAAAGTACACAGCTTGACATGCTGACAGAAATCACTCTTGTCAAGCTGTATTGATATGTGATGACTTGCAGGCTACTTTGGGTGCTTTACTTCCCCAAACTTTTTTTTTTTTTTTTCTCATGACTGCTAATGCTGAACTACATTTTTCTGATGTCTCCAGTACAGGGTGGTTGTGTTTTTTCAGTATGATTCATAATCAGCTGCTTTGAAATCTAATTTTTTTCCCTACATAACTGAAGTGAATGTGTCATTGTCACTTGGGAACAAGCAACAAAAACCACGAACAGGAGCATGTTCAGCACGGTGAGCAAGGCCAAATATTTTTGGATCTCCGTCTTCCAGCACTGCTAGAAGTGATTTCAAAAATTCCCCCCTAGACCTCCCTTTCTCCTGCAAACTCCTACCCCTCACTGTGAATTCAGAGGCAGCTGTGCCAATTCAGCCTTTCATTTTAATTAAATCTAAAAATCGGGAGTTATTTAACATTACTTTATACTGCTTACAGCCTGTAATTGGACTCCATGTGCCTCTTCTCTTTGCAGCCAAGGGCACAATTTTGGCAGGTTCACACAGCTTTTGCTCACAAGCACAGAGTACACAGATCCTTTAAGCCAATTGGGACACAGCTAGCAGATGCTCAGCGAGGATGTTATGGGTGGGTTTGTTAAGGGTTAGTCTCTCTCTGGCTGTTAGACAGGATTCCTCACTGAGGTGAGCCAGGAAAAACTAATACCTAAGTAGAAGCTCCTCAGCAAGGCAGTAATAATGCAGCTAATGCCCATGTATTCTCCAGGGCTCAGATAAACCCAGATTCAGCGCAAGAAAAAATTAGGTTACTGGAGAGGAGCACATCACCTTCAACTCTGACCTCTCTCCAGCACTATCATAGCACAACCATTTCCACTGCTCTTGCAACTCCCACTGTATGAGACTCACTGTACTCACAGTTATGGCAAAGTCTTGACTACTTTGTTTTGGACCAAGAAAAAGAGCAGAGCAATTTAGCTACAGTGGTGTGAACGAGGTGGACAAGAGACACCCAAATCAGCACCACTGTCACTCTGCACACTCTCTCCATGGGGAAATGTCCTTGGCTCCCTACCATCTTGGTCAGGCTCTATATGGCAGATACAGCTGTGTCTGCAGCCCTGCCACCAAAGACTTGGGGTAAAAGTCCCCCCAGCTCCTGAGGAACTCTCTCGGGCTCTGTTTTACCAGCTTTTACCAAGCGGGCAGCAACCTTGGGGAGAAGGTGGGAAGCACAGTGAACACCTGGGGAAGGATGCTGCTGCACCCTGTCAATCCTTCGGCAGCAAAGATGGTTTGGGAGCTGCATCCTGCCCCTGCTGCCAGCCCTCTGCCTCCCTGCATGCACAGGAGGGCTGCCACACCTTTCCCCTCTGCCAGTTCAGCTGCTTGCCTAACCACAGGCAAGCTGGGTGTGCATTCACAGGTGTTTAAAAATAAAACCTCCAGAAGAGTGCCGTGTTCTTGAGAAAAACCCAAACAAATCACCCCCAAATCAAAACATCTCGCAGGTCTGGCACAAAGCACAGCTATGCCAGAAGCTGAATCAGCTCAGGGAGGAAGCAGCTGCAGGGAAGGAGGGAGAGAAGCACAAGGAACTAGGGGCAGGATGGAAACCACTGAACACCACCCTGCCCCAACAAGAAAGGGGAACAGCACTCAACCTGGCAGATGCTTTTGCAGACAAAGGACAGCTTTATTTACAAGCATATTAGAGTTTCTGGGAGGTAACCCCACTGGCTTGATGCATGCTTCAACATAAGGCATGTGCCCTGCCTGCAGCAGACCTTCACCACCTCCTGCATGCAGTCTCGCAGCATCTGAGCAGTTGAGACACGGGGCTAGTGCAGGGTACAGAGCAGTACAGGCCCTACCTGTACTGACCATATCAGGTCCACAAATGGCAAATAATGCATGTTTTTATTTACCTTTCATTTTTAAGCACTTGGATTTAACTTGCCATACCTTTTCAAGTTAATCCCAGAACAAGGAGATTATAATGCTTTTTTAAAAATGCAGACATTCACTTAATCATTTGATTCTAGAAGATGGGAGATTTAAGCTGGGGATAAACTGTTTTCAAGACTAGTGGTAAAAACATACAAATCAGCAATAAACTGCAAGATGAACACACATCTGTCCCTCCAAAAGCTTCCCCCAACAGCTGTCAATCAAGACTTCTTATAAGCACTGCCACAGGTCTCCCTGTGGCTTCACATCTCGCTCACTCCAGCTTCTCTCCCCAGTGGAAGCCAGTTAAGATGCTTTTTAATCCCATCTCTGCTTCTCACACTCTGCCACTAGAAAACTCATACCCATTAGCAGTAAAAAATCAAGTCAGAGGCCACTGACTAGTGATTTAATCCCAGGGATCAATACTGGGTCCAGTCTTCTTCAGTGTTTTTCTCAATGATCAGGATGATGGGGCAGAGTGTAGCCTCAGCAAAAGAGTGCACAGAAGTGAAGAGGAGTGGCTGATACACCAGAGAGGGTTGTGCTAACGCTGGCACAGGTTGCCCAGAAAGGTTGCAGAGACTTCGTTCTTGGAGATATTCAAAACCTGTCTAGACATTGTCCCAGACAACTGGCTTTAGAAGGACCTACTTGAGCAGGAGGGTGTGACCAGATGACCTCCAGAGGTCCCTCACAAACCTCAGTCAGCTTGTGATTCTATGATCTCAGGAAATAAAACCCACAACAGTCTGTTCCCTAATGTTACTACCAATGGTGGTTAGCATAAGCCACGACCTACACTTGGTTTCCCATGCACAGTAAGACCTTGAAGAAGGAAAATCAGCAGTGCACTTTACTAGTTGTGCAAGTCCAGCAGGACAAGGGCAGTGGCCCTCAAGCTGTGGTCAGATACCACGTGCCCTGGAAAGGGACACCCAGTTGTGTTGATGTCAAAACTATGAAGTGTTTGCCACAGCCATGCCTGGAGAGACTCACCAGTCAGCTGCTTAACCATGGCACAGAGGAGTGAGAGATGTTATGAGCTAACAGCATGCAATGGTTCAAAAAGCTTGGAGGCTCATGGCACAGGAAGGTGACAGGAGAAAGAAGAGCCTGCACCTTCTGCAGCACAGTAGTATACGACTAGAGTTACAAAAATAAACTAGTTGGCACAATACACACTTCTACTTCTTTTTTTTCTTTTTTTTCCTGAAACTTGATTTTTTTTTAACCTCTCTGAAGCTATCTTCTCTAGAGGAGTTTAGAGGCCACAAATGTATTGCCTTAAGTTCCATATTGTTGGAAAAGTGAGTAGTAGGAATGCCCTTACTCAGCATTCTGCCCCTATGCCTATTAAAGAAAAAAAATTTTAAATACCTAAAGTTCCCCTTTTACCACCTCTGCAAAAAAGCACCTCCACCTTTGCTTACTTGAAAAAAGCCTGTGTACAGCTTTGACAAGAGTTATGTTGTTATATGGCCACTCATAGGTAAGGAGGTTGGAGGAGATGGAAACATACTGCAACATGTATTATAAACTACATAATCAGCATACAAACACATCCTAAAGCCGCCCAATGCCTGTCACAACATCTCAGAGTTCATCATTACTGGAAGTCCCAGGAGACCCTTCCCCAGCCTGCAGCCAGCCCCATCTCATGGAGCTGGAGCCAGGGATATCAGCACCAAACACTGAACTTGGTCAACTAGAATGGGGAGCTTTGCCCAGACTGAAAAAGAGACATGTTAGATCAGACCCACTACCCACCTCCCTGCCACTGCTAGCCATTTCTTTCCATCTTCTCATTTGCAGCTTATCTGTGCCTAAAGGCAGAGCAATCATCTGTCCTGAGCAGAAAAGAAAGCTGTGAAAGCTATAAACTTCCTAAACATCCCTCCTGCCAACACCTGTCATTTACTTCTACATTTCCTATTTGTTCTGTTTTCATTTAAGGTATTATATGACTCAGACAAGGCCTCAACAGCTTCAAAAGGATTCCTGTTTCTGACTACCTCAGCTTTATTAAAGTAACTGAGCCATTGATCATCATCAGAAGATGTAGTCTCAGGAGAAAGGATATAATTTGTAAACAAATGATCCTGTGAACACAAACATTCCTTCAGCTGCACATAACGGAAAGAAGTACCTGGCTGGCAAAGTGAGAAGCTGCTCCAGCCCACCAGCTGATCATCTCAGGGATAACAAAGAGAGTTGCACCTTTATGAGCAGTCTGGCTGACAAGAACATGCTCTTCCACAAGCAAGGCAAGGGGGAAAAGTCATTTTCTTTTGTCAAGTCCCTAAAGGCACTGCATGCTGTCTTAAAGATGAGCAGCTTTGCTCACTTGCTCCATAATACAGGCAATGCCCTCTGTTTAGAGGGGGTGGGTTTTTTAGCTGACAGTTTCCATACACGCCCTCACACTCTGCACTTCATGGCTGACCAAAGTGTGAAGGCTGAAGAAGGGAATACATGACTGCATGTGAAAAATCAGAGTATTTTCACTCCCTTACCTCCAGCTAGCTACAAACAGGATCAGTCTGTCTGGGACATGAAACTTGCTTCTACAGAAACAAATTGATAAAGATCAGTGCCACACATTAGAGGAAAAAAAATCGGAAAGGTGCTACATAAAAGACTGTTTGCCAAGTACACACACTCATTTTTCAAGAACAGCAGACCAAATACCCATAAAAATAGGTAGGGAAATTTCTTAAAATAAATGCCTCCAGTGTTTCGTATTGGTAAATTTAATGGACAACTACAACTCCTGGAAAATGTTTAACTTGAATAGGGTGCAGATGCAACAGCTGCAGCTGCTGGAATGGTTATTGTGCAATTCTCATGTTTGAAAAGGATACCGAAATATGCACCAGATGCTCTGCATTCCCCAACCAAGAGTACATTTAGCATTTTCCTTTTAACACCCCACAAGTATGGAAGGCACCAAGAATCTGCAGAGGGCTGTCAAACAGAAAGTAGACATCTAACCAAGAATAGCCCCAGCAGAGCAGACACTGGCAAAATTTTTCAGGTCTGCAGCCAGAGTCCTCAGTACCTAGAAATACTAATTTGGTAAGACAATGTCCCTGCATCAGCTGGGGGAAGTGCCCACTGGTACAGGAAAACTGCTTGGCAAAATCCTCTTCAAAGAAATCATTGTGCTGTTGGGCACATGCATCATGTGATCCCTGTCAGTCACCAAGAAGCCCACCTGAGCTGGTGCCTTGTGGTGAAATTCAGCTTGGTGAAGTCCATACATAGTATGTGTATGAGCAGCTTACTTGCTTTTGGAGGGTAAGGGGTGTTCATCAGTGTGTAAAGATGCTGAAGGAAAGAAATGGCAGCACTGCCATGTGGTTCTTCAAAAGAAATGCTGTAGCAGTCGGCAAATTCAGGGCTCATATAAACTCAAACAGCTTCTCCAGGCACACTAGAGTTTCCTTTGAAGTATATATCTATAAGCACATATGGTCCTGGAGCACATCCACACACATTCACCAGAAGGGAATGAGAGTGGGTGGAATACATAAGACTACCCCCAAGAAAGGGAGGAGGAAGAAGAGAGAATAAAAATCCTGGCATAAACAAACAGCTGCTATTTCTAGCCCTTCTTGTTGAACCCTTTCTCCACCCCGATGCCACTCTGCAAGATGCCTTCTTCAACTTAAGAGACAACCAGAGAAATGAAAGAACAAGGGCAAGCACTTTGCAACCCAATTATGACCACTTACAAGCATATTGTAAATCTATTCTCTGCTTAACACACCAGGTACGTCCAACAAATGCATTTGCTCAGTGTGTACTCAATGTAGCTTGATATTCTCCACGTAGCTTAAATGTGCACATTCAAGCAATAAATAAATGAAATAAACCAAGACTGGATTGGACTCACTACACAATTGCAAGGAAAAAAAAAAGTAATTATTGACAGTGGCTTGGTTAAGTTTAGAAAAGCTTAACAGAAAAGGATTTTTCCATAATTGCCATCTCTAACCTTTTATCCAAGCTCAGTGGGTACATTACCTAGAGTCAGCAGGAAGTTTAGCCACTCCACATGAAATTAATGACATTTATGGGCTGACCCATCACCCGCAGATTTCTCAAGGCTTTTTAGAACACAAGCTATGAAGATGTTTCTGTTCTTCCATCAGGAAATGGTCCATACCACACTTAGCTACTTAAAACAAAGCAAAACATCTACTACCACCCCGTTCTCTTTCAGCAGGCAGCACTCCCTGAAGACCAAGTGTTCCTCTTAAACATTCTTGGGAGTAAATTAACCTTGCCTACTAATTACAGGAATAAAAACAAGCTTCTCAGCAGTGGTGCATCCCATCTGCTGACCCACCAGTACCTTGTGGGGTGGCAGGTCCCACACCATCAGGGTATCCCTCTTCCCTAGGCCAGCCACCCCCCAAATCAGGAGCTGCCCTGCTGGTGCCCTGTGCTCACAGGCATTAATCATCCCTTAGGCCTCTCCTCACCCCCAGAACAGAGCTCACTGACATACACAGAATGGGTTTCAAGTTTGGGTGCCTATAAAATGGCTGTGGAATGAACCTGCACACAAAGGGAGTGCTTTCAGCATGACTTTGTATTCCAGTATACGGAGAACAAGATAAACTAGTTCAACAAACACTGACCCAGTTTCACACAGGAAAGGACCAAAACACACGTAAGTAGTTAAAATATATTCCTTAAGAGATGCTGTTCATCTCTTTTGAAATGGCAAGCATGAAATGTTTGAGTCTCTGTGATAAAATCCTATGTGAGGACCAAATGGAGCAAAAGCAGGTCAGCAACCTGACTTAGCATAATTGTGTTGAGAACCATTAACAGGAATACAGCACACATGCTTTATAAGTTAGTGCTTCCTTTAGTGTTACAGATTAGGAAGAACTAGAAAAATCAAGAGGAGAATAAAGAAGGCTGCCTAGGAATTGATTGAGGCCACTAAGATTTTAGTGGAACAGTTAGAACAAGCTGACTGTAGCTGAACTGAAAAAATCACTGTGTACATAGATTACTCATCTACTGGTAAACCAAATTATTCTGTTCTTCCCACCAGCAAGGCTGAAGATTTCAAAAAGCCTTAATTTATAAAGCAGGAAAGTTTAAAAGAAAGCCCTGCAAAACCAAAATTAATTTTATTCTTAGTGGACATAAAGGACAGATGAAACTTCATGCTACTTGATACAACAGTAAATACTACACAGCAGGCAGGATGCAACTAAGACAAGAAGCTGATGAACTGTGTTAGAGTTCACCTGATCACATCCCAGCTACAACCAACCATTCTTGCTCTGCAGAGCCAACCACCAGTAGAAGAAGCAGAAAAAAAAGTAGATTTTCAGCAACACAGACCCATATTGCAGCCAACATTATGAAGCATTACCAATATGAATTTGAATAGGTGATTCTCCTTATAATTTTTTGTACTAGATAGTAAATTCAATAGCAAGCACAAAAAGTGAATGTGCAAGGCACAGGCCTTTTAGCAATGCATTGCAGTGAAGAGTTTTGTCAGATTTCTTTTTCAGGAATGATCACACTTTGGATGGAAGCCCATTTCTAACCATTTATTTTTCATGTCTGGACAAGGCAATATAACTTCTACACAATTTAATCTCTTTACTAACAGACTTAGCCATTATAGCTGAGACACACAAGCTTAACAGTAAGGCTAAATACTCTGAATACTTAAATCTGAGAAATGTGTTGGCTGGCTTTCCTTCAGGACAAGTAGAAGCAATTGGCTAAAATGCTGCAGATGGGAGAACTGCAGAGAGCCCTGCCAAGGGCTTACATTGGACTCCACACAACTACCTAGAGAACAGCCCCTGCTCCAAGCAGGGCACTAAAGACAGAGAGAAAAAAAATCCAAACTTGCCAGCAAAGCTTCTCCAAAGGGCTGGGAAAGCACCTGGACACCCCAGACAGCTTGCCTTGGGTCAGCACTACCCTAGAACACCAGGGACATTGGGCCAAAAAGCCCAAGGATCATTTTGTCCATCACGTTTCCACGTGCGAAGTTGTTTCGTTCTGCTTTCAAGGTGCAATTCAGTGAACAGGCTGCAATTTACCTCTTTGCCCTCACCCTCAAATTTGTTTGGATAAACAGGCTCTCCTTTGTTCCCGGCTGCTACTACATTTACACATTGTATTGTAAATCAGCTGGTACAAAGCAAGGCAGGCCCTTGAATGAAGACACTAGCATTTTTGTTCCCAGCAAAATTAAACAAGAGGCACAGAACTCCATTTATAAACCCAGTCTGGAAACAATCTGTTTTTAAAAGGTGAGAGGTTTAAAAAGTTTGCTAAACAAACCTAGCTAGTTACAGAGTCTATAGAGTCTGCTCACAAACAAGTTCAAGGCTGTATAAATTGCCAGTGTTATTTCTGAAGGGAACTTTAAAGAGTTTACGAGCTTGCTTTCTCGCCCTTTCAAGGGCCCAAGAATTATTGGCAAGTGATTTAGCTTTTATTGAACACACAAATAGAGGGAAAATATTCACAGAGGAAGGGAATGCCTATTAAAGACAAGAGTCTTAAATGGAATCAAGGAGTTACAGGATAAACATCAGAAAAAACTTCACAGATAATATCTGATCAGAGGAAAAGACAGATATGAAGTCTTTGCCATCAGAGATATGGGAAGAGGTTTAACAAGCATCTTAACATCTTTAACAAGCAGCTTAACGATATCTGATTCCTCCTTATGACAGAGGATGGACTCTGTACATGGCCTCTTCAGACTCCTCCCCAAGCCCACCTTCCATTATTTAAAGTATTATTTAATTCTTAAATATTCTTAAATAAACCGAGTTTGCTGAGACCTCTCCCATGGTTGATAGTTTAGTGCAACCCTGTAGAGAAGAGATCAAAAGTAATCATTTGACAGGTGCCCAGGTTTTCTGGAAATCTATCAACTCATTTCCATAATTGCATATGTACCCACAGTAAGAAAAAATTGTAGCAAACTTGCACCAGCTGTTCCAGAGGCTAGGAATAAATCACACCTGACATTATCTGCAGTCCAAAGTGAGGCCCTCTGATGGGAAGCTATGAAGAAGCTTCAGCTGGACATGTGCAGGATACCACTGCAGATAGCCCCCATATCCATCATAAGCATCAAGCTTAAAAAATTAATCCTAAGTCTCATGCATAAGTTTGGATGGCAAAACTATTTTTATTCATTTCATCAGTTTAAGGGGGAAGGGGGCAGAAAGCTTTTCAACCCAAATCCTTAAAGTTTCTGCCTACAAGAAATATAAGTTGTCTTCTAAAGACTTTGGTACATCTGCTACCCGTGGTACAGAGAAACTCCACACTTCAGTAGTTTCAGATCAAAAAGAAAAATAATTCAGGAAAAGAGAGGGCATGCCCCTGTTTGATGTTTTGGAAGCCATCACTGTTGATGTTGCAGCTCTGACACAATCTGATGGTCCATGTTTACCCTCAGCAGCAAAAGTGGTAAAAGGAAGTTGGGTTAGGAGTTCCCACTTGCTCTGGTCCTTTCAAACATCCAAAAGGATTTGCTGAGCAAACAAAGAGAAGCTCAACCTCTACTTTGCTACCAGCCCTAGCAACACCTCAGTCAGCTGCAGTCAATTCTTCCCTCAGGCACTCCCTAAGCATAAGAGCTGTAAACCAAAAAAAAGCGTAAGAGCTGTTACACCCCTCACTGGAAAAAAAAAAAAAAAAAAATCTGATGTGGTTATAAGCATGGCAGCTTCCCCCTGAACCCTCAGAGCAGCCAGCTCCCACCAGCATGAGGGCTGCCCTGTCACCCATCAGGAAAGGAGGCAGAGGCACTGCCACAGCTGCTGGGAGCCCTGGGATCCCCACAGCCAAACTTTTCTCCCAAATGCTGCATGTGTCCCTGCCAGGGAGCACAGCAGGACAGCACAGTGCCTCCTGCAAGCCAACTTCAACCCCCAGATCTCGACTGGCCCATACTGTACCCCTTTCCTCCCCCCTCTCCGTGCCCTGTCCCATGCTTCCAGCCCTGCCTCTTGCTAAGTGATCTAACCTTTTGTTCTACTTCTCCACCTTCAAATGCATCACTAGCAGATTAATCAGCACTGAAGTGCTTCCTCAACTACCATGCATCATGACTGCCCTCTCTCCCTGTCCCATGCCCCTCCCTCTCTGAGCAGTCTTTCATATGGTGACTCTCTGGTTTCATCTCTTTCCCCTGAAGATACCACAAAACATGGAGAGAACACTGCATGGGACAGGTGATGGTCTCACCTGTCTGAAACCAGATCTGGTTTTGCCCTCAGCCAACACAAGCTGTGTGGAAATGCCATTTGAGGGAGTGAAAAGAAGACAACACCCCACAGGCACCCGAGGGTCTGGAAACCCTGTAATTTGTGTCCTGAAGAGAGATTACAGTCCATTTGTCCCAACCAGAGTACAAAGGAATTCAGAGTGGCTTGTGCTCCCCCTCCCTACCTCCCTCACCCCCCTGCTTAGCCAAATAACTGAAGTCAATACATATAACCATGTCCCTAACTTGTTGACACAATCTGACACTTTGCCACTGCTGCCCTCACAGGGCCCTGGGCACTGCACTTAAGAAACCATACATTATCTGCAGACATCTCCTGAAATCTGGTGTGACATGGGATTTTCCTGCAGTTCAGTCTGAGCCTGCACTGATGGGCTCTGAGTGCTCCACTGCCAAGCTTTATGTTCCTGTTTGGAGATAACGCTGCTGAAACATCTGTAAAAACAAATCCATACACTTTAACATAAAGCCCTCGCACTAAGTATTAAAGTGATACTGCCAGATTAAAGTGACTGCAATGCATTTTTTAATACCCCATTCTAAACTCCCCCTCAGATTATTACCCATGAAAGAGATTTAATATCCTTTTATTTCAGTGCATGACAACTGCCTGCCCTCCATTTTTGCCCTATTTTTACTCCAGGTACATGACACTTACCAAGGCCCATCAGGTGTTTTACTAAGCTCTGGTCTGAAGGTCGTGGCAGTCAGGGAGACCTGCACATCACCTGCACAACCAGTTTGGGGGGGCAATATGCAGCTGTGGCTCACCCAGACACGTGGTGAAGGAAAACAGGGAGGCTGACATCCCACAGAGAGAAGGGCAGTACTGCCATTCCCTCAGCAGCACTGCCCCAACCTCCCACTGCTGAAGCATCCCTGGCTGAGGACACCAGATGCTCTCCTGACAGCCACCTGGGCACTGCTGCTCACCACCAGTGCAGGACGGCAGCAGGTATCGAAATTTTGTAAGGACAGGCAACTCACCAGGTCACTTCCCATTCCAGTTATTTGTTACTCTGACAAGCAGGGGCATATTTGACCAAACGTCTCCTAAGAGCAAGGCCATACTGAGTTCTGAACAAAGGAAAATGTGCTTAAAAGCTCTCAGCTAGTATTGCTGTGGTGCACACAGACAATAAGGACCTATAAGAGCTTTTCTGCCTTATGTGTCTTTTACTATAGAATGACTAAAAACCATAGCAAAATCCTTTAGCAAAAAAAAAATATCAAAATCAAACTAAAAAAACCATCCCCCAACAATATCCCTCCAATGATACAAATAAATGACTCGGTGCCTTTTTTGCTGTTAAATAAAGGCAGGCAAGAAGAAAGCGTGGCTGCCCTGAAAGTGCTGCAAGCAGCAGCTCCCAGAAGACACAATAGGACATGGCACCCGTGATGCCAAGGTCTCAGCCCTGCACCCAACAAGTTCCTTCAGCTACTCTGGGGTCTTGGTTTCCACATCTGCAGAGTGGGGATAATAACAGGTCTTTCCATCACAGGGGTGTTACAAAGATCAATTAGTTAATGTCTGAAAAGCGCTTTGAAGATATAGCAGGTGGTGAGTATTATTATGCAAATAACACGATTTAAGAAAATCACAAGTGCTGGATTAATACTAAACCCTTTGATATTTAAAAGACACCATTTTTTCATATTTTAAAGCAGTGTGCGTTTGTGCTGCAACAACAATTTTTAACCTTTTCTTTTCATACGGCTCAAAACATAGAACTCCTCTGCAGACACCTTCACAAAATCCAATCTTGACTTAAAGCTAGGCACAGCAGAAGAAATTATGCATGTTGATGAACTGGATAACTACATCCTCTTGCAGAAGTATTTCTCAGAGGATAGAATGTCACAGGTCTAACTTACTGTAACAAACCTTGCAAAGTCTTTCCGTTTTAGGTCTGCTTTTGGAAGCACACTAATTTCACGCGTAGAGGCATTTGTAAAACAATATAGCTGCTACTCAATTATGCCATTTTATGTTGTGGAAAGAGTGGAGAAAGAGAGAAGAATGTGGTTTGTTCACTTCCTAAAAGTCTGCATATCCAAATATTTAAAAAATAATAGTAATCTAATGCCTAATGATGCCATTTGGTGGTCTCGCAGAAGATGAGGCCATTGCAATGTCTGCTCCAGCTTCCAGCAAGGGGGATGCACAACCAGTTCTGCTTCAGGTGGATGCAGGGAGGGAGCAGATGACCACAAGCCAGCCCCAAAACACAGCCTGGCTGAAAGCTGGCAATATTGCAACTAGCAATAAGAGACAAACAGGAGTCAACAAGGAAGCTGAGGCGAGCAGCAACCTCAGAAGCCAAGGAAAAAGCACAGACAAGACCAGTGCCTAGAACTTCCCCATACTTTCAAGACATCCACTGTCACATTCCCTTTCTGTGAGGAAGCCTGTTTCTTGTCTCCTGCACCATAAAATTTAGTGTAAACCAGCTGGTGTGTTCAGTCTAGGAATCTGCACAATACTGCTGCAGTTAAAAACAGCTTAATATTAACCCCTCTGGAATGCATGCCTGAAATTGATATTAATGAAACAAGATCAGATATTAATATTCTCTACAGCTGGTTCCTCAAGCTGTGCTTTAGCATCAAATAAAATCTTTTCCCAAGTCAACACACAAAATACAAATAGAGGATGGCAGTTACTATTGCCGTGGGAGGAAGCAGCAGGAACGTTTTAAAACTTTAGAATTTCCTAAGTTTGCAGCTATAGGGAGCTATGATTCCTCTCCTGCCACATTTCCCACAGCAGCTCTATTAATAGCTATTCAATACAGTCATAGGATCCAAGCTGTACGCTTAGTTGTTGGGGCTTTTTTAATCTCCTGGTCAATATTAAAAGCATTTGGATCCCCTTTAGGAGGAAGGAATGATTTTGCACTCCAGGAACAGTGAGGCATTTGCAGCACTCCCAAGGAATGCCAGTGGAGAATTTCCTCCACGTGTCTCTGCTTGTGACTGCTGTGGTGATATTTTATTTTAACCAGACCAGACCCAATCGTGCAGATTCACAATTGAATTTTCTTACATACACACACACACACTCAGTGTAATCTTAGCAGGTTCGTGATAAATGAAGCTATGCAATTTACACATAATATAGATCCAAACCACCGCCTGAGGGTCATTTTTCAGCCAGGAGGAGACCCTTAAGCCCTTTTTTTCTCCAGAAAAAAAGATGGAAAATATAGCTCCCACTATATTTGACATACACAGTCTGAAGAAAAAAAAATCATCTT
Organism: Florisuga fusca; assembly: GCA_038090715.1. NCBI lineage: Eukaryota > Metazoa > Chordata > Aves > Apodiformes > Trochilidae > Florisuga > Florisuga fusca. Next base: position 18,155,386 of record JAAWXA010000009.1, read on the forward strand.
CTGACTATTAAAAAAAAAAAAGGGCTGTTTTAACTGTGACAGAGAAGTAGTTAAAACATTGCCTTCTGTCTGACCGCAGAGCAAGACTTACACCATTCAAAAAACCACTTAAGAGGACAAAAAATAAATAAAAATCTGGATTCCTACCTGGTTTGCTGATCTTTGAACAAGGTAAACCAGGAAGATACAGTCTGTCCTATGGAATGGTTATGAAAAGAAGGTTACTCTCTTCATTTCTCTCTGATGATTTGTAGCTCAGTCACAAAGCTTCTGGATTGATGGTATCTTGGCTTTGGTAAGATCTGCAGCACATTTGTAATTGTATTTACCTGGACAGCTTTGAACTCATTAAGGAATCAGAGGTAAAAAGCAGATGCTGAATGAAGTCTCATAAAGCAGTGTCTGCTTCATGGGGGCTAGGCTAAGCAGAAGGCTACTTCAACTCCTAATTTCTCTTAAGTTTGTAAAGAGGATTTCATAATTTCTCTCAGGAACAAAAAATCCCCATTGAGGTAAAGTTTATTTGAACTAAAGAGGAAAAAAGTTATTGTGTGATTTGGGATGTTTGATCTCACACTTTATTGATGCACAATTATTTAAAAACAAATTATTCCAGGAACACATCATCCTTGTCCTGTGGCTTACATATATGCATGCATGTGTGTGTGTATATATGACCAAAACAAATTTACTCAAATTTTAATATTTCCTCTCCCTTCATGTAAACGTAAGAGCTTAGCCTTTAATCTCTATTTAAAAAAATAAATTAGTTCATGCATTTTAGGGACTACAAGTACAGCCAAACTAAGCCCTTGCAGCTGAGTTTGCTGCTCTGCATTTGGCACAAGTACAACTGAAATATTTCAGAAGACAGATATGTTACATTCTTTCAGGTGTTTTGAGTTAAAGTTTATGGTACTCAAGGAATTTCTATTAAAAAACCCTCTACTTTCAGTGAATTTCAAAACCTTCTCTTGAGAAACATGAAGGGCAAGTCTTCCCATGAGAGAGCATACTTTCCTTTAAAACCACATCAATTTTAACTATAAAGTATACTGTACATAATATATATAATATACAAATTTATATTTTTTTAAATTTTATTTTTAATAACAGATCCTATTTCTGAAAAAAAAGGTAGAGAGCATTCCATGTATACAGCTACTTTTACAAAGTAGTTAGAAATGTGTGAAGAACTTCTATAATTATTATGATACTGTCCTTTGAGGCAGACCAAGGGAGCAAAATTGCTAATGAAGGGTCTTCTTTTGTGATGGAAGGAGTCCCAGCTTTCTATTTGTGCTGTCACACATGTGAGCTTCATATGGAAGTTGAGTTTGTGCTCATGGTCTGATTAGATTATATCCTGACTGTTGATCTGAATTCCTGCAAGTCTCCTACACTTGGGACCGTCCCTCTCTCATTTGGAGGAGATCACATAAGAGTTATGTCTCTTTGCAGCTACACCATCCCCTTGCAGCTGAACTTCAGGGTTGATAACTTTAGGTCTAGTGTTCATATTTAACAAATTTTCCTATTGCTCAATTGGCAAAGGCTGTCTAATACCTAGACTGGAGCTAAGCATATTAAGCATTAACCATTTCTTCATCAGCTTTTTGAAGTCACATTTTTAAATAGTTGCCTACTCTTGTCTCCTTGAACAAATACACTGCGATGGCATCTGCATATCCTATTACAGGTATCATAACCTGCAGCTGCTGTGTATCCACCATTCCAGCTTCCTCAAAAAGCCTAACAAAGGTAAGAATCCCCACTGTCAGGTGAAATCCAATTCAATGATTTTTTATTTGGGAAGAAAATTACATTTCTTTTACTCCATCCTCGAAATTTTGATTTTCTTTCTCTGCTGCAGGCAATAAAACACTTTTGAATTCAATGCACAAATAGTAGAGATTTTTTAAAACCTCCTATCTTACAAGGTTTTCCTGAATCTTTTTAAGAATATAAATGATCTGTGCAATGGCTCCATATATTAAAATGCAGCTTGGGTGTACCAGTCCCATGCTTTCCATTCATTACTTTAAAAAGAGCTATGAACCATCCTGGGATGCCTTGCACTACGAGAGAAGGTACATAACTAGTTTCCTAACTTCTCTGTTTACTTTGCATACATTGTGGGCAAAAGTTGGCAAGAAAGGACTGGAAGCTGTTTGCTTTGAAATTATCACCCCATTTACAAGATTCAAGAGCAAAGTCCTCTGAAATGAGGTAAGAGGGAAAAGGAAATGACTGTGTGCATGGTTAACACTATGGACTGTGCTTACAGTGCACGGGAGGTCATTAGCTGAGAAAGCAAACCAGCGGGTACACCAAGAAAATTCCCCCACGAAGCACACATGGATGTGATACTTACAGCACCCACAGAGAATAAAGCCACCTGCCAGTTCTATGCAAAACAGCTGCATTGAGTTTAAAGCCACCTCGTCTCATTCCCAGTATCACAGGGGCAAGGCTGCCACTGAAAGCACAAGCAGAACACTCCAGCTTGGTTGGCAAAAGTCCCCCTCTTGTTCCCTAATAGGATCACCCAGGAGAGGAAGGAAGAGACCTACAGACACAGGTGGGGCTTGATAACACAAATTTGGCAACAAAGTGATTTTAAGCTGGCTTTGAATCTTTTTTTGTTTCTTCCTTTCCCCCTTCTCAATCCAACTTTGCAAAATAACGTGTTTGCAGGACCATGCTGGCAAGAGACGCGCTGAAACTTTAAAATAGATTTTTCAAAGCCAAATAACTACATATAATACAGCAAAATGCCTGATCATCTCTCCTGTCCAGTTCACTGCACAGCTCTGCAAAACACTCATGTTAGCAAAACCAAGCTCCTGGCCTGTGATGGCAGGAACTACTTGCAGCAGAGCTGCCACCCAAGACTTACTATCATTGAATGATGGTCTGTGCATGCTGCTAACCCACTTGGCACAGAAATGCTCTCCCCTGTGCCAAGTCATCTCGTGGGTACGGAGTGCCTGATGTGAAAGAGCTTTGTAGAAGGCTCTGCTCAAGCCAGGAAGTCTGGGTATGCAGGTCTCCCTTTGCACAGGGACCTTTGGGGAGAGGACACAGGCTAGCTAGTAGAGTTAGCAGGTCCCATCCCTTCCTGGTCAAGAAGAAGTGATGCAAAGGTACTAAGTCCCCAGCCAAGAAAGCTGCAGGACCCCACTGAACACAGTGAATTGCAATAGATAGCACTCTGGACACCAAACCTACACACAAACCAACCCAGATTTCTTGTTTTCCAGCAGATACACTTGTTGCATCTGACCAGTGCCACTCAACTCTTGGCACAGTGTAGGAGCATCTCTGTTTGGGACAGAGACACAGCAGCAAACAGCATGGCCTTACTGAGTTATTGTATGTGAAAGGTGTGAGCAACATAGAAAAGGCTGTGAGAGGGGGGGAAAGAAAGCAAGTACATGGCTACTTTTAGCCACAAATTTACCAGCTTCTTCCTAACAAGCTGAGTAATAATGCAGAGGAGCCTCTTCCAGGCTGCCTCATTCAAAATCTCCTAACATTCAAAAGCCCCTGAATTCCAAGGCTGCTAAACCCTCTTCTGATATCAGAGTTCCTGTTCAAGTATAATTAAAGCAGATTAATTATGCCACAGACAACTGAAAACACAGGCTGCCTCTTCAAATTATCAGGAGAAAATACCACATAGAGTTTAGTTTCAACAATGCTGTTTACATTTACTTGCTTATTTTACAGGCCTCAGGATCAAAATGAAAAGATAATAACTAATTGTTACAACTGGGAAAAGTAAATTGGAAAGTCCTTACTGAGTACACCTGTACACAATAATTTGAACAGCAGAGGTACAAGTAACACAGATTGCAAAAGTGCAATTAGACAAGTGGAAAGTGTTACTCTGAGCAATCGAGATACTATGTTTACTAAGTTACCCTGGAGATGATTCACATGCAAAAGTTGCTTAATGTCATTTTACACTGTAAGTCCAGGAGGCATAAAAATATGCATAAAAATCGCTATTAAATCAGACAGTATCCAGGACAATTACAAAGTAAATACATTTTCATGACAGGTAATTGCACTAAATTTGAGTCTGTAATATTTCAACCTAAGCTCAAAACATATAAACCCCACATGGCCACCTCTCTTTGCTGATGCACTAAGTCACCTCCACTGAAGTGCTCTGCACCTCATCCTCCTCAGGTGAGCAACATGCTGCTTTGGAAGAAGAAATGGAGGTTAAAAAAAGAAAACAAACAAACAAACCTTCAGTTGAAATGCATTCTTAGCCCACCTGAGCAGCACAACCACCACTAGCACAAGGGACTTCTTGGGGCTCAGGCTCCTGTGCAAATAGCTTCCAGGATGAGGTGCCTTTCAACGTGTTGTTCCTGCTGGGAGAGATGCAGAAAAGGTGCTTCAGAGAAGATAAGGCAAAGGACTGGGCAATATTCACAATAAAGACACATAGCTTGCTCAGTGGGTTTGCAGGTATCCTAAACATAATTTTGGAGCTGGCATCTCATGATATTATAGAAAATTACTCTTTTTCATCTGTATAGATGCAAAAAGGATAAGAAATAAGAAGTCCAAATCTACGGATTTCACACAGAATACATCAACGGAGGACTTAAAGAGGTATTCTAACAGTCACAAAACAAAAAATCCACAGGATTTTTTAAAAAGGATATAAAACCACATAGGCCAAATAAATAAAATAACAGTTAACTGGAAGAACTCAAAAAGTTGTCATTACTGAGTAAGATCACGATGCAACTGCAATGTTCCTTTTGCAGTTCACAGTGACTGGAATTATGCTTTATATTACCAAACTGTTTTACTAGCTGCCTGGAAATAAGTATGTCCTTGGTGGTAAAATTAATGGATTATTTGGTTTTGTAGCATGATAAATAAAAACGTAATGAAAATCCCACAAAGTTATCACAATTACTTGTCACCAAAACAGTCTTATTACATCTGGATGCAGATATATGCACCCAGTAAAAAGAAATGCAGGTTAGGCTGCAAATGGTGGCTGTAACCTTAAGAAGCAAGGAAACCAAAAGAGACACGAAGGTCATCATAGCCATGCAACTAAGCATGATGCTAGAAGCCTCTGTTCTTATTAAAAGGACTAATGATGTTCAGGGATGAAAAGATATTAGAGTGAATGGAAATACTCAATGGGGTGGGATGGGATATGTAATGGTAATGAGTAACATGGAAATACTGTGCCCATCCATGGCTGTTGCTAAAAAAAAAAAAAAAAAAAAAAAAAAAAAAAAAAAAAGGGGAAAAAAAGCATTAAGTATAATCAGATTTAAAGATTCAGTCCTTCTGATTAAGCCACACAGACAACTGACAGCTTACTTGATCATCTTTTAAGGAAAAAAAATTAGCAGCAATAATAAACACTTTAATACAGCCACAAGAAGACTTAAAAGGGATGAACAGATGCAAGTCAAAAGCATAAAGGCTCCTGTTAGAAATGAGATATAAATCTGAACATATTAAAAAACAAACAAGAACAATATTCTCAAAGATGGAATCTCTTTTCCTCGGTATTTCCAGGATAAGCTATGCTTTAGCAGCCTATAAGCAACAGCTGAGTGAGATGGCCAAACAGGTGCAGGATTTGACAGCTCCTCTGACCCTAAACTCTGAATCGGGGTCTCAAAAAAATCCCAAACCAACCCAAAACTGAACAAAGCAAACCAAAAAAATACCAAACCAAAAATCCCAGAAGAGTATTGCCCTGCATTTTCACTAATGCTACTGAACACCGAATGAAATGCACAATGGACTGTGAAATGCTTAGAGATCTTCCCCCAGCTAAATGTCAAACGAAGAGGCCATCTGTTAATAAACATAAACATCACCTCTCTGGAGCTTTATCCAACATACTAGTAAGTAAATTCATACCACCATTTAGTGCTACAGTGTTGCCAAGGCAAGTGAAGTCTTTTGGTTTGGCAGGAGACAAAACCTGGAGCATGCAGCAGGTAGATATTTCTAGTCATAAAGCCAGCTTCAAGGTTATAGAGTTATTGACTCTTGAAAAACTTCTTCAAAACACTCACAAAGACACTATCTGCCTGACTGAAAGCTTTTTAGAGGAAAAACTCCTCCGTTTGGCATGTTTGGGAGGAAAAATAAATATCCCAAAAGTCACCTGTTCCTGTTGCTTTTCTAGGTTTGTAACTTATACCCATAAGGGTGATGTGCATGCACCATGATTCCAGCTACAGGTTTCATAAGCTGTTAGTTCATGAGGGAAAAAAGTTCCACTTGCTGATAATGTCAATCAAAATAACACAGAAAAACTTAAGGTTTTAAAATTATTTATATATAAATATAAATACTTATATTTAAAATGATTATTATTTTTAACTACTTACTGGAAATAGAAGAGGTTAAACTATTGCTTTCATTGCCATTCAACAGACCCAATGTTAAGATTACAACAGTTTGTCTCATACTGATTAAATTAACATAGCACCAACGTTCAACACACACTGTGGCTACACATTAAGAAAGGACTAATTATTTGTCTTCTGATGTATTTGGGAGAGAAGATGCATATTTTAGATTGACAATTCAATGAGAATAACCAGATCCATTAAAAGGAAAGGATTCTTACAAGCTGAAGGAAACCATAGCCTATACTATTAAACATTCCAAGCACCATGTATCTTCAGGAAAGCTTTTATTTGCTGTGACTGCCAAGGCTAAGTCCAAGCAAAAGATTACTAATTTTCCTTCTGATTTGGGATGGGATACCTCTCTTTGTATTTTAGCTGCACCCTTATCACCAGATCAGTGTGTTTAATTTTTTCTGCCCTTTGCTTTTTTCCTAGTGTTGAATTCATTTGACTATTCACTTTTTTTTTTTTTCCACTGGGTAAACACTGGCTAAAGAATTGGTCCTTCAGAAATTATAAGCAGTGATGCAACTGGGAATTTAGTAGCTATATCTTCTCTATATACATCTCTCACATAAATATGACAAAAGGAGTTACTCTCTTTAAACTATCTAGAAGATAAATAAGAGCCTGGGGGAAAAAGAGGTAAGGACTTCACACCTGAAATTTCTACATGTTTATGGTCAATTAGTATAAACAGAAAGTTCATATCTGATCTTGATTTCTGCATTACTTCTCCAAGAAACCCTGCTATCACCCTAAGAGAAGACTAGCATCAGGTTTATGAGAGCTTCCTTCAGTCCTAATTAACATACAGACTTCATCCAGCTTAACCAGAAGTACACTAGCCAGGTCTATTCAGCAAAAAGCGTGAACCTTGTTCTAAAAAGGTAAATTCTGTAACACTTCAGTTGAAGTGCTAAAAATCCCGTGGATTTTTTATTTCAAGTCAAGTTGATCACAGGCAGTTCCAATGAACTTAACCTGGTGGAGTGTGCCGGATAGGTCTACACCTGTGCAGCTCCAGCAGAGAAGCAGGGGAAGGACAGCTCAGGACAAAGCTTCTCCATGGCTTCCTGGTTAGTTATATGACTGAGAAGGCTTTTAAACAACTTAAACAGAAAAAAAACAGGAAGGAAAAGAAAGAGAGAGCGAGAAAGAGAGAGAAAGGTCACATATACGCACTATAAAGAAGACTGTGACTGTCAAGTAATACAAGATCTACTCTCTGCAAATTACCAAAATGCCTCCACTTTTTACCCACGGCCTTAAATTAACAATGCTGGTTAACAAGAAATGCGAGTGAAAAAACAGAAATAAGGCTTTAATTAGGTAACTACTTGAAGAAGACACACTTCGATTGAATACATCAAAACTACTAATTTTGCTTGTTTCCGGGATCTCAAAGCTGTTTGCCTGAGTGCAGGCAATAGAAGAGGGCATATCGAAAGTGAATACAGAGAGGCAGAAACTTGGAAGCTAACCACAAAGGTAGGCGAGGTTGGAAGCACTTCAGAAGACCCTGCCTGCTGACAAATGTGAAGGCTCCTGAGCCTGGGCAGCTCGGCATGGAGCTAATCATCAATCCATGCTGGCGCCGGCTCCCAGAAGACAAATTCCAAAGAGAAACCAAGTGTCCCAACAAACATGTGGCTGGTGACCACAGCTCTTCTGCTGACACATTCCTGGGGACAAACTCTGCCCCACGCTGCAATGGCCTCAGACTGAGCAATTGAGCAGGGGATGGTTATAAAGTTAGCTCTGGGATTCATTTTAATCATCATTACTGATGTGTGTCAAGCTCATGCACTTCTGGATGCTATGTCAACAACTCAGTCTTCCCTCAACCATCTGAGAAAACTTAAGAAAGATACAAAAGTTATGTATTACCAGAGGTTTCACTTTAGAGACAGAAGCTTAAAAATACTCTGTTTTAACAGACAAAGAAACTGTCATCCACCTAGAGAAATAAGTCCTAACCCTGCAAGCTCCCCTGAACAGGTCTCTAGTATGTGATGCTGCTCCAGGGTTTGGGCAAGTACTCTTCCTCTTCCATACATCCTCTGGAGCCTCCAGGGACAAGGACTCCATGGTCTCTTTTTATAGCCAGACCTGAGCAGTTTTGTAGACAGCAAGAGAGCTTTCTGTAACACTAAAGTACTGATGGTTAGACAAAACAGCTATCATCAACTCCTTACTTCCACTTTGTCTGAATGAATTTTGACCAAGCAAAGAACAGAAGGATAAACCACTTACTATACTGTTGCTTTTTTTTTTAAACAGACACCCCATCAATGACCTACTCAAGCTGTGTTATATTTTTTAAGAGGGATTAACAGACCAATGTCAAGTCCAAGCCAGACTCATATTTAAACAAAACTCTTAAATAGTCCACTAATACTAGTTGCCCTGGCTTCAATGGCCTTTCTTCTTTGTTTTGATTTTTTTTTTCATTCTAATGGTAGTCATTTAACTAGAAGATGGCCTCCCTCACTGTAAGCTGAGCTTTACAGCTTCCCATGGTGCATGAGAAAACCTGCAAGAGAAGCCAAAGTGCATATATCCACTACTGAGTTGAACTAAAAGATAGGGAAGCAGAAGGAACACCACATTGGGGTTGTTTGTTTACTTAATTCCATATTAATTACTTAGACTCTCATCTCACTAACAGCTGTGCAGGTGATAACTTTGCCTCAAGAAGGACCTACAGTTTTTGTTTGCATAGATCAAGTACATTTAATCAAGTGCACATCAACACATTGGATCTGATGAGGAAGTGCGTAAGTGACAACGGCAAGCTATTTTGGTGAATATTCATTATATCTCTGTGGAACAGTCTGACTGGAGGAAAGTGAGGACAAATGACAGTAAAAGAACCATAGGAATTACTTTACTAGCAGTTAACTTTGCCATTAATTGCTTGCTGGCAAGAGCCTAAGTTACAAACAAGTTGCAAACCCCAATTCAAGCCTGGTACCTTAATTTTACAATTTTAATTCCATATTCAGAATATGACACTACTGTAATAAATATTTTCATTCAGTGCTTCCTACAATAAATAATTCAAAAGTGTGTGAGAATTTCCAAATTATAGCCATTACAGTAATACAAATGCTTAGTATTACATCTTCGTAACAACAAATGAATGTGCAAACCACTTTCTGAAAACTAAGCCAGAATCCAAACCCATCACCAACAAGTCACTGGAATTTTTTTGTTCTTAATAGGCATTCATGAAGAGTTCTCCCTTCAAAATGTAATTTGTTCCTAGGGAGCTTCTGCATGCAAGGCAAACAGCTTCCAGTTTTATAGAGCTATCTTTATCACCACTTCCAACAACATCTGTAGGAAAATTCAGGCAGAAGAGGGCTGTGCCCTTGGTGAGGATATTTCACATAACAGGTCTTCAGGTTAGATGGATGAAGCAAGATTTAGCTAAAAGATAAAAATCCCTCGTTCTCTTGCTAATTACCAGAATGGATGAAGGAGGTAGAGAGGAAGAAGTTGGCCATACAGGTGCACCGTCTGCTAAGTCCTTCTGAAACCCAGAGCCACAGATTCTATGACTGACCTACCAAGAAGGTCACACAACTTCTTAATTGTGCAGAGCTGCCTCTCCACTGCTGCTGCCCGCTGAGACATGGCACAAGGTCATTCACTGGAGTCACATTTGCCATTTCAGAAGAACACAGGAGCTTACAGGATGTGGTTCACAATTGCAGCTTGATGTAGCTGATCCCAGCAGTTTGCCTAGTCCCTCTGTCAGGGCAGAGGCTAGAATAGAAGGTTCATGCTACTGGACTTCACAGCATTACACACCAACATAAACAGCCATAAAATGCAGTTTACATTCATATGCCAGGCTATAAACTCTGTCAGATTCAAAGTTCAGTAGGAAACAAGGATGAAAGGCAGAGTAAAGTCTAGCAAAGGGACTGGATGAAACAGCTGGATGTTTCTGCTCCTAGAACGCAAGTCAGCGTTACAAGTATATTAAATGTGCTATCCTTCCCATATCATCAATATTCCAGGGGTATTAAAGAAGTCTGATTATCCAAACTGTTGCAACAGACTATCACAACCATTCAGAGCTTCAGGGTTCATTTTACTACACAACTCAGCATCACATTTTGATGGGTTGACACTAGCTTCCTGTAGTTATATCAGATAATTTTAAAAGCTTTTTGTACCAGAAACTTCCATTCAAGCTCCTTTCCTAAACACCACCACTAGGTTACTTTCTGTACTGGCTTAAGTAATATATTCTTTAAAAGATAATTTTCTATTTCATGTGCAATCAGACTACGTTCCCTCTGGGACTTAGAGACCCACAAGTATTCAAGGCAAGAAAGACAAGCCAGGCCAGGCTCGGAAGCTGACTTCCTCCCTTTTGTCTTGGCTGGAAGCATACTCTGCTCTGGCTTTTCCATTGCAGGTGGCAGCCCCAGTACCCAAGTGTGCCGGATCTGTCTCGAAACTCAAAAGGCAGACTGGGCATTAAGCACCAGCTCAATGTGCATGTGTAATCTCACTCCCTCCATCACAGCGAATGGGTCACCCAGCTGACTGCCTACAGCATGGTACACAACTCTGCTCCTGCAGAGCCAATTATATGTTTCAAGCTTTGGAAAGAAAAAATAATAATTAAAAAAAGAATGTTTAGCTCATCTTTGGACTTGATGCCTTCAGAAAAGAACTGTAAAGCAAGCTGCAGCCAATCCTAGGTACATACCAGCAGCCTATTACTTACCAACCTTTGCTTCCTTCTAGATTCCATTGTAATGAGAACATAAACAGTAAAATCAGCATACACCTCCCTTGAATGAACTACCTATTCAGAGTTCCCTCTGGTGTTCAATAAGCTAATCATCACACTCAAGGTAACCAGGTTAGTTACAAAAGCACCAAGTTCCTCTGCTAACAAGTTACCTCTCAATGACAAGCTCAGTGATAGAGACGGGTCTGTAGTGTTCTTATTTGTGGACCACAAACGCAATTCTGTTTTCCATGAGAGTTGAGAGCGTGATGAACTTACACTTTCTTCTTTGTATATTTACTCGAGGGTCCTACTAACCCAGAAATGACCCAAATTGTTATTGATTCCTTCTCCCAGCGGGTGGCACCGAGACTGACACAGCCTGGGAGAAGGCAAAGTCACAAGTCACAGGTACAGCCCAGCTAAACGGGGAAGGCAGAGGTGTCCTGCAGCTCCCGAATAGCTACGCCTTGAGTCATAAGCCTTTCCAGCCTCGCACTTTCATTCGCCTGCACGAAACACGAGCAAAGTACAGCATATCTAATTAACAGTTTGGAAAGAAAGTTTAAAGCCGCCTCTGCAAAGAGACAAAACGCGTTTGCAGGAATACCCAGACTTGCTCACAAGCCGACGGTGGGAAGGAGGAGCGAGGAGCCGGCGCCGGGCTCGGGAGAACGGCGGCATCGGGGCTGCTGACCCCCACCGGGCCGCGGGGATTGCGAAACTCCCGCGGGGAGCGGCCATCCCCCCCCCACACACACACACACACACACACACNGTCTGTTAATCCCTCTTAAAAAATATAACACAGCTTGAGTAGGTCATTGATGGGGTGTCTGTTTAAAAAAAAAAGCAACAGTATAGTAAGTGGTTTA